>JAQNCA010000018.1:69784-96133 GCA_029783725.1 Acanthurus tractus
TACATGTAAAGTGTCTTGAGACAACCTTGTTGTGAATTGACGCTATATAAATAAAATTGAATTGAATTGAATTGAAGATGTGTGTTAACGTACGGAGGGAGCGTCTGTGTTTGTTCTTGAGTTTCCTTCTCTTGTTGAGGCCGGCCTTGGACGGAGACTCCTCCTTCACTTTGCCCTGACTGGACACTTTGGATGAACTCTGTGAGCTGAAGTGAGTAGGGACGTGACGAGCCAGCCCCCCCTGTGAGGCGAACGTGGCGTTGCAGCCTCCCACCACACACTGCGGGGACACAAATGATTAGCAGTGTGAGTGAATGCAAAGAGATCATGCAGAGAGCGATGAGCAGTGTGTCAGTCAGTCTGGTTTATGACCGACTCGACTGACGTGTGCTGTCACCTTGAATGGCTTGTCCCCGCTGTGGGTCAGCATGTGTCTCTGAAGCCAGCTCTGACTGGTCGATGGCGTGTTGTACACCTTGCAGCCCTTCCACAGACAAACAAACACCTGCGTCGAACACACACAAGCAGACAATGTCGATACACACGCTCACAAAACTGTAGTAGTGGTGGTAGAGCTTTGTAGACTGGCCTTAAAAAAAAACAACTAAGTTAGAACAGATATGTGGCAAAATAGCCAAATCCATCAAAACTCAGCACAGGTTATAACAGAAACTGTAGTGACAGTTTTGTCCACTGACTGACAGGACTACAGAGGGACGAAGAAGGGGAGAGTTTCAGTGTGAACAAAGATCCTCACCGACGCTCTCGTGGACTCAGGAAGTTTTTACCCAAGAACAGAGTTGTAGAAAACAGACAGCTGAGTGTGGACATGGTCTGTGGTGGTCGACCTCACAAACTGATCAAGAGTTTTTCCAGAGCTTAACAGCATGACTGATTTAACGTCTTTAATAGGCTTTATATGTTAAGATCTTTTAGTTTTTGCTCAGCAGAAGTCAAAGAGGCTATAAGTTGACCCTGTAACATCTGCCTGCTTAGTCATATCAAGCTCTGCATGTTGTGCCAGGCTCAGGTTACATGTTCACTAACTGCTGTTTTCTACAAAGATCCACACCTGCATTTCTAGGAGCTTCATTGCAGTTATTTGATGCCAGGGGGACTTCCTCTTTCTGAATAAAACTAACTACCTGAACACACCCCCTTGAGAGCTTCACACACATACAGTATAGACAGCAAGACACTGACCCCTCCTCTCTGACCATCCACATGTGTGGCTCTGATGTGCTCTGCTAGGTCGGGGCTGCTGGGAAACAGCAGCTGGCAGTGATCCCAGCAGCACGTGTAGCTCAGTGATTTGCCTCCTGCGGTCGATGAGCCGCTCCCTGCCACCGCGGCCCCGCCGTGACCGTTGAGCATGGCCGGGGTGGAGCGGCCACTTGACGCCGTGCTCTCCATGTCCATCAGGGTGCTGCTGATGCTGGAAAACATGGCAGAAAGAGGACATTAGGAATATCCTGATGGAATCAAATCAAAAATACACACATGCACAAGAGCTGTCACTGCAAAAAGTTTTTATAAAAACTACAGTAAATACGTAATAACTGATGATGCACGGTCTGAACAACACAGTCAAGAACAGATGCAGAATAGATAAGGGTACTGATATAGAGACTCCAGTCTGGGGCTGCCTTTGAGGCATTTCAAGGTATTAATATGCAGTTTCTCTTTTCTACTTTACTAAGATGACACACAAAAAAAATAAAAGCAGTTACAGGATTTATAGATTATGGACCAAAAGGATGTGTCCAATATATTTTTTGTGTGTTTTTTATTGTCCTCGGGGGAAAATAGCTTCTATAAAACATCTGAGCCACTGTCCACACACACACACATATGAATAAACAGTAATAATCTGTGGGTTGTTTGGATGAGATGAAAGGTAATTATTGTCAGAGCACTGGTGATGGGTGGATTCAACAGGCTGTGAGAGCAGAGGAGTGGAGACGGAAGGATTATATGACAGCACTTGGAATATGACTGTTAACATTTATGAGGAAAACAAAAAGGTCACCTGAGAAAACATCCCCATGGGAAAACATCCTGCTAATGTACCAATATGATTTAAGCAGAAGGAAAGAAATATCTGGCTGAATTGACTTATTTGATTCAAAATTTTAAATGAAAGACACCTTAATCCAAGTTTGCCAACAGCCAAATGTAGGAGATCATCACAATTGTTTGTAAAAGCAATTAAAAGTTTTAAAAAATCATGTCACCATCCACCATTCAGTGTTTGGTGTTCTGTACTGATTAATTGATAAATTGTTTGGTCTATTAAACAGACATGAAAATATTATTAATATGAATAAAAGCTCACACTACTTCACAACCTAGAGCCCAGGATTGAACAGTTGTGCTCAGATACCTTTAAATGTCTGACCAACAGCCTTAAACCAAGAGATGTTTAGTTTACTGTGATGATAAACGACAAAGAGAAGAAGTCTTTACACTTGAACTTTGAGCTGACCTCCTGAGCTAGAAGCTACCTGCTGCAGTTCTCACCATGTTTTACATTCAACAGAAATAATTTTCTGATTACCAAAATAGC
This sequence comes from Acanthurus tractus, assembly GCA_029783725.1. Lineage (NCBI taxonomy): Eukaryota > Metazoa > Chordata > Actinopteri > Acanthuriformes > Acanthuridae > Acanthurus > Acanthurus tractus. The sequence goes on from JAQNCA010000018.1 coordinate 72,351, forward strand.
CGAAACGTTTTTCATTATTTGACTTATCAGTTAGCTGTTTCAGGCCATCTTTTCTGTAAAACTACTGTATTTGTGATCAAGGATTACACTGTGTGTATGGTGACTGCTCTGACACTGCACTGTAGCTGACACAGCCGTTCCTCCAAAATGTAAAGACATGACAGGACAGCTACAGAAATACCACTTGGAGACAAGCGAGAGGCGCTTAAGCCAGCTGACCATCTGCGCTGATGAACACCTCTGGAACACACACGCTCACTGTTCATAACAAACACATACACATGAGCTTCCACTCCCCTCTGTGAGAGAACAGAAGTTACAGTGAACTCTTACAGCTGCCACAACAGCAGGATTACCAAAAGTTGAGAGGCAGCCAAATGGGCATTAGAGCAGGCAGTGGATTATGGTCTATTTTCATGGAGACTGCTGAGTTTCTCAACTTAACACTGTTCAAAGAATCCTCCAGTTAAATCCTAAAGTACTATGCAGCTGTTTGATGAAACAGCCAAAAAGAAAATATATTAGAAATTTAGTTATATTGCAATCTACAAATATAAAAAAAATTAAACCAAGGTCAAGCTTTTCTTGAACTTTCAACTATCTCTCACGGTCCTTACCAGCAACTCCTCTCAAAAAATGAAAAAATGGTTACTTAAAAAAAATCTGTCTTTTTACATCTTTAAGCAAAGTTCCACCTACTATAGACTCAGCTGTGTTTGCTACTAGAGTTGCCTGATACTGACACCATGCAAAGGAAATGCCTCCAATACTGCAGAAGCATTGGATCAGGTATCAGCGAGTCCATGACCTTGTGCACAAATCTGTCTGAATCTTCAAGCCCATCTATAATACAACATCCACACAAGCCAGTAATGTAGAGCTGTTCAAAAGATAATCATCTATTTTTTCTATTTATGATTTTTTGTTTGTTTTTTACACGCTGGTTTCTAATCAGTTTTAGCTGATGCACAAAGTTCAGGTTTCTGAATCAATATCAGGAGGGAAAAAATAATATGAAAACATCAGTGTAAGTCTCTGGAAAAACACTGAGTAGGCCTTGAGTTTTGTATTTTGTTTGTGTTCTGAGTGTTTCCACAAAAAAAAACACAAACAAGTTGTGTCAGAGCTTCTTCAGCTTATACCATGCTTCTGTGCACTTTGGCCAAGAGAATGGGCATCTTAAAAAATATGTTCTCAATGCAACTTAGGTGACGGGGAAAAAGACAGACAGCTGGTGGCATGAAGCCTACTTCTCTCTGAGTATTCCTACAGTAATACTGCAGAATGAACGTGCGTTGATGGAACACTACATGCTTCGACCCTTCACATCGTGAGGTAAAGAGCACAACTTCCATCCCGATCTCCAATTTAGATATGCTTCACTGGACAGGAGCTCTCTGTACAGCGTAGGGGAAAATAAGGCCAGATATTCATTTGAATATACTGGTCGAACACAAACTGCAGATTAACGTTTGGATCAAAATCCAACCAGTCAGGCGCATTAATACTACAATACTAATGTGTGTGTAAAAATAAGTCACACAATTTTGACCGATCCTTTCTGACCATGTGACTCTTCTTAGCCACACTCTATCAACACACATGCCACCTCAGCCAGGACACTAAAGCAACCTAAGCTCTCGGCTGCATGCTACGAAACTGATCATCACCACAACTTGACTATAATACCAAATACATTGGTTATTTTTGTCCTTCCCAGTCTCTTCATGTGATGCCACAGCACATCAACCAATTTACTACAAGTCTGCAGAGTCAAGAAGATATGACAGATAGAGCACAGGCTTCAGGATGCTCTGAATTATTCTGCAGCAACACTCAGTTTTTAGGTCTATGTACTCTTCTTAGTCAAAGGGGAAACTGCCTATCAGTATTTTTCTCAGCTAAAAGCTTTGAGTGGTTTGCAGCCTTGTTTTCAGGCACAATGACTCAAGAGCTGATATCAAGCTTTTTCTGATTCAAGCGTAACATGTCATGCTTCAGTCGAACTGGTATTTCCAAAAACTGGAGGGGATAGACCTGATTGAAAATTTTCCTCCTCACATTTAGCATCTTGTCTCTTCAGCATGTATTGCATCGGTGAAACTGTGAGAGATACTTCACATGAGATGATACTGACTCATGTTTTTTCCAGTGTTTTTCAATGGACAAACAGAGGACCATATGTGGTTAGGACCATTTCAGACCAGATCAGGTGTTGCGGCAATCACAGCAGGTTTATGTGGAGGTGTGATTCCGTCAGCTCAAGAAACGGATATGAGAACTTGCGCTTCCGCCACAACACCTGATATGGTCTGAATGAGCCTGAGATTTCCTGTAATCAGAGAAAGGATAGGACGATGAGCTGTGATGATGCTTCCACTGATCCAAAGCAGGTGTAGACACACTGTACTGTTGCTCATAATGTACCTAATAAGCAGGAGTGTAGGTGTGCATGGTTTCACAAAATGTGTCATTTCCAAACTTGCTGGCACGACTAATGTTTATGTACTGATCGTGGTTAGATGAGTTCTGGTGAAGATTCAGAATTAAACTAACAGCATTATAGCCACGCTGAGTGATTCACAGTTTCAATCTGTCATAGAAGCCTCAAGGGGAAGTTCACTTTCTAATGAATTGAAATGTTTGAAGTTCAGAACTAGGCGAAGAGAACAGAGGTGGGTGTTCCATTAGTGTGTGAATGTGTAAGTATGAGTTCCTGATGAGCAGGTTGGTACTGTGAAGACAAGCCATCTGCCATTAGTATGTATGTATGTCTGTAAGTGGGTGACTACTGATTCATGCTGTGAAGGGCTCTGGGTAGTCTACAGACCAGAAAAGCACTATATAGATGGAGTCTATTTACTATTTTGATTAGTTAAATTGAGCTGAATGACTCAGCTATAAGCTTTACACTGACTTAAAATGGTAAAGTCAGAGCACTGGTATCAGATTGGTAGTCTGCAATGGCAGATACCCTGAGTATTGGAATTCATTTACACCCATCACAGTAAGGCTGTGCACAAACCAGCTAAAGCCCAGTGTGAAAAAAATAGCCTTCTCATTCATCTCAATGAGACCAGTCTGAAAAAGAACTGGCGTGCAATGTTCATATAAATTAATGAGCCAACTCAGAACACAGTTTTGAGTTTTTCTTAACACATTCACAGTGCCTTGCACAGGATTGTCCAGCAAAGAACGGTTTTACTGAGCTCAACTTCTTGCAGCAACACTGATGAACTTGGTAAGATTAACATTAATGATTCCATTATAACAATGCTGAGGCGAGTACAGCCATGTTTACCGACCGCTGCCTCATATGCTTTCCAAAACAAGGGGAAAAGAGCTTGCATGATTCACATAAGGGGTCATGAGACGACTAAAAGGAAAAGAAAGCAGAAAATCTGCTTACAAACATGACCTTTTTTTTGCACTCTCTTCTGTATTTTCTTTTCTTCTTGTGAGTTTCTACATCACTTGACTTAACTCTTTCGGCTGCTGAAACTACTGAATTGAAACAAAAACATTTTCTCGTTCCCCTTTGTTTTATTAGGTCACCACCTAGGTAGAATCAGTTGTCATACTGAAATCTCAGCAGACTGTGCAAGAGACAGTCTGACATTTCTCTCAATAAATGTCAAAACAGTAATCTACTACTTCCTTTCCATGGAACACTAGTCTAGCTTTTTTCCGGCTGGCTTACTGTAGTTGTGCTAACATATCATGGAGATTAGCAAAAGCTACATATAATCACCAATTTTGAGAGACGTTAGGATAGGCTAGTTTAAGAAGATTTTTGGCATCACTGGGTAACTTTAGCACAGAGCCAAGTCAATCTTTTAGTTGTACAAATATACTACCTATTGCTGTTCCTCACTGAGTAAAATGGATAGGCTGGGTATAGCGTTTTTGTTTTCATATCAATCACCCTATATCAACTTTCTACTATTTGGCTCCACTGCTTGCATATGTGGTCAAAATGTTAAAGCCTGTTATAGTATCTCAATATACAAAGTTGTATCTGTGTCAGTTTATCACTCAGTCAGTCTCTTCACGCACTTTGACAAAGAGACTTAATGGAAAAATTATGGATTAGTTAGTAACCCTGAAGTTTACATGTGTTGATAAAAATCCTTTTGGTGGTCAAATACTAATGCCTGCCAAGTTAAAAGAAACATTATTTTGCTATTATCAGCTTAATATATAATAACTCATAAAACTATTAAAAAATGATATCACAATAAACACAAAGTTTAGCTTAGGTTCCAGGTTCCAGCTGCACAATTAAACATCCTTGAGACAGACGACGGGGGGTAAATGGACAGTTGTTGGCCTTGGGACATTTGTCTCAGATACATGTAACTCCAGTGTGCTGCCATGTGCTGCTGTACTGCATGAACTACACATGAGTCGCATTAGTTATGATATCAAGTCTAGTAATAAGTCTTTTAGTCTAGTTAATAGTTCACAAAACGTTCAGTGAAGCGTGTATATAATCTGTCACTTTTTAAACTGAATAACAAACGTTAAAAACTTGGCTGCATAGCCGTAGGGGGACCTCCACTTGAACCCCAAAGCGAACGTCCCCGTAATCCGCAGCTATGTTCGCGGAACGTTCTCCGGACCCACAGCAGTGTGCTGGGTTACCGGAGGCGTGGGCAAGACCATTTCACCTAGAAAGAAATAGTTCTTTGCTAACAATCACAAACAGTGGAGTTGACACGGTGTTGCGACCTTACACCACCTCTGGCTGTTCTGGAAATCAGCACCAGGCCTCTTCACACAGTTTACTAACGTTACTTTCACAGACCTGTCCTCTGAATCCATCCGACTGAGCGGCTCTCCATCCGACGAGGTCAGCTCCACGCTGGCCCGTCTCTTGATACCGTGCTCGACTTTCTCCGCCGTCTTTGTGCGGTCGGCAGGCGGTGAGGAGGACACGTTCTCCCCCTCTCTTTGTTCTTGTTTCAGCACCCGGGAGCCCTCTTGTGCGGAATCAGTGCTACTCGCCAAACTCCCTTGTACGGGACTTTTCTCCGGTTCAGAGAGTTTAAAACCGGGTTCCTCTTCATCGTTATGCGTTTTTTCGGTAGGTAACGCTGTTACTTTGCCGGGCTGGGAAACAGGAGACGGGTTGTCTCCGTGTTCCACCGCCGCACCGCGACCACTGTTCACGTCCATTCCTGCTCTGTTCTCGTTGTTGTCGCCCGGTTCCTGTTTGGGGTCCGGCACGGCCTGTCCCTCCTTGCCGGTTTCTGCCGTTTCACCGGTTGTGTTTTGGTCCGACGTTGGCTGAGAATCTTGTTCGGCCCCCTCGCTCGTTATTTGAGCCATTCTGGAACAGCACGGAATTCTATTTTTGTGATGTACCACTCGAAAAGTTGCCCTTAGGCTGCCCCTCTTCCTCCACTCACACTCTCCGCTTTCAGCGTAAAACACAGCAGGGGGTTTGAATGACGTCGGGGCTCCGCATGGCAAAGCTGGTCTATTTGAAAAGATATCTCACTCCGCAATTAAACATGAATCAGAAGTAACCTCAAGATTGACGTTACACTACCTGCAAACGGCCCTGAGAATCACAGCATTTATTCTAGGCCTGCTTTGGCATTTTTTTAACGACACTTAACATCTTAAAACAAGACTCTGACTGATTAAAAATATCCCAGTTCTACTCTAACAATTTATTTATCTGCAAACACATCGATGGACGCAATAAGATAGAAATATTACAAATGAATATACATAAAGAAAGATACTAAAGATTAAAATTAAAAATAAACTTTATAGTCTTCAAAGAAATTAAGCTTAAGCTTTAGCCATAGCTAATTAAAAAAACTATTCGTTCTATTAAACTCAGTTCTCATGATTTTGATGGAATAATCCAGATGGTAAACTGTAAAATGAAAAAATGATGGTAACATATCAGGCAACATAGCACCGCCACAAGGAGCAGTGTGAAGCTGTTTAGGTAAAAGACGAGTGACTCCTCTCGCACGCATTTGCGATCATCAGCATTGTGGCCTCTCAGCTCCACGTGTTTCGACAAACAGAAAAATGATCCAACTCAAGAAAGTGCTGAAAAGGCACGTTTTGTATCTCAGCAAGGTGCATATTCCTGCAGGCACCACCGGTTTTTAGTCCATCATAACCCTCATGACCGCACCTCAGCCCTCCTGGTTTTAATCTCCAGCTCAGCCCATTCAGTCTGTGTACTCTGAACTGTGGTGTTCTGAGCGGCCGCCGACTTGTTGCAGTGTAGACCATTTTTTTTATCTTTACTGCATGTGTTGGGATGGTGAAAAATGCATTCTGAAAATAATTTCACTATATTGATATATATTACTAAACAAATTGTCCACATACCATAGCCCACTGGATATGTGGGCTATGGTATGTGTGGAAGACAAACGACAATCATCAATAACAATAAGGAAGTAAAGAACAGGGCAATTGATAATAGTAAAATTTGCAGTCTCTTCGCAGGCACACACAGTTCAGCTGAAATATAAGCTTTTTTTTTATGTGTAACGTTCTTTTTTGACAAAACAATCTGAAAACATACTTTTCAGCTTTTTCTGGAGCTCTATGCTAAATCACTTGGTCATCCTCAGCAGGCAGTGTTTGCTGTCCAGGAGATCTGTTGATATATATTTTAGTTCATGGCACTTTAGGACTTTTTGTTAGTGTTGGGTCAAAATAAGGCATGAATGTGATCTTTTCTTTCTCTTCTCATCTTCTTTGGAAAACACTGGATATTTTTACCTCCGCAACAGGATAGATAAAAATCCCTCTTAGGTCCCTCCACAACCTGTGATGTGAGGTCTAAAATCATAAGCCATCAGAGAACTAGATATGAAAAGCAAACATCTATTTGAGCCCAAAGAACAAACAAAAAATCAGCAACAAGCATGTTTTAAGAACATCAACATTTATTTCACATGATATAAAACAGATGGGATATGAACTTTTTGCATATTGACCCTAATAATATTAATAATAACCTCTTATAGTTGTATATTCACTCTTCTTTTCAGTGTGTACATAAATTATGCTATCTTGTTTAATTTTTTTTTACAGTTTATACATCTCTTTTAAATTTCTTTTATATCCTGGAGCTCCAAAGTCTTACTTATTGCTTTGTACATGTGCTATTCTCCAATTCTTCACCACCTAGGACATTATCAAATGCAAAATCTATCATGTTTTCAGCCTCTTCTCTGTATATCTTCTATTTAATGTAAACCAAAGAGAGAGAAACGACAAAAAAGCACGATTAAAAAAAACAGACTGGAAATCTTAAACTCTAACATACTGAATGTGTCAGCAACAGACTTCAGGAGGGTTCAGACTGTCTGCTCAACATAAATAATCACAACTTCTGCAAAACACTTTGTTCTGTCCAAAAAGAGAGAAAAAACAGCAGCATGAAGTGGCACCTTGTTGAAGTAAAAATTTGCTTTATGTTCATATATATACTTTTTATATATCTATATATTTATATATATATATACTGTATATATCCAGTGAAGGACAATCTGTTATGTTGCAGGTGTAAAAGATGTGAAAATAGAGCAATAAGGGAACCTCTGGTTTCAAATAAACACCAAAAATTAAAATCAAAGCAGGTTAAAATCCAAGAGCATTGGTGGTCACTTTGGGGTTAAAGTAAAGCACTGCATGTGTGTCGAGTTTTGGTGCTTAGCCCATCTGTGGTGAGACTTCTCAAGTGCTCCTATATACAGCTGTACACTCACCTCCAATAACTCAGCAACAGCTAATATCCCCTCTTCCAGATCAATAGAATATTCTAATAATTATTTTGTTAAGTTGATTATCAATACTTAGTAAGGTATCAAAAGTTCTGTATATTGATGAGTGTGTATGTATTTGGCAACACATTTCTATGGAGCTATATTCCCCCCAAAACAAGTCAGTACATACGGTCAAGACTGTGAAATGGTAATAATGTATAGCTCAAGTTTGAACTACAGCAACAACAAGAAAAAGACTGACGGAACAGATTTGCATGGTCCCCCTATTTGTTATGTGTAATTTGATAACATGCTACTGTTGATTAAATACTGAAGTCAGCTTTCGGAGTAGTTGGCTACTTGACAAATAAGTAATCAAAAAAGGCTGCTGCAGTTAACAGTTTTCTGTAACTGAACTGGCAGTGTCCAACACTCCTATTCTCACAGCTAACTAGCGTGTAACTAAGTGTAGCGGTATCAGTGATGCAGAGAGGAAACCATTTGTGCAATTCATTTTGTAATGGCTGCAAATATAACAAGAGCAAGGTTAAGAGAGTTGCCAAAAAGCACATGACCTACAATCAGTGCTGTGCCTAAATGCATCCTGCGGAGGTGTAGACGGAGCAGTGAAGCCGCTGCTCGGTTAAACATGCTGCTTAGCTACACCTCCAGTGTAAATATAGTGCACCCTAACTGCATGTGTAGCTCAAAGATCAGACTGTGGTTGCACTGTACAGCCACCAGGTGTTCATTTGTGTTATTGTGTTAAGTGTTTCTGTCAAAAAGCATTTGTGTCCAATTAATGTACCGTCAACAAAGATTTAAAATGTCTACTGGATACACAGACAATAAAAACTCTACAAACACTATTTAAAATGAGTTAAGCCTGTAAAAAAGACACAAAACAGACACAAAGGTGGCTGTAACAAACTTTGCTTCAGCTCTGTACAACAAACACTCCTACTTATTGATGACCTATTTCAAAGACTGCAGGGAAGACTGTCATATAGGTCAAGTAGTTTAGGAAATCAGTTGTCACTGGAGTTGGTCATCTTCCTTGGTCTATCACTTTCTTTTCAAAAGATCTTTGTTTTTTATTTACCTGTTATGGTTCCCTGATGCTGCACAGCTGGAGACTCATTTCAAACTGTAATTCTAATGTGAAAGTCATTCATCTTTTATAGAGACAGATGTTTATGACAACTGTCGAGACTCAAAAGAACATTTCTATGTTTGCACAGGTATATTTGAGGTGAAACAGACATAATAATAATTAAAAAAAAAATGGTCACATCTCCTGTTTACTCTGTACACCCATGACAGCAACGTTGACATGAGGAGAACTTCATTGTTAAGTTTGCACATGACACCACCATCATCAGCTGGATTTCTAACCACAGTGAGAATGAATACTGGAAGGAAATTAATAATTTTACAGAGTGGTGCGCAGAAAACAACCCACCGATCAATGTCAGCAAAACCAAGGAGCTGATTGTTGATTTCAGAGGCAGGTGACTAGTTTTGGCCTCCTTGGGAATCAACAGCTGACATAGACACCACTCATTTCCTGATAAAAAAAATTAAGAAAAGAAAATTCTGTGCCAGGATCTTGTCATCTTTTGCAGAGACCCACTAGAAAGCATTTTAACTGGAAACACTGAAAAGTGACACAGGAGGTGCACGGAACAGGACAGGAAGTCTCTGCAGCAGGTGATTAAAAAACAACAAGAACATCATTGGTATACATGATGGAGCATAAGTGATATTGGTGAGGTGAGGTGCCTGGGCAGAGCCTGAAGGGTATTAACAGACAATACCCTCCCCTTCCACAGCCCGTTCACCCTGCTGCCATCTGGCAAGAGATATAAAAGTATCAGCTGGCAGGCCACCAGACTGCTGAGCAGCTTTCTTTTTGTAAGACTCCCTCAACTCATTGTCTGCATTAAAAAAAATCTGTTTATGTGATTAGAATATAGGGAGTACATGCTTCATCTCAATATATTACCCTGTTGTAAATTAATAAATTAAATTCATTTCATTACTTGAATAATTTGTTCATTTTTTAAGACAAAACCATTTCACAATGTGATTTTATGTAGAAATGTTTTGGGACCAATATGACTCCATAGAATTGGTGTTTAACAGTGGGACATTAGTATGGACAGATCTAACAGGAGCTAAAGATACAGTACATCTGCCTTCCTCTGCCTCGATGTGATGGCAGCTCGTCTGTGTGTGTTGTCAGTCTGTCAGTGGGGCAGCCACCCTCTCAGTCTCCTCATGGGCATGTAACAGTAGTATCAAAGTAGTTGTGTTGTAAACGCAGGAAGCCGTGGAGCATGCTCGTTGCAGGCTGGCTACATTTGGGCTTTATGGGATGCCAGCGTGGACGCCAGCGAGGCCGGCGTTGCTCACGTGTCACTGGTCACCAAGGTGAACGTCTGCGCTGCAGGGAGAAAAAGAAGTGATGGAGGATGGAAATTAGAATGAGTCAGAGATTCCAAAGTGAAAAGTACAAGTTACATTTTTAATATTACTTTTTACCTTTACTTTGTAGAGCAAATGGAGGTTTATGAAAAAATAATCGAGCACAAACATTGAAGCTTTGATTCCCTCTGATGTCATGGAGTCAAATATATTGTCCAAAAATGGAGTGTAAGAACAGCACAAGCACCTTATAACTGCAACTGAGTACAGTAATTGAGTTTCATGTACTTAATAACAGTAAACCTGTATTCTTAAGGTTTCATTTCTACACTTTGAAGTGTATTATAGTGGAGTTAAATCCACATCTGAGTGCGGTTTTTGAGGTGGAAAAATGGGTGATAATAAGCCTGTGTGTCAACATTTGGCAGCATGACCTGATTTTTAAGTGTGAATTATGTCTTCTTAGTGTGAAATCTTTGATACGTGCTCCTCACTTTTTTCCTTTCTTGCTTTTAAAGCTGCTCTCAGTTTTCAAGGTGTCCCAGTGTCGAGGTTAAATGGTCCTGTGACAAGATGTGATAGGATCCAAGTATGTAAGCATGTGAGGGTGTTTGACTATAACCCGCTGTTGACTCACAGATGGACCAGAATGACTTCCCTTCAGGTGTAGTGCATGTCGAAGCAGCATCATTCATCAGCAAAATACAACACGCCACAAAGCCTGATGGTTCATATTTCTAGATGAATGAGAAAGCTGATGGTTCCCATCGTAAAATAGCTGGATGCAATTAGTTAGTTGGGTCTCACTTGCTGACACTGAAATTGGTGAAAAAATGTTCTGCTTTCAAGCAGTTTGTGAAGACCAGTTTGCTCAAGTTGAGCCACTCCCTTTGCTCTCACAACCAAACTCATCATGCATGACACGTCAGGTTCAGCTCAAACTCCTCCTCGCAGCACTGAAATCAATTCTCTCCAGATTATTAAAGCTTAAGGCAATAATCACTAAATATCCATTTCCCCTGATTCAAATTTTAAAAAGCTGCAGTTTCATTATTTACCCACAAGAGCGCGCTGTCTGTAAAGCTTTTTTATCTTTGCAGACAGAGTGTGGATTGTTGTATTATCAGTCACAGCAGATGTTTATTTTGTATTTGTACACACTGTTTGACATCTGACAAACGATGTCAATCTGCATAAAGAACTGAGATACACAGGTGGAAACCACACACCTGTACAGAATGACAGGAATGCAGTTCATGATGTGGTGTATGTGGTATAGGTGTCATGTGGTGTAATCATTGTAATATTGTGAATAATGTGAGAATGAAAGCCTCAAAGCATTCCAATGTCACTTCAACAGTCTCACAGTTAAGTTAAGTTTTCAGTATCTGCAGCCTCTTTGTGTATGGCACACTCTGTGCATACTCAGTTTTATTACAAGTCACATCTTTGTTTTTCTTTGTTTTCCTCACAAGGATTTTATAATTCTTCGAAACAATGACTTACAAATATTATAGGAAAGAAATCTTTCTATGAACTGGATTTGCATCAGAGATAGCCGCACTAAAAATCTAAAAAATAAAATGTTGTGGAAAAGATTGAAATTCAGCAAATTTTATTTAAATGCGGCTCTTGATCTTGCAGTAAACCCGGGCCTTCAGTCACACTGGCAGCACAGAGACAAAGAGTGAGACAGGATTTATCAAATTCCAAATGGCTCTGACACTCTGACTTGTCTGAAGGAAACTTCACACACATCTGTGATGTTAAACTCCAGCCTGAGGAGCAGGAGCTGAGCAAGGAAGAAAGAGAGGAGATGGATTCTCCCTGCAGGCAAGAAGAGAGGATTTACCTTCTCAACTTCAGTCATAAGCTTTCCCCGTGTTCACAAAGTGAAAGGAAGAGAGAGCACACACACACACACACCCATACACATACACATACACACATCTGAACTCTGCTACTGGCCACAAAGTGGCGCCATTAGAACACAATTAACAGCAGGAGGAAACAGCTATCCTGGTTTTGTGCTAACAAAATGTTTTTGTTTATCTACACTGAATCATCTAGAGAGTTGGAGAGTTAGAGAGTTGGAATTTGATTTAGAAATTTAGCAATTTAAAAATTTTTCAGGTAAATTTTGTTTTTCGTTTTAAAGCTCTCATGTGTCCTGTAGTTACCCAATAACTCTAACCTTACATTTCTGAGGCCATAATCCCTGAAAATCCCAGAAAAACTGCGTTTATGTTTGTATTTCTTTTCTTTTTTGAGCTTTGAGGCCTTCCACTAACCAAAGGTTGGAAAAAATTAAAGGAAAGAATCTCTCTCTGTTCTTTATTTGATTTTCTTGATAACTGTTCATAAGATGAACCTCAACTTTGTATGGGTTTTTGAGGAACTAAGGAAGTACAGTTTGGAGTGTGAAATAGTATTTGCAAGCAATTCTTTAAAAAAAACCAAAAACTAAACTAACCAGAAATGTTGCCTTGCACGTGAGACTTAAAATGACACCCACAGCCATCGGTTATTCTAAGCAGGGTTATGGTTAACTCTCTTGCAGTGGTGCTTGTACCTAACACTGAGTCAGCTAATGTTTGTAATGTAACCTTTTGCAGACACTCTGCATTGGCTCACTTAATGGTCTTCACTCAGAGTTGTTAAGCTACCCACAATCAATAATGCCTGCCCATCCTTTGTAACCTCTGGGAGACTAGTTATATTTGGTGTAGCCACTGTATCTGTGGTTGCCACCAGAACTGCCAGCCGTTTTGAAAAGGCATGTTTTGAACAAGGATGAGAACAAGGTTTTCTGACAGAAAAAGACTCAACAAACTAATTAAAAAGGCAGGCTCCATCAAACCCTCAGGACTGAGTGAAGTGAGGATGCTGAGAAAAATGAATACCATTATGAACAATGACGTGCACCCACTTCGTGCCTTCCAGGCGTAACGACAGAGAACCTTCAGCAGCAGGCTGATCCCACCAGAATGAAAGACGAAAGATGTCGCAAGTCCTTCATGCCAGCTGCTATCAGGCTCTTTAACATGCAATAAGTGTGAATTCATGGGGGTGTTTTTTATGTGTATGTATGTATGAGTACGTACTTGTATGTGTGTGTGTGTATATACATATGTATGCATGTTTGGCTAGTATGTGCATGTGCATGCATTAAATATACATATGTATATATATACATATGTATATTTAGCGCCTTAAAGTGCAATATTAGTCCTAACTCTTTTTATCATGATCTATTTGTTTTTATTTTGTGTCTTTTGTTTGTGTGATGACTGAATGAGTTTGCTGCTGTAACAATGTAATTTCCCGTGAAGAATCAATAGTATCTATCTTATACTGTCCTGATAGCAGTCACAAAGTCTTACTTTATTTATCAAGTATTTTGTCTAAAACAGAAAAATTTCAATAATTTCATTCTAAAAATTGAGACGTCCAACATGTGTAATCTGACAATGTGAACTAAACCTCACAGAAATATCAACAGGCCAAATAACTCTCTATAATATAATATCATCTATGCAAAAGTGAATTTTTAAAATTTTAATTTAAATACTAGTAAGCAAGTGCAACAGAACATATTTTGGTCTGAGTTTTGACATACAGAGGCGCTCAACTCTGTTAAGCAGTGATGGAGGTCCTCTTCACTTACAGGCCAACATGTTGTTGTTGTTGTTGCTTAGTTTCTTGTCATCTGCTGTTAGCTGGCTGGGAGAATCCAGGTTCTTCTCTAGCTTCTCCTCTCTGGTGGTTTGCTGTGTCACATCTGGTTCCTCCTCTCTGGGCTCTGGGCTCGGCGTCTCAGGCTCAGGGGTCTGGAAGCTACAGTAAGCAGAATGGGTCAAATTGACTCTAAAGCAATGAGAGACTAGTGTTGATGAGACAAAAAAGAGCACTGTGATCATCTATTTTCATAGCATGTTGTATCCTTGACATCCTTAATAAAAAACAAAAAGCAGTTGGCATTACATCTGCAGTTTCATGAGTAAAACCGAAGGTCTCCGACTGTATGAAGACACATACATCTACACAGACCCACATTCATGCAAATCAACCAACCTGTTTTCAGTGGTGGTGTTTGTTGGCGAGCTGGTCAGATCTTGCTCTCTGCTTTCTTCATCCTCGAACGGATGAAGGTTTACAATCTCTACATGCTGAGGCTCCGTACCCAGGTCCAAGATCACCACCCTCTGGCTTTCACACAGCTGAAACACCCCCCACCACACGCACACACACACACACACACACACACACACACACACACACACACACACACACACACACACACACACACACACACGGACACACACACACACAGACACACACACCATAATTAAATAACCTGACATTTTATCGTGCTTTCCATGGATATGATGTGCTGGGAGTTTCATATAAAGGGCAGTGCTGGTACAATGAATTTGCTCAGCTTTCCTATTCATTTTCTCTATCTCTAAAGCAAACCTGAACTTTTAACAACAGCACTAAGAATTGTGATTCCAAGAAGATGAAAATTACGAGTCAGCACTGTTTGATAAAATGGACAACATCAGCTAATTTGCACATGTCTCACCATGTTTAAAATCAGCAATCATCCCACTTCCCCCCCCTGTTTTAAAAAAAGGCACCCTCCCCTGGTGCTGCCTGCATGTCTCCACTGATCTCCTTCGGTGAGCCCTTGAGAAGGAAGTAGTAGATGTCTGCATAAAGGTTGAGGATGCCTCTTTCCTCAGACAGTGCTGACTTGCTTTTTTCAGTTACCCAAAACAGAAACACTACAAAAGTTAGTGATCTCAAACTTTCGACATAATTATTAAAAGAGCTGCCGGTGCATGGAATGAGATGGAAGCATATGGATGACAACATTAAAAAAGCAATCAAATAAATATATAAACAAAACAATGAATGACAGTGAAGAAGTGTGAGTTTTTCGGTCTCTGCTGTGGAATGAGGGCTGGTGTCTCGGCTACAGTTGAGGGCTCCATTGAGCTCCGGGGTGGCATCCCACTGGAGAGCGGCCCAGACCCAGCGAGCAATCCAGGCTGAATCCAGGAGATAAACCCCTTAAAGCCAACCTGGCTTCTTCCACATTCCCACAAATCCTCTGTTATTGTCCCAGATTACACTCTGAGATGTTACGGCCACAATGGCTGATTATCTGCTGTGTGGCAGACATGGCTGGGATTACAGACGGTGAATTTTACAGAGCATGCTGTGTATAGTGAAGCTGTGAGTTTGAATTCCTTTCATTCTCCTCCACCTGCTGGCCTTGCACCCTCCAGCAGACTGCATTGTACCAGTTCACCATCAGCTGACGTCCATGTGGACAGACACCATGTGCATCTGTCCCCTGTCAGTGTTTCTGTATCAAATGACTGATGTGCCTCTTATGAACTGCATATTAGTGTTATCACATTAGTATTTCAGCTTAACATTCACAGTTTACTGCCGGAACAATAATAGTTTTATTGACATTATGTTACAGTATTCACATGGCAGCAAAAGGAATCCCAAACCCTCGATAATAATTCCATGTTAAATCTCAGAGCACTTACATTATCATAAATGATTTTTGTGGTGAGGCTCACTGAAAGAGCTGGACTTTTTTTCAATAGTGGAGACAAGTGGAAACCAAGTATTTATGTATTAAAAGAAATCCATAAAAATACAAACAAAGTAAAAACCGGTCAAGGTTTAAAATATCCTTTTGTTTGGCTCTTGTCAGGGATGGTAAACCTGATATTGCTGGCTGTTTTCTTTTGAAGTAATGGCTTTGTATCATTCAAACAGAGGCAACTTTTTTATTTACATTTCTCACAGTTTCAAGGCTCAGAAAAGAGAGAGAAAGGAAGACAGAGAGAGAGGGAAGAAGGAATACTACAAAGAGGAAGAATCACCTCAGGCTGCAGTATCACTGAAGGATTTTAAAAAAACTATGAGCACCTCTATCAGTGATTTTACTGAGTTGTTTCTGCAACTTTTTTAAAAATCTATGCTATTAGGTAACGTGAAGGTTATAACTTTTTTTTTTGAGAAGTCTCCATGTTTTGTAATAAAAAAAACATGGAGAGGCTTTTCGATCAGTTCATTACTGTAATTTACAAAAGTTTCTTTCTTTTATCACTTGTGCTTCAGTTTTTACAGACAGATCTCATCTACAGATCTTCTGAAAAACTTGACTCAATTTACACCGAGAGTAGAAAATGTGCATTTATCTACGGCTGAAAATATTCCCAAACTACAATGGCACCATTTCTTGCTGTTTCAGTAACATAAAAAATGAAACAGCATACTTGGGAGTCTTTTTTAAGAACCAGTGGATTTGGAGTTAAGAGCCAAATACCAGGGACGCCAGGGAACGCTAAGACACACCAACAACTGCAGAAAAAGTAGGAAACAACACTTTTCCTTTAAGGCGTGTCAATTCATATGAAATTAATTTTCGAGGGAAAGCTGAACAGCTTTAAAATATAGGAAAAGCTGTGATAGGAAGCGATTGAATCATGACAGGCCTTTCCACACTGCAGTACCTCATTGTCTATGCTGTTGGTCTCAGCCTGAGGCTCCTTCACACTCTGCAGGGTCACGTCCCCGTCCCGCTGCACTTCCTCACACTTGTCATTTTTCACCTCCTCCGCTCTCTGCACCTGCTGGAGATGGAAATAGAAACATGCAAGGAGCTGCTTGTAAGAGGCGTCAGAAGAAATGTGCATGTGGCTTTACACCTTCTCTCTGATGGTATGTCATGCAGTGCAGTACATGTGTTTAGGTTACATATCCAAACTCTTTTTATTCAATAACTAGACACTGATCGAAAAAGCTATGTACAGGATGAAATCAGTGAATGAAACGTATTTCTACTACTTACAAATAGATACACATAAACAAAATTTGATAACGTCATTCTGTAAGAAGACTGCATTTGCAGTTAATAAAAGAATCATTGAAAATCGATTTGAATTTCAAGTTTTATTTGTTTTGCTTCAAATTTGGGTTTGTTTTGGACAGATACTGGTAATGTATTTTGTTCTGACAGTTAGAAGCTGTTAACAGGACAGAGTGAAGCCCTGTGACACGGGTATATAAAAGCAAATAACAAAATAAATCCCATGAACCTGTGGTGCAGATTCTGTGGGAGTCCCAGCAGCCTCAGCAGCCTTTCGACTCTGCTCCATGTGAGCCACCTTCAGCTGCTGCAGAGCTGCCTCCAGCTCCACAGGGTCTGCACAAGCCCCCTCTGCTTGGACCCGACTCTGCACACACACGAGACACACACACACACACACACACACACACACACACACACATTCATGTTAGCCTTAACCTAACTGTTTTAGTTTACAAATAATCCCTCTAACTTTTAAGGCTCGAAAAAACTGTCATCATTTTCAGTCTGTGTGTTAATTCCAGTGCATATGTGCAATTGTCTCTTTGTGTGTGTGTGTGTGTGTGTGTGCGTGTGTGTGTGTGTGTGTGTGTGTGTGTGTGTGTAGTGGTGGTGGTGGTGGGTGTGTCAACATTACCTGTAGGGTTAGAAAAGGGTTGTCTTTGCTAAAGGAGGGCGAGCGGGATGGGGTTTCTCTCTTCTTCTCCCGCAGTGATGTGGCCTGCTGGTTCCTCCTTATCCTCTCCAGCTGTTCTTCAACGCTCATCCTTGTCCTACCAACCTCTCGCTCCCCGTATCCTGTCTGATCCACTGCACTCCTGGGACGGTCCTGTGCGACATGGAAAGCTCAGCCATTTTTGTTTTGCCATGTTGTCATCTCAGAGAGAAATCATTGAATTTCCATAGAAATTTGCAGTGGATATTACAGCTGTTTGGAGAATAACTCCTCACTTCTGACTTGGTGAGCAAAAACCCTGAAAGAATCGTTGGTATGTTTGACTTTAGGCCTGTTTTGCAGTCTGTGGGTGAGTGTTTATGTACAGGATATATACCTCATGTCTGGCAGTGCAGTGTAGGTGCAGTGCAGGCAGAGCAGCCACGGGGGAGAGTTGCATCAGACCCTGTATTCAGGTAAATATGCGACATCTTCATCTTCAGCTACAGTGAATTTTGAATCTTGAGGTAGCAGAATGAATTAAACAGAGATCTCTTTCAAATTATACAGTTTCCTTTTGTACCTCCACTAAAAGTTGCTATTCCAAGAATCAATAAGTAAAAAGTTACAGGTGTGCTTAGCATAACAAGTAAACCACTGTCTTTAGTAAATGCTGGTGGTTTTGAGCACAAGGTGTGTTTCTACAGCATGAAATGCCTCAGTAAAATGAAAAATCAGTCCCTCTGATGCACTGAAAGGCTTTGAGTGTAAAGGTTTGTGCAGGAATGACACCAGCTTTGCAACAAAACAATAACATGTTGAAAACACATTGAATTATTTACTGAGGGAGAACATAGTTTTTTTTTCAAAAAAAGCAAGAAAGAGCAGTGACTTTGCATAAGCTCATGACACATTGTTTTACTGGTGGAGTTCCTGCTGTTACATTATCAAGACACCAGGTCAACATGTGACAGAGATGAGTGAACAAGTGGAATAAAGGTCTGATGCATTCATATTTTAATAGAGGATGTGAGCATTTTAGTAC
Source organism: Acanthurus tractus (assembly GCA_029783725.1). Taxonomy (NCBI): domain Eukaryota; kingdom Metazoa; phylum Chordata; class Actinopteri; order Acanthuriformes; family Acanthuridae; genus Acanthurus; species Acanthurus tractus. The sequence continues at coordinate 91,124 of JAQNCA010000018.1, forward strand.
TGTTATGCTGCTATTATTTGTTTTGTGCTGCAGATAAAAGAATATGCAAACATTTTTTTGCTCTTCCTGTGAGAGAATGAGAATTAGAAATAGAAGACAGCATGTTTGACCGTTAAATAAACCCAGAACACAGACACTCTCAGCTCTGACATGTGATGGATGGCATTGAACCTGAAGGGGAGACTTTTCTGCCATTTGCTACTATGATGTGAGTAAAAATGGTTCCTAAAGCAAACTCACCGCCTGCTCTGAATGACAGTAGATATATTATTGAAAGATGTGTATCTCCTTGTTGGCAGGGCAGCTTAAGAATCTGAAGAGCTTTGACTCAAAGGAAACAGATATCCTTGGGCTGATTCTGCCACGTCTGCTAAATTGGAATTTGTTCATTTCCTTCAAACAGTTTTTGTCTGTGTTGATGCTAAAACCTACTGATCTGGGTTCAGGCTTCTTGGTCTTCCTCAGGGTGACATAGGAGGCAATGGTGGAGGACTCAGGAGGGCCCATGGGAGATTTGGTCCTCGGGGGAACGATGCCGACTGGGTATGGGGGCGCTGTTGTTGGAGAGATGTCAGGGAAGGCTGTCACTTACACACGAGTAAACAAACACTGTGGTTGGGCTAATTGCTCATGTTGTGGCTGAAATTTTAAGTGTGCTCCATTTCACTACATCTTCCTGTTTATCAGCGAGGTGTTATGTTGAACAAATAACCTGTTTGATTAGTGTGGTAGTGCATCTACAGCAGCAGCAGCAGCAGCAGCAGCAGCATAAATCAACATATTTCCACTGTATTACAAAACATAAATACAACTAAAAACTGTGAAGTCCGAGATGTCACTTGTAAGCTTTTACACATTCATAGTGTCTGCTTTTTGACAGAGAATTACACTAACACGGATAAACAATGTCACACAGGTCTGAGACATGAACAATCCTACAGAGAGCATCTCTGTAAAACAAAGATTCTATTTTATTTTTTTAATTACTTTTTATGTTTTCCTCACAATTGTGGCTGTTCTGACTGTCGATCATGCAAACTTTTCACTTGAACAACATATTTTGTTTTTTTGTAGTTTGAAATTAACTGAAGCTTTTCAAATAATAACAATTTGCACATTATCTGGTTCTCATCCGGGTTTAATTTAAAGTCGACCTGAAACAAAAAATGCCTTTTGTAACCTTTTATACACATCACCTGTCAAACTGTGCAGCCACAGAACAATAGATGTGGAAATTTATTAAAAAACAGGGATCCCCTGAACTAAATGTACATATTGGCTTCTTATACCACAGATCACGACTTGACTGGAGAACATAGCAGATGTGAATGTCAATATGTCTCGAGTGTTATCTATAATATTTGGGTAACAATGAACGTGCTACTTAATATTTTACATTGATATCCAACAGCATCTTAGTGTAGGAACACGCTCTGTGTGACTGAGTGCATCGGTACCTTTGGAGGCTGCAGTGTCTTTGCCGTCAGCAGACGTCTCTGCCTTGTCCTTGTCCTCGCCGTTAGCCTCGTCCACTTCCTCCTTCACTGTGGTCAGCTCAGGCTCACTCTTATACAGTCGGTAGTCTGGAGCTTGCTGTGAGGGAGAGGGAAGAAAACCACAGGCTCAGAGACAGACACACCATGTAGCTGTGGTCACACACACACACATCCACCAACACACATGTATATACTTTTAGAGAAACAAGTCTTTCAGTTGTTCTTTGTTTGAGATCTACGCTTTGTTTAAAAGTTTGGGCTCATCTGTTAAACCGATTTTAATTTGATCACAGAGTTTAAGAAAAATATTACATTTAAAATAGTTTGGGCTCCAAAAGAAGCTCCAGTTTTACCAATAACTGCTGAACTCTCATTTTCTTATTTATTGTCGCTCTGAGTTGTCTTCATCTCTTTTTGCCTTAAAGTTGTCAGTGGGGTTTAACATTGCACTGTTTTGCTCTCCAAACTTTGGGAAAGTGATGTAGTTTGAAATTTTATGGCCAATAGGAGCATTTTTTTCTGTACCTAAAGAGTGAATATATAAATATATGAATGATTTGGATCATTTCTTAATGGCTGATTTGGGTGAACACCTTATACCATCCAAAATTTTATTTCTAAGACATTTGTGAGAAAATCTGCCATGAACTTTCAAAGTACAGCCACACGGTGACCTTTGCCTCTAGCATCAAAATGTTTAGTTGAAAAATTCATGCCAAGAACTTCTTTTACAGTGTTTTTCATAGCACCAGAAAGAATCACAGAAGAAAAGCAGAAATGAGAGGTCTTTGGTATGAAAGAGAGGCTTTCTGAATCTACACACATGCACACACACACACACACAGTACAAGTCAAGACACACTCAAATAACATGAGTAAAACCACAAGATAAAACATCAGCTTCTTAACGGATGAAAAATCCATGTTCGGGCCAGAATGGGTCTGTTTGTGACACTGCAGCGGAGTGACAATGATGGCTGGATGAAACATGGATTGCAGAAGTACAAAGACAACGCTGAAAAGAATTACACCTGTCTTAAATGGGATTTGAGGAATGACTTTTGTCAGTGTATGTTAATTCAGCCTTTAGGATGAAGCTGAGGAGTGAATGTGATGAAAAATGTATGTAAACATGGTTGTAAGCACACAGAATCTTCTGAAGTGACACTTTCAGGAAGGGGGGGGGGGTGATTCAGTGTGCTGATGGATGGTGAGCACAGATGGAGGGAGGAGACATGGGAAGGGATGATGTTTTTTTCAGCGGCTCTTACGCTGTGGGCTCCGTTCCTGGAGCCGGCCTTGCGGTCCTCGGGGCGGTGCGTGTGGGGGGGCAGGCGACTGCTGGGATGTGAGTGGTGAGGGGGCGCGTGAGAGGGGCGCTCTGATGAGTCGTAGTACTGGGGAAGGGGCGGGCGTGGGGGCACGCTGTCACCCTCCTTGAGAGGACTGAGTGGCAGCAGCGTCACTGCCTGTTGACAGTTAACACAGTTGGTCTCATTTGAATGAGAATCATATGGTAGAAGTGGACTGTGTATCTGGCTGTGAGCTGTTAGCAGGGTAATAACAGTGTCTGTCTGGTGTTTGGTGCTTAGCAGGGAGTGTGCAGCCGCTTTATCGGAGCTTTTTAACAAAAACATCGTCCTGTAGCTGCTGGCGCTGAGGCTGACGGAAGCTGTGACAGTAAACCTGAACAATTAAGCCGTTGGCTGTTAAATCAAAACAAAGATGGTGCACTGGTTTCTAGTTGTGAGGGGGAAGTTCGTGGTTGTACCACCCAGCATCAACCGCCATGGCTGAAAAATGAAGCCAGCGCTGAAAAGCCAAAAACTGCTGTCCCTTAAATTGCTACTTGAGGTTGGGTCTAAAAGTGATCCAATCCCTTGAGAGCTCTGTATTAAAATGTCCAACTTTATAGCAGGAATAAACATGTTTATGGCCTAGTAAAAAACAATATTGGTCTAAAAAGCTAATTTCTCAAGACAGCTGTACAGGGGGTCAGGTTTTACATAACCCACTTGTTTAAATTACATCAGAGCTTAAATAATGCATAATTATGGAAATGCCTGCTCAATGGAGTGACAGCTAACTGCTTGCTGTCTGCCAGACGTCACACAGTCACTGGCGACAATGCCTGTCTCATCTAACTATGGTTAATTCTGAACCCTCAAAAAACAAGATAGCACAGCTATAAAGCCAAACTCAAGGCTTCAGCAGGAGGACACAAACCAAGGACTGATGCACGCTGTCAACAATTCAGTAAACAGTTTGTGTTTACCACCTACTAAAAATAGTGACTGTGATAAATTAGGTTCCTCAAATGAGTTTCAAGATTGTTTAAAATGACTTTCCCAGTCTTCTGAATGAAGTGGCACCTGTGGCTGGCTGCATAAAGGAAGTCAATCTTGACATGTAAGTGTGATGGTGTGATGGTCTGCATTAGCGTAAAAAAACAGTGCTGAGGATATATGAAGATCTCTCCATGTGTTTCTGGGGACTCCTGCAGCCATGAGCTTCATGCTAACTCTTAAGTAATCACCACCAAAATAACAAACTGATTCTGACTCTAAAAAGGCTCTTTGAGACATTCAATTGAAGCTGAAGGCTAAACTGGTTCTTACACAGCTGACAGGAAGTGTGCGGTAGTGTGGATGTTGGTTTGTGCGCTTTGGGCTGTTGCACTGCCTTACCTCATTCTTCTGCAGACTGGAGAGCGGTTTGGAACCAGGAAAATCTGCTGAACATGAAAAATATGTGGAGAGTAAGAATGTAACGTAAACATTTTCCATAAGAAAAGAAACCTCAAAATATTTTGGAGTCACGTACTCACACCATGTTTACATCTATGCTAGGCGTTTGGCTTAAAGTAAGTGTCGTTCCTTGAAATTCAGTTTTCATTCATCAGCGCCTTTTTTTTTTTCAATGTGGGAGTGATTGAGAAAAAATCTCCTCACTGTAAATCACATCACATAAATATGAAACTGCAAATGCGGCTCATTGAAGTGTCATTCGAGACTCTCACTGCTGTCTGTGCTCCTCTGTGGTTTGTTTTTAGCTAAAGCCTCCATCACATCCTGGATCCTCCACAGCTCCTTCTGGATCTGGATGTGCCGCTGACTGGGAGGTTCTGTCTGAAGACACACACATGCACAGAGACACACACACACATCAACACTGTTAAAAGCTTGATCATCCCCCAAAGTGTTTGCATGTGTGTGTGTATGTATTTTTGTTTGTGTGTGTGTGTGTGTGTGTGTGTGTGTGTTACCTGTGGGCTGCCCAGGGCCTCCAGCTGCTCCAGCAGGTTGGATTTGGCCAGAGTGACATCTGCCCCCAGCCTGTCGTACTCCCTCCAGGAGCGCTCCAACTCCTGTAGGGAGCAAAAGCAGGGTCATGGACTGTGTGTGTGTGAGCACTTGACTTGTGTGTGGATGTACGTACGGGGGGGGGGGGGGGGGGGGGGGGGGGGGGGGCGGGGGGGGGGGGGGGGGGGGGGGGGGGGGGGGGGGGGGGGGGG
>JAQNCA010000018.1:97948-111576 GCA_029783725.1 Acanthurus tractus
CCCTGCGGCTCACACTCATTGTGGGTTACAAAGTCGGTTTCTTGTTTTTGTTTGTGTTCCCAATTTCCTTGGGGGTGGGTGTACTTTGGGGCCCAACCCCCCCCCCCCCCCCCCAACTTCCTTTTATGTGGCTCCTCATTTCCCATAGCTAATCCATCCTAATGTATTGAAATGTTTTATACACTACTCAAGAGGATTCACGCTTAATCCTTCAATCCTTCAACACACTGCAAATATACTGTATGGATTTGGTTGGACAGAGGAGAGGGGACCTGTCTCTCCTGGAGACACAACTTCTTTAAAAACACAGTGGGCAGATAATGTCAGTATATGTCATATGTCAGTATGACAAAGCTGCCCTCTGCCTCACACAAGCATCTCCAGGTACAAAACTGACTTTTTTTGCCACAATTATATCTTTTATTGAGCTCATAGTAGATGAACAGACCACTAGCTACCTAAAAAAAGGTCATCTAGGATTGATATCCTTCTAAAAGACGCCTGAGAAACACAGACCCAGGAGCAGTTTCTGTGGATGCACTTTGTGAGGTGTCAGGTTGTACAAATACAGATGATAATTTGATAAAAAAAAGTATTAATGTTAAGTTCATAATAAACTTATAATGATATGAGGTAAACAAAAAACCTTGTTTTAGTCTTCTTTTTTTCTTGCAATCTTTCTATAGATATAAAACTCTGCAGGAGTTTGACTAAACTGCCCGTATCAAAGTGCCTTTGGTAGTTTTACTTGAGAAAACTTTCTCCACTTCTCCTGTAGTGTTCCTGTGTGTGTGTGTGTGCGTGTGTGCTTACAGCGCTGACTCTGGACAGCTCTCTGCAGGTGCTGAGCAGGCCGTTCTGCAGCACGTCTCTCTGCTGGACCAGGCTCTGTATGGCTGCAGCGCTGGAGCCACTCTGCTCACTCAGCTCCTGACTGGCAGACAGCAGGGCCGTCTCCAGCGTGTGCTGCCACACAACACGAACACACACAAACATAAGTACATATTACACATCAGCGTCTTCACATAGACAAACACTGATGCACACACTGTCATCTATACCTTCTCTCTGTGTAGCTGCTGCAGTTTCTCCTCCTGCATTCTCACTGTCTTGTCTTGCTCACACAGTCTGCTCAGTTTGGTCTGATACACACAAACACACACACACAGACACACATAAACAAACGTGAACCACATCTCCTTTAAAACTACTTTCTATTTTCGACAGGCTGTGCTTGTCTTACGTCGATGTCGGCCTCCTCTGTGCGCTGGGGGAAGGAGCCGTCCTTGTAGTCTTCTGGGCTTATCTGAAACAAGAAGACACAGTCAGAAGGGGACAGCAGGGGGCGACAGCAACTCATCTGTTAGGAAGGAGCTTCAGCAGGGAAGAAATCTCTTCCAAAATGCAACTCTGTGCAATTTTGGGAAAAAGCACATGACCTGACATCTACATTTTGGATGACTTTTTTACAATGCAAAGAGGATGCAGTCTGCCCAACTGTTGGTCGACCAAGGAGGTTATTAATCTGACAACCTTCTGAAAATAACCAATAACCAACCAGTTTAAATGTTTGAGATAGAAATTTTGTTATATTCAAACTAAAAGTTGTATTTCCTCAAATGCAACAGACTTCAGAGAGAAACTCTTGGGCTTCCTGCTGTTCATTCCAGAGGCAGGGAGTGAGGGGATGAAGGGATGAGCGCTCTGTGCATATTCACTAATCCTGTTTAATTTCCCCTGAAGCTGTTTACCCAGGTGTTAGCAGGGATATTGTGGTTGAATATTAGAATGCAGAGACAGACGGAGGGAGGTGTAGCCTGGGCAGATGCACGCTAATAAAGATTAAATTGAGCCCTAAACCATTATATATATTAATCAAACGCAGGGGTGTAATTTTTCACTTGGGACTAGGAAGACATGAATGTGTTACATCTTAGTTTCTTTCCCTCTGCTTTCACAGTTTCAGTTAAATTTTCTCACTAAAATCTCTGTTACAGCATTCTTTGACAAAAGTAAAAATGCTCATGTACATGTTTGTATGAATCTTAAACAGACTTTTTTGCCCATTTTTTCTCCCTCAGGCCAAAAACAGGCTGCCTTGTAAAAAACTGCTAACCTTTCTCTTCACTCTGTTTTGATAAACAGGTGGCTATGTGTATAGAACAAGTATACCGGTAGAATTAGTCAATTAAAAATAAGTCAGAAATAATTTTTAGTGACTTAAATCATATTTTAGTCAGATTCTCTTTTTTCATTTTGTCACATTTATTTATAGTTACAGAGGTTGTAGACACAGCTTCATTTCAATTCTCTGTGTCTTTCTCCTATGAAATTGATGCCACATGTCTAACTTGACTCCTGAAAGCCACAAAGACCAGTTTAGTGACACTGGGATATTTGCTGGTTTAATATAAATGTATGCAATTAATATTTTTAGTTGTTCGTACTTTCTTTACTTCTTTTATTAAGGTTGTTTAGTTGTACGTCTGCTTTAGAAAACAAACATAATCTCCAGTGTTCACATAATCTGCACCAGTTTGAACTTTGGTGTGAATGAAGTAACAACTTTTTGAGCTTTGTGTTTAAACAGAGTGTAAAGTCTCCACAACTCCAGTATGCACTGTCTCATAAAATACAAAGAAAGAGATGCTGTCAGATGAAAAAGGCTCTTCTTTGACAGAGTCTGTCCATTCAGTGCACTTAAACCAGGAAACTGCATCAACATACACTGAACTGGGACAACTGTTGCCCTCCTGCCACCAACCAGAAAAAAAGAAAAAGAAAAAAGAGAGGCTGTTGGCTGAGACAGGAGGTGATAAATGAGAGCAGACAGAAGCAGATTTTCAGCGGTCTGGACTAAGTGATAAAGTCCTTTGACAGTTACCCAGACTGAATTTTATAGTGCACATTACAACGTTCTATTCCAGGAATTACAGCTGAGAGACAATGGCCCAAACACAAACAGATGGGATCCAGAAACTGCATTAAGGTGGGACCCTCAAAGAGCACAAGATGTTTCCCTCTGCTTTCAGTTCTGAAGCTGTGCTAGGCTAACCATGTCCAGAATGACCATTGCTCTCATTCTGAAAGAAAGTTTGGATTTTCAACACATTGAACAATTCATTTATATGCTTCAAACATTACATTTACTATTCACCAATGCATCTGAAAAAGTGAACCTTTGAGACAAACACATATGAACAGTGAAAGCATTTGATGCTGGACAGTGAACAGAGCAGTACAGAGACGGACGGTGAGAGGAGAAATCCATGGCTATGAAGCATAACACCATAAGCCATGCTCGCTTCAGGCCACTTCCAACTGCATCAAACAGAAAGCAATGGCATGAGATGTTCTAACACCATAAAACAACTTCACAAACACTTTGATAATGCTGTGATGAGCTCTGGGATTGTTGGCTAATTAACAGCTTGATGAGGGGAATTACTGGATCCAGAGTGGTAAAACAAGAGGTTGATGGTGAAGGGGAGGACGTCGATACACAACCATTGAGCTACCAGGGCAAAGGTCTGGTTTGAGTCTATTTCTATTCAGTCAAGTTCAATTGAAATAATTTATTTAAAAACAGAGAGACATTAATTTGAGGAAATAAGCCCAAAGCCTCCTGAAGTTATTATGATACTTTTATTTCTCTCTGTGATGAAACTCTTCAATCTGCAGACACTGAAATGCACTTGATGTTAAGCAAAAACCTCACAACTAAAATTTTGGTGCTTTCAAGTTTCATCCTTAAATAAGATTGAAAACACGATACTTGGGAAAATTTTTAACAGTGGTTGAACTGAAAGTTCAATGATTAGCATGAGGTTTTGACCCAACAACATACAAGCTGTATGTTAACAGACGAATGGAATGTCTTGACACTGACTCAAGCCAGAACCTGCCAAAGACCTTACTTGCTGGTAGAGTTGCGGCCTTGGTGCTGAGTTCTCGATCATAGTGTGAATCATGAAGATTAGAGGCTCATTCTCCTTCGTCTAGTAGAATGCCAAGGAGAAAGAGGATACAATGGTGTAATAACACAGCAGTACGTGTTGCAGCCACTGTTCAAAGGCTTATATCCATGACTTGGAGTGAGGCCAAACCCGCCTCACTTGAAGCAGGAGAAAACTCAGGATAAACACCACTCTGTAATGGAAACCTTACTGATTAACCCTCTTCCTTTACCCGAGCTTCAAACTTGAAGAACATGATCTAAGATCTTCTTTGAAATAGGTGTGGTGAAGGATAAGCTTTTCTAACATTTCCACTGAAATATTATATCGTGGCTGGCATGAGAATCAGCTTGGATAGGCACCATTTTACTTGAGTTCACAGGTTTTTAACACATGTGTAAAGCTCCTTCTTGTGTTTCTACATTAGCTAACCTTTTCCTCTACATTAAAACAAGCATTTTCCAAAGCACACAATAGGTTTCAGATCCTTAACTGAATTTCTATGCAGGTAGCAAAGGTTTAAGTTCATTCCAGTACCACATGAATTACAGGTCTTTCACAGAACCACATGGTGTAAAAAAAAACAACAACTAAGGACCCAGGTTTAGAATTTTTTATCATATCATCACAGGTCCCTTTTTTTAAATGTTTAACTAAACAGGACCTTTAAATTGAACATCAACTTGATGTTGTCATATGTTCACTTAGCATGTTTAAATTGTGGTTATAAAGGTTTAACAAATTAATTATCCCTCTTATCTTGTTAAGGAGCCACTGTTAAAAGAAAAATCCAGAAATAAAAGGACCCATGATGATTCTGTAACCACTAAATTTTAAAGCAATTTTAAGGAAAGTTCTGAATATTATTGCAGCTTAGGGTTTATCTTTGTTGTTTGGGACGTTGGTTCAATTTGTTCTGACTATTTTATACTCATTATTGTAACTTCTAAGTAAAGGTCCAAAGGGGCAAGAAACACAGGCTGTTGTATGATCAGACAGGCTGTAAACAAAACTTTAGGCAAGTAAAAGTTATGTGGGAGGGAAAATCAATGACGAACTTATACCACCCTTTTAATCAGACACTTGACCGAGTCTCAAGTTGACAAAGTGCATAACTCACGAAGAGGGATCTTATGTGTCTGTGTCTGTGTGATACATAGATGCTTCATGCTCAAATACAGTCAAGGTACATAGAGAGTGCAACTGTTATTGTGAAAATGTCGACAATATTATAATCACTTGCTGTTGCTGCTGCTTACTTTCTCTCAGATGCCATTTCAAAAAATGCAAGAATCATTTCCTGGGCGTATTCTTGTTTATATACATTCATATATAAATACTTGTATGTATTCCTCTTTTATTCGTTTTCTTCTATTCTATTCCACATATATTTTCTATGTGTAGCAAGGAGGACTACAAACTTTGATTTCATTGTGTAACCCTGTGTAACACTGTAAGTACGGACTGCTCTTATGCCTTGACAAGTTCAACTTATTTTTATTCCCATTCCTACTTTGGTGGAATACTTATTTGGTGAATAAAATGGCATTATGAGAGAGCTAGAACTAAAAATTAAAGACCAAAGTAATTAAGCAAAACAGAAGTTTTCCTCTAAGTTTCTGTGTTGTGACTGTCTGAATATACAGACTTTAAATCAAAGTCTGACTGAAAATTGTGATGATTTATTTATTTTTTCTAACAGAAAAGTGGTGGGAAAAAATGGTAGCATGTGTGATTTGATATAAACAAACTGAAAAGAGATTGGAATGTCGATAGATAAAGGGTTGGGCAGAGGAACAGCTCCTCTTGTACTTTGACAATCAAACAGTTTTATATTTTTTTAAATCTACAGCCAAACTGCTTGCCCCTCTCTCTTACATGGACAGTCCAAGGCCAGTCTTTCCCTAAAGCATTTGACCTTTTCACAGCTGAGCAGTCATTTTTAATAATGCAGGAACTGTGGGATTGTGAGTTCTAACCTACAGGCTGAAAATAAACAGAACACCTCGATGCCTGCTGTTATCATTGTATGCTTCTGTGAACTGTCCACATGATTTCTCTCTGGGCTTTAATTTGTTTTTTTTTCCCAACTTGCCTGTCTGAATATGCTGTAATACAACGACGGTGAGATTCGAGTGGAAACATCCATGTTGTTATAGATATTACTACAACAAATAACTTGTTCTTACTGAAAATTCTTGATCTCATTTAAGCTTCATATGAGGCCATATAAATCCAATTCTGACATTTACATTAACTTCCCAGATGTTTCTTGTCAGGTTTAGGCTGTTTTTGTCTTGTCTTTACAAGACTCACAAATCAGTCTAAGTGTGTTTAATACAGCCCCAAGTGGTTTGCAAATGCTGGGATGTTTTTGTAAATTAGAAATAACATCATTAGTGTGGTAGCTATTTAACTATTAATCCATCAAAGAGCTAACCAGTGTATATGCATGTTGTTGCTAAATTGCTGCATTGCTGTGTTTCACATATTTTGGTGAATATTTGAAATCACCCTGAAAGTTTAAGGTTGATTTCCTCTCAAACAGCTGTTGGTTTTGTTTAAATTCTTTGCACCAATAAAATACTCCTATGAGAAATTTGTGGTTTGTATGAAATTGATTACCTGTAACAAAAATACATTATTGCTGACTTGTGTATTGTAGTCAGCATCACTGATTAATGTGGCAGCAGTTTGGTCCGAATGTTCTCTTGCACCCATGACCTCACCAAACAGTCATGTCCCACAAGTGGGGCCATTTTCCTATTTTTTCCTGTGATGCTTTACATTACTACCAATGATATTTTTTTTAATCAGTACACTTTACTTACAATTATGAGAAATATATTTTTGAATGGCTGCTCTATTGTCACTGCACCCTTTCCCTAACCAGCCTTCATGCACATTTAACCTACACAACTAATCTTAGTGTCTTTGAAGACAATCAGATTCCCCTACAGTAACAGTCATAAAAAGTGTACGTCCTGATCACATGATTGCGGTGCACCTCAGAGCACCTCTTTAGCTGGCCACTGACAGTGCAGACATCTGAAGGGTCACTCCTTCCAAAGCGAAGAGGAGGCTGTAACAGCATCCACTTCAGAGTAGTTAGCTGACTCTGCTATCATTTAGCACCAGAGCAGTTACACCTGCAGAGCCTTATGTTGAATGAACGAAAAAGTGCAGGGATTCTGCTACCAAGGTGAGTTCCGCCTCTACGCTCAGGGGGAAGCCCTACATGTATTAAGATTTCCCTGCTCTGAAGGTAACCTTCCTTTTAAAGCAAGATACTATCATATTTACATATAACTTATGTTTGCATACTTTTTGTCTTTTTCTTGTGTTAATAACCCACCACTTCAGGGCAAATAAACAACCAACTATAACTGTCTGGGCTTCACAGCAAATGAACAAATTTAAAATGACTTTACACGTGCACCAGTCCTTCCATTAACTTATGTGGAGAGCAGATCTATAGTCATGTGAACCTCAGGTGACCCTATGAATGCTAAAGTTTTTTAAATATATTGCTAAAAGAAAATAAGCCCCAATTCCCCCATTTCTGCAACCAATTTTAAGTCTCTGTGAGTTGCCTCTCATCAAACCAAAGCACCTGCATGATAACTCATCTATGAAAGCATTGTATGCATTGGAAAATGCTCAACAGTAATAAAGTATAAAGACTTCAATAAATAACATGAAAACAAACAAAAAGACCCCAAAAGAAAACAGGTCTTCAATCGTAAATAAAAGAGGCTGTTAAAAAAAAAAAACATTTAGAAAGTATTTTTTAAACTTAAACTTGTTACAAGAGCATGACCTGCTGCACTGCAGCGGAGAAGTTTGAGGTAATGCAATTCAAAGTTTGAAGATAAGCAGATAGTTAGTTCACATTAAAGTAATCTGAGTAACAGGCAAAGAGGTAAAGAAAATAAGAAGACCAAGAAACTAAGATAGAAATATAAGCCAGGAACAAAGATTATTTTAAAAGTGCATGCATGTATGCTGCCTAAAAACATATGAAAAACAAGTTAAAATTAGCTTCCACTGAGGAAAATCTTGTTACTGTGTCACGTTTTGTCCTATTTAAAATGAATATTTTAGACTTGGCAGCAGCTTGAGACAGGGGCACACTGGAGTAAAGCTCAGATGTTCTCACCTGGCTGTCCAGGTAAATAAGGTTCCTCTGGAGATGATGGGAAAGAACATCAGTCTGCAGTAGTCGCAGAAATAGGAGGAGAAGAAGCAGGAGAAGTAAGGACAGGTTTGGTAGAAAAGGACAGAGGCAGACAGGAAAAGGAGGGAGAGGACAGAGGACGGGAAAGAAAAGATAAGTCAGAGGCACATTTCAGCAGGAATGAAGAGATCTTAAAGGGGAAGGTGGAGTTTATGATGACAGAGGACAACTTAACAGGCAGAGCTACATAATTAATTATGCATCATCTTATGTTTATTTGTAATTACAATGAACTTGGCACCATGGGATCCACTTTCGACGATTACGGTGCAGTGCAAATGAAGGTCTAAGTTCTGTGCGCTCAAAGCTCCCAATGCAATCATCTATTAACAACACTGATGAAGAGCACTATGCTCAAAACGTCACCGATGTTATGGTGTTAATAAATGAATTGCTGCGGGAGCTTTGACTGTGCATAATTTACATTCCAATCACTGGATGGCTGAAGCTGTCCTGCGTGAATTGCTCTAACCTTTAGTACGCAAAGGCTGCTGAGTCACACTCTGTGGCCTCACACAGCTGGGTAAATTACTAAACCAGACGAGCGGCTGAAAACGCTTTTAAATTTCACCTCTTTACGTGTAATTTAATTTGCAGTTCATTTGAAGTTAACAGTTACTGTTTTATGGCCCACACCAACAGCTTGATTCTTATTCAATTCAGCAGAGTCAGCTTCATCTTTAATATGACTGACTGAATCAGATGGTTGCTTCCAAATAGCCTTGTTTGAATGATATATGTAAGCGGGGAAAAATACGTAGAACATCCACTTAACCTGTCTGTGGGATTCTGGACAAGTCTGTCTATGTACACTCTTGCAACCAAAAATAGACATTGGTCACTGTAGGAGCATATCGTCACTGACACACCCCTTGTTTTGCCTGTCTACCCATCTTGGCACAGGCAGGTTCATGCGCTTACGTCAGCATTGCACAGGTACAAAAATTGTGTGCCATGTTTTAAATGCTAAATCTTAACTGTATGATCTGTCATAACCACTGTCTGTCTTTAACTATATCCATACTCTCATTACCATGACACGGAAGCCAAGAGTGGCCACGGTCGCAGCTATCTGTTTTTATTCGGTTGTCCCATGATAACAGGATAAATTAATGCATTATCATGGGATAACAAGGCTTGTTTCCCTGTGATAACAAGACAAATTCAAACAGGTTTCGTTATCTCCTAATAACATATGAATTTATTCTGTTATCATGGTAAAATGAGCCTTGTTATCCTGTGATAACGCACAAATTTATCCTGTTATCATGAGATAACAACCCATTCTCCCACTATTCCACAATAAGATGATTATATCATGATCACGAGATAACAGAATAAAAAAAAAGTAGAGACCAATAGGGATAATGCAGCGATTATAAGCTATGATTAATTTTAGAAGAATAGCAGAATAAAAGAGGTCATCATTTTATCTACCATCATGTAGCACTGTTGACAAAATGCTGCTGGATTCTGTTTTCCAACAGAATATTTAATTAATGACAAGAATATTACACGGAGGGCTGACTGATACTTATATACTGACAAAAAACTAGCACTAATGTGAATATGATGCAGAAAACGTAACTGCTAACTTAGCCGGAGCAGTCTAGGAAACAAAGACGTTAGAAGACTTAACAATAATGCAAACTTTCTGAGAAAAAAATAACAAACAAGAAGTGTTTTTTCAGTGATGTCACTGTGTTACGACATCCAAAATCCCAAATGGCACAGAATCTAGTCTCATATCACAATATGACCGAAACCATATATTTAATTGGCCGGGCATATTTCTAAGCTGTGAATTGTTACCATACACATTTTGCAATATGAATAACAAAATTTACAGATTTAAAGTCAACCCAAAACATGTGACATCATGCTGCGCTCAAACTTCTAAATTATTCTGAAAACTAGTTAACCAGACATGCATCACACCTCTTGTACATGCATTGTTAAATAGTTTCCAGTCTTCCAAATTAGCTCTCTTAAATTCATCGGTTAATACAAAAATGACCACACATGAAACACAGCATAGTGATGGTTTCAAACCAGCACTTATGATGTACATCAAGCTGGAAAGAGACAACAAATGCTGCGTTATTTAATGCATCAGCTGTGATGCATCCATACTTTCCTGGCTCTCACCCACATCGACACCTTAAATTGACATGCACAGATATGAGTAGAGCCCCCATGCAAAAACACACACTCAAACACACACACGGGTGCAAAAGAAAGCCTGTAAATCCACGCATCACCCCCAACAAAGTTACACCTCCACCAGCCTGTGCTTATAATCATGCCAAAACAATGCCATTTTGACACAAGAGGGATACCTTTATATCTAATATTAAACTTGTAACTGTGATTTTACTGTCACCATTGCTGTCAGATGTAAGGACTCCTGCCATGAAAATAAAAAAGTGCACCCCAACACAGCACATCATTACTAGTTTTATATACATATATATAAATATATATATATGGTAGATGTCAAGCTCTTTCATTTGATAAAAGGAAATTTTAACCTGCTAAAAGTGCAAGACAAAAAGTCAGGAAGGAGTGATGTAAGTCAATAAGCTTCATCTGCATAAAAATCTACAAAATTTGATGTTGATTGATCAAACAGTTTTAATGTTACTCTGTAGTAGATCACTGAATTTAGTTAAAAGAAAGAGCTTGAGTCACAGTGAGCATACTATCTAAACTTACAGAACCCACCAAAAGCACTTTCATTTGGAGGAAACTAGCAAGCTTACACCAGGAACATCCCCTTGCAGACACACATGAACATGGACTTGGGCTGCTTGGTTGGTAAAGTGCAGATGCGTGCATGCACACACACACCTACTGCATACACTCAGTGCTGACCTTAGCGTTGGGCCCCTCCAAACCCAGGGCCATTAGCTGAGCTACTGTGTGTTCTCGTAGGCTGTTGAGCTCCGCCTGCTGCCGGCGGAGCTTGATTAGCATCAGGGTTAGCTCCTCGGGCTGCACAGAGCAACACAGAGGTAAGAAGAAGAAGAAGAGCCACACTGATGACATCAACAACACCCGTCCACTGGTTCAAGTTGAACATGATGGAGTGACTCTGATCCCCTTTAGGAGGAATGGACCGATTTCCACAGATGATTAATTGTCACAGGAAAAACATTTCGAACCTTCTAAATGTAAGACAATGCATGTTAACCAACATTTGGAAAACCCGTTTTTGTGCATTCATCACAACTTGTTTGCCAAGTTGGAACTCTTTGAGCTGGTGTAACCCTTGAATTATTAGTTGCATGTAAACTCCATCCTAAGAAAGAGTCAAGTTAACCCTTTCAAATTACAGTTTGTTATTTGGCAATATTACAGATATTGATGAGTGGGGCTTTAAGCTCCAATTATCATATTTTTTATTAAATGACTCTGTGTAACTTGAGAAGGGTCACTTAAGTGAATTTTCATCCAACTCTGCAGCTCTGTAGTGCTTTTTAGCCTCCTTAATCTGATTGTTTTTGTTTCACGGCACGGAAAATAACTGCATTAGTTTGGTTTTACCATTCCCATGTGCAGCATCCAGCTTAAAAGCCTAGTATTTCCCTAATGAGTTGGTGAGGATTAAAACAAAACTAAAGTAAAGTGAATATTGGACTTTTATATGCCTTCTTCCTGTTTGCAAACACATTTTCCATTTAAACTGTATAAGATAATAATGCCAGATGTTTGTTTATATATTGCGGTGCTTTCCCCAAATAACCAAAAAAGTAATCAGTGCTGCTCTCATGTAAAAATGTGCAATTTCCTTTATTTTTATTATTCATGACACTCTACCATGAGCAACACATGAGGCCCAAGTAACTCTCCCGTCAGCATTATTACCCAGAGAGCCTTTAGTTACAATCCTCCAAAACTGAAAAAGTTGCTAAATTTGACACGGGGCTAAGTGAACGGGAAATATACTGCATCTGGACAAAATTCAATATAAGCTGCCAATCTTGTAGAAGATGTTCCTGAAAATGTGGCGGCCTTTATTAACCTTATGACTCTGCCACACCTGCCCACTGTCTGTGAGCTGTTTGATTTGTCACCTGTCAGCAGTCTCAGTTAAAAATCTTCCTGTTACCAATGTGGAGGTTCAGTTTTATTGTCAGTGTAAAAATCTGCTGGATGAGGGTGAAGAGCAACTGTGAGATTTAATTAAAGATTCATGGATGGACTAGTACTGGCACAGAAACAGGTGCCTGCAGACACAAATACAAAAACAAGTAGCTCTCATCACCCACACACACACACACACACACACACACACACACACACACACTCAGCATAGAAACACTTGCAACACAGTGAAATAAAAGAACGCAGCCACCGTGACAAAACGGCACACTGCAAAAATTAATGAAGAAATTTTTCTCATCAAACTGCCGGGGCATTCGGCTGCCGTCGAGCAATCACAATGTTTTTCACATCTTCTTTCAAAAAAATATCAGTCCTCACTTTTGATTGTTGTTGCTAACACTGTAGCGCCGCTGCACTGTGTGGTTGAGTGTCTGTGTGTGTGCTGTCAGTAGGAGACAATGGCATTGAGAACAATTACTTTGGTCCCGCAGAGACGACTTGAAAAAAAAAAAACAGCAATAAAGGCTGCTGAGAACAAAACATTCATGAGACAGACGTGATGTGTGTGTTAATGAGTGTGTGAGTGTTGGTGAATGTCACTGAATGTCAGCGATGGACATTTAGCTGTTTTTTGTTTATGTAAGTTCTCTCAACTTTCTACTTTCTCTTTCACACTTGTTACAGAAAGCAGGTGGACGTTGGGGTAAATCTCATTGTATGAAGTGAGTGTGAGAAGCAAACAGGTGCAATTATACTCACTGTCTTGCCTTGCAGAGACTGTGGGGTGATGGTCTGAGGAGGGACCCCAGCTGCGATGGATCTTCGGGCAGGTGGGAAGGCGTACTGTAGAGGAATGGGATGAAAATGGAATGAATTTCGCAGAAGAAAGTTCATTTCAGTTTTACGCATTTTAGCTTGGGTGATTCATTCAGTTCAATTAACTTTAAATGACTTAAAGCACTGGTTCTTACCTTTCTGTCAGGTATACCCTCACCTCTGTGAGATAAACTCAAGTACCACTTCAGTGATATCACCCATTATATTGTGTATTCACTTGAATTAATTTAAGTATAATTTTTTAACTATTAGGTAAATAAAATTGGATATAACAGTGTCCAAATGTTACCATGCAATCGAATGATCAAATGTTTCAGCAGGTTCGGTCATAGTTTCGCTTTGCATTTGCACTTTACTACCTGGCAGATTTTCTGCCGTACTGTTGTCTTTTTTGCATACTCTTATTCACAACTTGTGATTAGTATACTTGTTGTCAGTGTCAAGAGTATGGAAAACATAAGCACACAACGCAAATTAAATTTAAGCCTGCC
>JAQNCA010000018.1:111676-131631 GCA_029783725.1 Acanthurus tractus
GTGATTAGTATACTTGTTGTCAGTGTCAAGAGTATGGAAAACATAAGCACACAACGCAAATTAAATTTAAGCCTGCCATAACAAACATGCAGAAAACAAGTGTCAAGAACAAGCAAATACAATCACTGCAGGAAATCTTCCTGGCTGATACGACAGAGGCCACACAGCTGCAGAGACATGAAAGGATCTTGATGAAAAAAGCTAGAAGAAGGAAGAGAAGTAAATCTCGGAGTGGCATTTAGTTGCTGGTGAAAAAGCTCCAAGAATCATGTCAGAACGGACTCCTTGCTGTTTGACGGGCTTGCTGAGTTGGCTGTGCCGTAATGAGATGTCTTGTGTTGCTATGTTGCTGCGCTTGCTCATTGTTAAGTTGTCCACTCATTTGTCTTTAAACAGAAACTGAGAAAGTCCAGTGAACGGCGGTTCAGTCGCATGTCACAGCCAGGTGTCGGGGGCACAGATTGCTGCATGGCTATGTGGTGAGCATCCACCTTTATTCTTTAATCTTTGTTGCTGATTTTAACTTTGTAGCACAATTTAAAACTAGATTGAACAACACTGATGGGACAACTGCGAGAACTGTTTTTCAACTTTTTGTTCGAACCTTTCCTAATGCCCTGTCCACAGGCATTACAGGAACCTGCTTTGACATCTGCTACTGGTGAAGACAGTGCTACAAGGATCCTCACTGAAGCCAAACTGAGCGCACATATACCCACATTGTGTGAGAAAACCTTCAGAGCCACTCTACAACAATGAAGTGCATTTGAGGAAAAACAAAACAAAAAACAAATGGCATTCGTAATGGTAAAAAAGACAGGCAGGAATACAGAGTGCACGTGACTTGTAGTTAATTAGCTCATGCAAGCCGGAGCATTTGTAATGCCCTTTAATTGATGCAGGTACTGATGTAATCAAGACAAACGTTACTGCATGAATGGAGGAATAATATTAAAATGAGAAGGTAACAATTGGAGACAATTTAGTCAAGGCGTCATTGTGCTTTCTATTTGCCAACATCTGCTCTCTTTGTTAGCAAACATGGAACAAAAACTGGACTCAATCAGTGTCAGCGTAATTAAATTCAGCCACAACAGCGGCCTGAGAGGAATCTATTGTAATGAAGCAGAGCATTGTTAAACTGAAAGGACAAGAGTAAAAAAAAAAAATTTAAAAAATCCATAATAGAAATTTTGTTACATTAAATTTAATAGTACACAGAACAAAAAACAATCATGCAAAGCAGAAAGCACAAATGACCTGAAGGCCCCGGGTTCACTCTCTAACACCTATTTTGTAAACTGATGAATTAAAATGGATTTGAAATCTTCACAACTTAAGTATGATAGAACCTGAAATAGTAAGTAGCGTTAAGCTTCTCCTGCATTTTTGGCTAATCTTTCCTTGTCCTTACAACAATTTGTATTCTTAAAAACATTTACTCTTTATCAAGTAACAAACAACTTTCTTTGGGGAATTGGGGTTTGAATTGTAACAGCCTTGAGGGTAACTACAGTTTTGTAGTAAAACAGTTTTTTTGTTTTTGTAATTTTCTAGTGTCAGTAGCAGTTAAATGCTACGGTTCCAACAATATGACTCTTCTTTATAAAAATATTGCATAATTTCACAGCTCTACTGTATGTTTTTAACATCAGTGCTGAATACCTAACAAGGCCCTCCTCTGCTCTGTCCATTTGACCAAAAAGTCAAAGAGCAAAAACTCACTTAGTGGACCAAAAATCATTCATCTATTTAGCTTTTGATTTTACATTATACATTACAAAACATTATTAAACTTTACATCAACATACAGTTTCCTAAACTGAAGGTGGTGGCGCTCCCTCCTCTCTCTGACACTCAATACAAGGCAGAGTGTGCGCTGCTCACAGTTCTCTCAGTCAGAGTACCAACTTGATTTAAGTTGTCACAGCAGCTCACATCTTTGAGACGGGGATTGGACCGGGCTTTGGACTTGTGACAGGAGGATTGGAATCATCCACTGAAGTGAGAATCATCCAATGACTGCAAACTCCACTCTGTATCCTGCCCGACTCTCTCTGGAGACTTTAATGGGCAACATCAGAGGGAACATCTGTGGACTCTTGAGATCCAGGACTGTTTCTATATCTGACAAGGACTTCCTCAGTCGATGGTGAGAGGGATGCCAAGCACATTTGTGAGTTTTTCAATAGGAGAGAGCCGCTTTCTGCTTAATTTCCTCCTCAGGATGAAAAAGTAAACGACAGAACTGCAAGAATACTGTCTGTGTGAATTACAGTTATTTCTATCTGAGATCGTCAGTGGACTTTTCAAATTTTGCAGAGAGGAATGTTGAAAGACAAAAGGGGTACAATTCTTTTTTGTTTTAAAAATTGTACTTAGGGTTGGATTAAATCTGAGTGAGATGCTGGAATGGAAAGACTCAAAGTTAAAGTTAGTCTAAAAAATGTAGGACTTAATATATTTCCTGTGCTGTGAACTTTAGCCCTGTTTTTCTGTCTGTAAATGGGGCCCCCCGGGTCTGTTATCTGTAAACATGGCAACTGTTTCCATCCCACAAGTGATGCACAACTCTACATTTTTGACCATCTGACTAATTAAGCAATGTCGACATCTTTAAAACTGCTTTTCATAAATTACTTATTCAGTGGCTCAAAATTTCCTCCAGTTAAATGAGGACAAAACAGACATTTCGGTTATTAATGAAGTAACTTGTCAGAACATATTCTCCACTTGCCACCTGTTAAGGGTTCAAAGATTTCAAAAATTTTTGAAGAGTTTTTACTATTCACTCTAGACTATATCAGTGACCTCCTCAAAGTTCATGTTTCAAACAAGTCACTGCTAATTCTTGCACATAAACTGTGCCTCAGTCAAGGATCCCAGCTAAGATATGAGAGATATGAGTTTGGAAACCCTCCAAAAATAATGTCTTTTCCCACTTTTTCTATCTATTAATGTGTATTTGTCATCTCTATGTTGCATGCTGTATTGTCATTTTTGTACAATATTAAAGAAGCGTATTATTATTATTACTACTTGAATCAAACTGCAGTGTCATGTCCTCTACCTTGGCAAGCTGTGCCTTATGCCGATGATCCAGTGTTACATCCCCCCTGAGGACGGGTGAGGACACCTCAGAGTGGGGGTTGTGAGTCACCTGCTGGCGAGGAGGGGAGAAGGTGCTGTAGAGAGCCAAGGAGCCGTGAGACGGTGAGGTGGGGATGGAGTGTGCCATGGTGTGTTCAGAGATGTTGCCCATGGTCTTTGTGCTGGGGAGGGTGCCATAGTGACCCACACCTGAATGCACAACAAAAGGAAGAGAAAAGAAAGTTAAAAGCCTCCCTTGCTTCAGACATTCTTCTATGATGTGACTACAAAAACAACCTGTCCAGAAAAGGGAATGATGCTGGACTGGAGACTGAATATTAGAAGAAAGATGCAGATCTCCATCTGACGGCAGCCGCAGCTCAGCATAAACAGACCTGACAGCTGCTGTGTCAAAATGATAGTAATGCAAAAAGGAATTTGATTGAAGCCTTTTAGAAATAAGTAAGTATATAAATAATAATAATTATATAAATAGGTTTATCTTGTTAAAAATGAGTTTATTGTTGCTATCTAATAACATACACAATTAAACAGTTTATGTTAATATGGAATTAATTATTTTCCCGCTCCTTTTATTGTGGAGTGGATTAACCCACTTGGTGGCACCAGGGAAAAAATAGCCGAGAGCCCCAATTTTCCTGGAAGGCAACAGTCAGTTTCTCCTTGTCTGCTTTTCTTCATTTCTGACTTAACTTTGAGATGAAGAAAGACATAAAAATAGTTTAACTATGTAATTTTAATCCAATAAAAAAGCAAGTTCATAAGAAAACATAATTAAAAAGCACTGTGATGATATGAAATACATTTCATTATATTTGCTTAGTCATAATGAGGATGTTCATAATGTCAGAGTGTTAGAGGGGTTGATGCCTAGCTTTCAGAGCTAACTGTAGTGTAGCGTGGCACATTTGCACTGCAATACACAAAACTACACAGTCATTGTTTTTGCAGTGGGACAGGAAACAGTATTATGTCTGTTAGTGGAACGTGTACCCGTTGGCTGAGCCAGACTTTGCCTGGAGAAAGCCTGCCTCTGCTGCCACTCGTACAGCTGCCACATGGTGTCGTCCCTCATCGACCTCCTCTTCTCCGCTGTGGTGACTGTGGTTGTGGAGGCGGGACGGAGAGCCCGGTCATACACGGAGCCCGCCACGCTGCAGATGCTGTCAGGCCTCATCATGCTATTGCGGGGCAGCGTGCGATAGCCCTCAGGGTAGCGGGGCACGATCTGAGCTCGGTGGCTGGGCATGTTCCTGGGTAAGGTCTGGTAAGAAGTAATACTGGAAACAAAAACAGGAAAAGTGAAGGGAAATTAGTTGTTGCTAATTACTCCCGTTTAAGGCTCTTTTTTTCATCCATCACGAGAGGACAGGAGATCAGTTTGTCTGGATTTAATTTAAACCTGAATCCTGTGGTCACTTGTTTTGTTATTTGTGATGGAAACTCATGAGAAGCTCAGATATCTGAGTCTTAAGCTGATTGCCAAAACCACATTAAGGGGACAATTTAAATTGTGCAAACTAAAATGTAAAGTGCAAAGAAAGTAGGTCTTGTGCTCACACACTGTATGACATCGATGATCTCACCTGATATTTTGGCTCATGAATGTGAAACAGCACAAAATGCAAAAAAAGGCTGATTGAAGTGGAATCAACAATCTTGCAGAGTGGTGCACGGAGAACAACCTCCTGCTCAACATCAGCAAAACTAAAGAGCTGACTGTTGATTTTACAAAAAAAAAGGAGGCAAAGACACACACTTCTGTCTACATCACTGAAGCTGGGGTGGAGCAGGTGAACAGATTTAGGTCCTGGGAATCAACATCAGAGACATGAACCTCACACATCTCCACCACTGCTAAAAAAAACACAAAACAAAACAAAATGAGAAAACTTAAAGTAAAATTCCCATGGCAGGTTCTTGTGAACTTTTACAGATGAGTGACTGAAAGCTTTTTCATCACAAGCTGGCAGAGGATGTGCACAGCTCAGGACTAAAAGGCTCTGCAGTGGGTGATTAAAACTGCCCAGAACATCAGTGGTACCCATTTACCGAGCTGCAGTGATATTGGTGAGGTGAGGTGAGGTGCCTGTGCAGAGCCCACAGGACAAGACAATAAGCACCCCAGCAACAGCCCATTCATCCTGCTGCTGTCTGGCTAGAGATATGAAAGTGCCTGCTGCTGTGCAAAGAGACTACAGGCGAGCTTCTTTCCTCAGGCCGTCAGACTGCTAAACTCAACATCAGCATGCTAATCCAAAAATAGTTCACTTTTTTATGACTAAGACTATTATGTACACAGTTACAGCACATCTTAAAATGCACTCTCTCACCCAGTCACATCACTTTTAGAAGCTGTAAATCACATTATGGTCTGAGTGATTCAGTGCAGAACAATAGGAACACAGCATCACAAATCTGCAGCCACAGGCAGATGGTGTGCATTTTTTTTTTACAGTTCTTCGTCAAGTTATGATTAAAACAAATAACCTCATATTATTTGATGATGCAGTTTATATGATACACATCTACCCAGCATTGTTTCAGTCCAAATTCTACTCTATTTCTTTATAAATGGCAACATCATGGCTCGCCCCATTGTGTTCCCTAAGAATAAAGCCTTGAATAGTGAGACAAAAATGGAATGGACATTGCGATGCGCAGGATTTGTGTGCTCTGGCAATCTGACGTCTCTATGGTTCACTGAATTTTGAGTTATAGCTGACAAGTTTGAAGTGTGTACGCGTGTGTGTGGTTCTTCTGTTGCAGCCTGGCATCATCTGCACATGATTCAATAAAGGAAATTACAATGAACAGGAGTGTGTAATGTAGCATTTCTTCAATAAGAGGCTGTTGATGTGGCAATATATGGTTTCATATGGTTGCAGGGCTTTTAATGAAGTGAGAAAGCTTTTCAATCAATGAAAAGCAGCTATGGACAAGGTGTTATGGATGGCCCTGGTTATCATAGGCAATGTTAAATAATCAGTTTGAGTTGCAGTCAATCACTTTGCAGAGCAGAGATAACAAATCATAAAAGATAGCTCCTAAATCACAACAACACAAAGCAATAATAGAAATTCAGAGGTAAGAACCATAAAATCCAGACAACACTCCCTCAGTGGTAGACTGGTCAGGCAAGAAAAAAGGCAAAGGACTGAATAAGCAGAGATTTTTTGGTCCTTTGTTATGCAGGAGGACAGCGGCGAGAATCAATTGAACTTTTCAGAAACTAATAAATGTGCAAATAACTGAATAAATGAATGACTGAATGAGTCATTTTTTAAACCAGGCGGCGAATCATTAATCTTAGAGTGTTCAGACCTCCCTCTATGTAAAATATGTCTGAGAGCAGCAAAGGCAACAATTTACATAATACAGTGAGGAAAACTGTCTATGAACACAGACCTCAAACATCCATCCCGTTACATCCATTTCACATAAACACCTGCACCCACAGCTGTACAGCAGCCAGTGAATCAATACCTGTAATCAGGGTGTAGTGAATGGGAACCAGCTTAATTATCTGTGTGTGTGTCTTGATGTGTGTGTTGAGCTTGACTGGTTTTTAATTATCAAACTACTTTTGCTAACAGAACTCTGCTTCACTACTTTCACTTTCACTTTGACCTGGGAAGATGGAGTCAGGGGTTTGTTATCATGGCAGCAATTAGCGGGTAATCATAAAAGGGATGCCTTGACCTTTTAAGTCTGCAAGGAGATGTGTTATGGTTGCTTTCGCTCTGACTATCACCAATGCATTCCCACTCCCAATTGAACATGTAGATGCTTGGCTGTAACCCCCCTAGGGTCACATGTACTGCTCTGTGAAAGCATCACCTTCTCATGTGGTTTACCTTGAGAAACAGGCTATTTGCAGACTTTTGGTTTCACTTGTAATTCTGTTCTGGCTTTACATTACACATCAGCTCTGGGCTCTAGGCTGAAAGTTCTGTGTGCTCTACCACTCTAACCCACCTCTGTGCCCTGAATTTGTTGATCTTTCTACATCAGGCAGACTAGTTAAACCACGGGTTTTCACTGGAGCAAAGCCCAGTGTGTTGCACATAGAAACCAAAGAGGTACTCTGGACCTCATAGAGTGATGCCAAAGAGGACCATATGTGACTAACACAAGTGAGAATGGATTCAGTTGTCACCTGGGTGGGTAGAGCATCACAGTCTTTCGCTTCATCTCGGCCAAATCTGTTGCATTCAGCAGGGAGCCAAACTAATATCCAATTCATCTATATTCTCTATACAACTGTATCTATTCAAGGCCTTCATCATGGTAACGCAGGTTTTAGCTCAAATTAAGAGATAGTTAACTAAAATAATACATATTTTGTGGACACAAAGCTGTAAGTTTGTACATATGCCTATATCCTCTGGGCTGTAAACACTTCTGACATTTGTGGGAATATGTCCCTGTGCAGTATAGTATATAGTGCATGTCTGCGTCTTGACCACATTAGCATTTCTTGGAGTTTATCACTACACTAACTAGACCATAGTAGTTTAAAAAGTTTATTCTTAATGTAATAAATATCTTAATAACTAATTCTTTTATAAAGTGTGCCTTGAGCAGCCAATCTGAAAATTAGACACCATTGACTGGTGCATAGTCTGCTTCTATTTTGGCTGTTGAAGGGGACATCAGAACTGCACAATTCATTACTTCTGTGTTTTAGGGGAGTTTATTGATTTCCCCTCTCCTTTACAACTCATTCGTTTTGCCTCATACACAAAAAAAAACAAGATTTTCTCGCTGATAGCAAATAAAGGCACCGGCTGAATATTCTCCATTCAGCTTTGCTTATGAGAGTACAGCAGATTTATTCTGCTTGTTTGAAATGTGGTCAATAACACATTTAGATATCCTGACCATGAAATGCTTCACACAAACACTTCAAAATAATACAGGTAACAATTAATTGTAGAGGGCAATACATTCAGTTGTGTTAATATATGTACTACTTGTTGATTCGTACTAAAAAACTGCTTAAAGGTACCTCAGAATATAGTTGCAAGCACATGCTCTCTGTAAAAACAAGTTTACCTCACTATCTTTATATCTACTGCATGCAATCATTATCATCTCCTATCAGAACCAAACCAGGGACGGTGTGATCACACCGTTTTCACTTTGGAGCACTGTGCTCCTTGGATGCACCAAACCGGAACATTAAAATCTTATTAAACACTGTGGTTCTCAAGTAAATACCCCTGTTCCCCATTTCATGAAAAGTTAAAACCTCCTTCATCGTCACATGTACACTCATACAATGCTAATTTAAAAAGTAAGTGGCCACTTTGCCACTTTGAGTTTCTCAGACATACTGTTTTTAACTACCAAATACTTCCTCTTTCACTTTGCCATTTATGTACTGCTGTTAAACTAATGTCAATTAAACTCAATACTTCCTCCAAAGGTGTTTCTTAAAAGTTTCTTCCCCTGCAACTCAGCAGCATAATCCCATTGTTTCCTGGTTGGCTTTCATTGTGAAAAAAATTGCAGGTAGTGACAGCAGTTTAATGACTTTAAAAACAACAAGAAGAAGGCCATGGAGTCATAAAGTGCATAAAACTAGTATTTCTGTTAAATGGAGAAACTCAGAGCTGCAGCATGGTGACAATAACTTTTTGCACTGATGGAACTGATACTGTGGAAATCAACTATGTAAAGAATGAACTTTGTCAGCTATTATGGGAGGCTATGTGTAATTCTTAGGTGGTTTTCTCCTGGTCTTTTTGAGCAGTTACTACTTGTTTTAGCCAGACAGGCCCCTTACAAGAGTTCAAATATTATTTAGAAAAAGGAAGCTCATTGGTAAGATGACATATCAACAAGGGAAGAAGGAGAAAATAGATTGAGGCAAACATCTAGGAGCATAGACACACATGCACACACTAGGCACACAACAATGCTGGACATAGTTATCAGCTCAGTCACCATTGTACTGTGCACTACTGTGCTCACTTAAAATAATATGGCTCTTAGCAGAAACAGGAGTCAGTGCTAACAACAATAACAATCAGTCCTGCAACAAAGTTTCTCCATTTCCCTTCTTTGCATAGAGTGCTTATAAAGATGACAAATGTGGCTCGGCAGTGCTCAGCTTGCTCTGCTCTCATTACAGTCTCATTTCCATGACTTATTCATGGCAGCAGAAGGAGAGGGGAAGCGCTGAGAGGCAAACGCAGCATCGGCACTCCGCGCTCTTGTTCTGCTGCTTTCCTCGGTACAGCCAGCTAAATGCCAGCTAAACGCCAGCACTCCCAATTGAGATACACATCTGTGATGACACAAAAAGCTTTCAGTTTCCCCTGTCCCACAAGGTCAGAGCAAGGATGGAGAAAGATACATGGGGAACAAGTGAAAAGCTGGAAGAGCTAGAAAGGGTTTTTAAAGCTTGCCGAGGAGAAGACCTGTCAGGTGGAGAGGTCGCTCTTAGATCACAGTGAAGACAGAAAGTGCACATTGTGCATGAAGAACTGTGTGCACGGTCACATTTGAGCTGTCAATGTGCAGTTCACTAAAAACACTGTTTTTTGGCTTCGATGAGAACACACATTTTAGCACTAAATAAAGGCGCTGCAAAAATCTCAACTATTTAACAGTACTCTTGTTTGAAGACGTGGGGTTTTTTGTGGTCTTATATGTTGGTGTGTCCCAGCAGCACATACACCTCTTTACACACTGACAGTCATCCTGACAGTAGAACTGTGTGTCACATTTAAACATTATAAGTTGAAAGTCCATGGTCCGTCACTAATTGTGACGTTCATGTGTCAATGCAGCTTCAAAACTGATGAAAATACAATTCTATCCAAGTTAACATGACTGTGAATAATCTGTGATGTTTTTCATAACGTGGTTGTGGAAATAGCTTTGATTTTTGCTTACCAACCTAAAGGTCCCATGATTAAGATTTAGGGGAATCTACTGGCATTTCATGGCAGAATGAATAGCAATGATATGTTAATGTTGTTTTCATGACTCATTCTGACATTGGTAGGGACATAAAAGGGGTCCACAGGGGGGCCTGAAGCTTTTTGCATTGATAAAAGCTTGTCAGTAGGATCCCGAGACAACAGCTACACAGTTTTCATTACATAAACCACACAGTCATGCTGATAAAACAACAAATGAATTCATGCCATATGAACAACAAGACAAAATGGGCCTTTTTACAGCTCTCATGTCAATACACATTCAGGACCTTTTTCTCTGTAAGCCATCAGCCTAACATTTGTCCCGATTCTGAATCTCACGGTTAACATATCAGCAAGTCATTATTCCCCCACCTGCTTCTCCTCCTCTCTTTGAGTTGCTTCGAGCCTCAGCACTCTGGTGCATGATGTAATAACAGTAAAGATACCTCCTTTTTTGCTGTCATCCTAGCTGAGCATGTCACCAAACTAGTCCAAGTTGCCACACACACATGCACACAGACACGCACACGTACCAGTGTCATCTCTGACAATTTTCTCAAACACGTGCATCATGCACACACACATACACACGCACACACACGCAGACACACACACACATATGCGCAGACACACAGAAAACTGTTAAGAAAACTGTTAAATAAACAAAACTCATGGTGAAACACATGAACTGTCAGCAGGATTATGTCTTCTTCACTTATTTGCACACCTAATCATGTGAGCAAGAAACAGAAAAGTTCATCTTTGTTAATATCAAGCAAAATTCTGTTAGGGAAGTGGGAGGTGTAGGAAGAATTAATCGATCAACCTTGTGTATCCAACATTGGTTACAATTAAACTGGTGATTGAAATTTCATAAGATTACATGATATATTTTAAAGTCCTGGTTCTCATACACAGCCTCTTGAATAAGATAGAACCGGACAAAAGCTCTCATTTTGTCTTATCAGAACCCCACACAGACCCTCAGTGAGTCTCACCTCCTGGTGTCATCCTCCAGTCCTCTCGTCCTGTGTGCGCGGACCCAGTGCTCCAGCTGCTGCATGGAGTTGGTTCTGGACAGGCCCCTCTCTGGCTCCTGTACAGGAGCAGGAGACTTCACTGGACCTCCAACCTGGCTGACGTCTGTTTCTGCCGGGCTGCAGTCCCCCGTCTGCTCCCCTGTCACCGACCCCGAGCCGTTGACCTGCCCAGGCTTTTGGACACTGAGGTTGGCCTGGCCCTGGCGAGAAGCAGACACTGCCGCTGCGATGGCAGCGGCCTGAGCAGGCTGCAGCTTAATGCTGCTGATTTTAGTCAGAGGCCTCTCTGCGCTCAGGTCTCTTTGGATGGCATATTTATCCCCAGCACGGACCGTCGCATACTTCTCTATATCTCTAGCAGTAGCATATTTATCACCCTCTCGTAACGTGCTGTATTTCTTCACTTCCTTCAGAGTGCCGTATTTGTCAACAACTTGTATGGTACCGTATTTATTATCAGTTTCCCTCACCATGCCATATCTCTCTGTCTCCTTCAACGAAAGCTGTCTCTTCACCTCCTTTTGAGGAGCATATTTATGTCCATCCTTCTGAAGCGTGTGTCTGTCTCCTACTTTCTGCAGTGCATATTTTTCTCCATCCTTTGTGAGCAGGTACTTCTCTCCATCTTTAGATGGAGCATATTTGTCTTCTGTTGGCGTCACTGTGTACTTTTCATCCACCTTTTGAACAGCGTACTTTTCCAGATCCCTGTGAATGGCACACACCTCTCCCTCCTTCTGCACCGAGGACTTCTCTCCGTCTTTTCGCAGGAGGTATTTCTCTCCATCCTTGTGGAGGAGATACCTCTCTCCGTCCTTTTGAACTGTGTAGCTCACACCATCTTTCTTCAGGGAGTACCTCTCTCCATCTCTCTGTAAGGTATAGTACTCACGCTCCCTCTGGCCGTTGTGTTTCTCAGCGTCTTTTTGCAGTTTGTCGTCAGCTCGAGACAGGGAGTGTTGTCGCACAGGCTCACGGTTGCGCTCGTTGTTCTGAATCTCGGGCCGGGTCAGGACTTTGTGGTGGTTCAGTAAGTTGTTTAACTCCTGAGGCGTCCGCTGCTCCACTTTCAATTTGTCCAGTCTGATGAAGGTAGAGAGGAATGGGACAAAAAATAAAGGTAGAGTTAAAAAAATATAAGTAAGTTGAAATAATGCAGGTTCTGGCCAGTTAAGCAGTTCTTGTCCCACTGTGCTCCTCATATAATTTTTTACATTTATAATGAAAACTATTATATTAAAAAATAGCTTCTCAACAGTTGTAGCTGCGATTAGGCTTCTCTTAAAAAGCAGAAAATTTTCCCGGACCTTGGTAGTGGCAGTTCCTAACTGAAGGTATATATTTATTTATTACAGGCGTGGCATGCTCTTACTGGTTGGGTCACATTGTAGGTGTCTTCAATTTGAGTCTTATATATTGAACACAAGAAGTAAGGAGCCTTTTTTAACATCTTTTTTTTGTACCTTGGAAACCCTGGAAATGAACTACAACACATAATGTTGACATTCTCAAGTTCATTGTACTATTTTAAAATTTCAGCAGAAACTAATAACTGCTGTGTCTGCAGGCCTGAGTGCAGCCACCCCCCTCAACACTCTGATAGCGGTTACACTTCCATATGTTCCAGTATCTCAGCAGTTTAACTGAGTGAATATGATCTTATAACTACTGACAGGAATAATCCAAAATAGAAAAATAAAATAAAAGATAAACAATCAACATGATGTTTTCCCTTTTAACTTATTGTTCTGTGGCTCAGTAAAACCAATGAACTGTGAATATGGCAGACTCATACATAAAGTACAATACCACCCAAGACAAACAGCTCAACTTTGCAGTATCTCAGCTGAGGAGTTCTGCATAAGAGGAAACTCTTTAATAATCCTTTTAGGGGCATTTACAAGGACTCTTGGGAAATGGTAAAATACTTCATAAAGATTTTATTTCATTAATATTATAGTACTCAAATGTGGAGAAAAGGATTTTGTGGTTCCACCGCGGTGACTTTGTGTCTCCATATCATTTAACAACCATCATATCCATGTGGGCGTGTCCCTGTGGTGGGTACCGACCTTCTGGCTGGTTCAGTGTGGACGAGGGCAGCATCAGTCATGACTTTCATCCACGATTCCATCTCTTTGGCTGTGTCAGTGCAGAAATAATACGTCCGCATGTTGGGATGAGTGGCCTGGCAGCCGGGGAGAGAAGGGGAAGAGATATTGACAGTGAGAGAGAGATAAATAGGACGTGGAGACACAGAGAGACAGAGAGGGAGAGAAAGGAGGTAAAACAGCAGTGTGAGAAGAGGCATTAGATGGTGACCTTGAGATACAAGCAGGGAGTCTTTACATCATTCCTGTTGGCGGAGGTGTGTGTTTGTGTACAGTATGATTGTGTGTGTGCTCTCTGCTTGCCTCTCCATATGTGTTTCAGTTTGATTACACAAAGGTGTCAGCCTTGGAGGGTCCTCTGTGTATCTTGGCATAGGTAAAGCTGCATAAACAGAAATGACACTGAGGTGTCTGACTAACAACTTCCTATGTGTGTACAGTCTGTGTTTGATTATGTTGTGTGTGTGTGCTGATAAGACTTTGTAGAGTGGCTCATTAAGATCCTACTCCGCATGCTCTACATACTCTGCAGTTTTCATAATCCAGACTAAGGAGGAAACTACAATAGTTCTAAGATTGATAAAAACACTTTGGAAAAATTGGCTTATTCACTTTCTTCTGTTTGTAAGACAAGAGGATGGACGTCTCATGTATGTTTTTTGAGTAAAGAGTTAATAGTGGGGATGTAGTTAGCCTGAAAACTACAAATACCAACACCTCTGCATCTCACTGATTAACAAGCTGTACCTCTCCTCTTTAACTCATACAGAGCAGAAATGTAAACACAACCATTTATGGATTTGGGGGTTTTGTGATGGAACTTTTCTTTGGTGCTGTAAATGAACAGTATATTTTGGAGTCTCATTACATGATGGTGAGGTTGCCTGGTTTGGTTATATCATAAATGCAGGGAAAACAATCAAAACCTGTCCTCGCTGTATCTTCAGTTTTGAGTATGTTTGTTTCATACTCTATAACTGGTTATCATGAGATTGAATAATCTGAGCTCGAGTGGATGACATCATCATTAGACTGAAGAGGAGCTCAAAAAATCTCTAAAAACATCTCTTAACCTCCTTGATCTCTTTGTTTTTCACAAAAATCCAGAGCCTGTTATCAGCCATTCAAAACCATTAAGTACAATTAGTCAACATTTTTGAGTTTTTACTCATTTGTGTTTACAGTTCTTTAACTATTGTATGCAAAAGCATTAACCACAGCATTCAAACGTGTCTTCCAAAAAGAAAGAAAGCACTTTGAGAAAATTTTAGCGAGATAATGCTCTATACAATAACGTGGTACAAACTTAAGAATGATGATAAATACAGTAATAGATTTAAACCCATTTCATACACACAATCACACTAATTTAAACATTTTTCACTCCAGCAGGCTGCAAACTTGAAGAACAACATTGGGTGTAAACTAGTCACAGCTACCACACTGTCAGCATCATGGAGCTAATGCATTCCTAATCTGCATCACTCTGTTTTTTTAAACAACTGGTGCTCATAATGCTGGTCTGAGGAGATGCTGCAGCCATCTCAGCTCCTTTCTTTCAGCACTATACTCTGTTTTCCATTTCAAGCTTGGTAATGAAGTAATATATTTCACTGGGTCATCCATGTTTATATGTTCTGCGTGAGACAGCACAACAAGACTGCACATCAAGGGGTGGCACCTCTCAGATGCACTTTCTGCAGCCCATCTTCAGAAAAATGGATTGTTATCACACCAGACCCATATCAGAAACATCTACAGCCACGTAGGTCTGTAGACTTATGTGAGTGCAGATTGATTCTCTGAACACTGTGATTGTCTTCCCTTAAGTTCTCATAAACGCTCAACCACATCTTTCCTGAGGTAGCTGATGTGGTCAGGAAAAGACAGAGGAGGTAATTTTTTGGGCTCTACAGCTGCACCTCAGTCTGACTTTCAGTCCCTCTACAATTGTTTTTCTTCTTCTGTCTTGGCTGTCTATGTACCTGTCTCTCTGCTTAACCTATCTGTCACTCTAAAACTGTTCTTTTTTCCAGTGTGTCTCTGTCTCCCTCTCTCTCTCTGGTCTGCTCTTACCCTGCCTTTCTTCTTTCGCACTCTATGACCTTGCTCTCCCTCAGGTGGACCTGAGGCTTTGCGTATGCTTCCACTATCAGTCACTGTCAGCCATTTTTACTACTTCTCTCAGTCTTACAGACCAACACAGAGATTGTGGCCTATGAACCTCATCAATACAGCACACTCAGTATTAATAAAGGGCACGAATTACATTTCTGAAGAAGTTTTCTGTTTATGTGTATCAAGTTATGACAATAGATCATCTTAAACCCTAAGCATTATACTTTTGAACGTTGCTTTGTGTATGGATTAAACATTTAGAAATGCTTTTATTATTGCATTTAACAGTGTGAGTATTCTCCATTAAAGCTGCTGAACTGTTGAAATCGTGAACCCCCTCCTGCTACACCGAGCAAGCAATGGGTTCAGGGGTTCTGATCTTGAGGCATGACTAAATTCTCATTTGAACAACTGAGTGTGATGCAATGAATCTCTTACTAAGACAGACTGTGTGAAAATGTGTGCCATCATCTCAATATTTAGCAGATATCAAGTCTCCAGCCTTTACATTGATTGCCAGGAAAAACCATAGAAACTTTGGATATCTAGATGTTTGTTGAAATGGGACCAACTCTTCAAAACAGCTTCTTTTGTCATCCAGGCAGAGTCGGAGTTAATATGACTTTCTACTTTTAAGCTCCTAAGTAAGTAAATCCTGAGCTATTACCTGGATACAACGATCAATAAAAATACGAGCACTCAAGCACTCAGTAAGCTACATAATCATTATCACCACTACTTAAAAACCTATTCAAACAACCTAATGAAGAGATCTTTGAGGCAGAAGGTTGTGTTTTACCTTGAAGGCGTATTTCTTGCTTATGTGATCGTCCACCGACAGCATGGAGATGTGAAAACTGGGCAGCAGGATACTTCCCAGGATGCTATCTTCTTTCTCATCTGCACCAAAGAAGAAAGAAGTGTAGTGATATATCAACCTATCAGCATAGACACATACCGAAACTGACACTAAATATTCATTCAAGGTTTGCTTTAACTTTAGTGTTGATTTTTGGGGACGTCCAAGGTCAAATCATGTCAAAGAGAAAGTGGGGTAACTTAAAATGTAGAAGACTTTAAACGAGGTCATTTCAAGGGTTTGTATTTCCATGATTTATGTCATATTTGAGCTCAGTAAGAGACACGAACATGAAAGAGGTTTCCGTTTAAAGAGAATATCTGAATGTATTGTATGCATTCCCAGTTGAAATATTGCCCTTGTTGGTTGTCTCCAGATTTGCCCCATGGATTTGGAGTGCCTTGTCAATCTTGCCTTTGACTTTGAGAACATGGAGGTCTAACATCATCTGGCCGACAGCGTGATGAACGACCAACAGAGGATGATGGAGCAAAACTCACTGAGGCTTATCGGACCACAGGAGAAGGAGACAGAGGGAGAATGAGATGATTGGTCTTTCTGAGGAGCTTGGTTCACTTGCAGTGTAAACTATAATCTTGTTTCCCTCCTTCCATGTGTTTAAGAGTAAACACACACACACACACACACACACACATCCAGCTGAGGACTAACTCTGATGCTGCATCATACAGAAACACGCCTTTTAATTTGCTTCTTGATTTTTTCTTTCACATTCAGACCTTCAACATCTGCAGAGCACGAAAGATGTCAAACACAAGCATGAATGCATTACACTTGACTACTCTTGCCAAGTAAATACTTAGTGAAGCCTCATCTATAAAAGCCTTGCATACACATTCTGAGCTGAATCATGTTGGAATTGTAATGACTGCATCATTTTATCTCCTCTCTGCTCTGTTGAGCACGATGCTGCTTTGATGAAAGATTACAAGCTACAAAGCAAAGACCGCACAGTGCAGGCAGGAACACGTGTGGTGCACCAGCTGCAGCGAAAACCTACAGAGCCTCAAGTTAGCGCTGCTGTTTGCTTTAGCTGAGCCTGCACGGTGAGCCCTGCAGCTCCTCCGGCCCCATCCCCACTGCTGAATTATTGAGATCCAGAACACACATATGCACAAAGAAAATGAGCAAGAAAGAGAGAGAATGAGTAGGCAGGCATCCAGAAGTATGCTGTAGGTATACACTAAACGTGAGGGGATGTTTTGACTTTTCAGAAATAATGACGTTATGATTCTTCAAAAGTTCACTGAGGTTTCAGAAGGCTGCTGATCCGTCATAAACACTTGGTTAGATTACAGTGTGTGTACAACAAAAAGTACTGTAACTGATTCTGATTACACACAAGATTAGCATCTTATTTTTGCACTTATGGGCATGGATGCAACACCAAAGGAATAATCTTTTGTCAGTTTGAAACTAGATTAATAGCTTGTTCTCCCAAGTTTTTTCAAAATTATAACTTGCTCCCATAAAGTAGACCCATACTGTGATAGGGATGGATGTGCAGGGTGTTGCCAGGTACTGCCATGCTGCCAACACCATGTAATTGTTGTGGGATGTAAAATAAATATTTTATGTTACTTATATGTGTTTTTCTTTTAGTATTGCAATGACTGCATGACTGTACGAAAACAGCTGTCTGACTTCACCTGATGTTTCCTAAACTCCACTCCACATCTGATATTACATCTGTTTCATACAATGACATCAGGTACACAACCAAAACAGCTGCTTTGCTGTGTTGTTGCTGTGCTTTATGAAGGGTACTGCACAGGTTCAATGGCTGTCAGATCCAAACTCCATTCATCATCCGATCAGAATTGAATGAGAGTGATAATTTCATCTTTTTTTTTTTTTTTACGTTGGTAAAGTGCAGCGGCCCATCATTGGCCTCAGCTAAGACATAATTGCACAAATAATCACAGGATGCACATTTACACAAAACCGAAAACATTACTAATTCAACTAAATGATGGTGGGATGGCTGCATTTAAGAGACCGCTTCAACTCAAGTGCAATGTGCACTATCAAACACATTATACATGTTGTAACATTAGAAGTAAAACAGTAACAATTACTTTGAATATATTTTTTAAATCACTAAGTTTTTCTGAGGCTCAAATTTGCACATTAGTAATTTTGTTTGTACTTGAGTAAATCTTCTTCATTAAAACAGAACCACAATTTCAGTTGTATGTATCAAGTTTTTTGGTACTCCACTCTCATTCAACTCATTGGGGATGAATCTGTTGATCAAGTAATACTGCCACACATTCTGATAACCTACATAACCTGATTTATATATCATGCTTACATGGCAGCTGTAATTAGCAGTGCATTGCTTCGTTCTGGTAATAATGGAATTATTAGAGTGCATGTAAACAACAAATTAATCTTGATGAGATCCACGGTGGGAGGGATGCTTATCGTCCCTGCTCAAACAGAAAGAATTAAGAACAACTCTTAACTCTACAAACACCTTCCAACCTGACTGACAGAATGTACTTTAAGAAAGTGATGGAACAAGCAGGAGAAAAATGGAAAAAGTAGAGGCCATTATTGGGAAGCCAAGCACGTCATTGTCCTTCCAGAGGACCCTCCTCTCTCTCGTCTCCGGCTGGGTAAGCCAATAAACACCCAATTTTCCCTTGGGTTTGTCATGAAAGCGGCTGCTGATTGCGCTCTGGGAGCGGCTAATTTGTCAATTTATGGAGATGGAAAAATCTCTCTCAAGGGTTTAGGAGACACGAAGGATGAACAGATGAGCTTTTCTGAATGTAAAGTTCTAAATGAGTGGTATTGCAGCGTAGGAGTTGCAACTGTGGGGGAAGCAAGGATGACTGCTTTAAACTGGCCAGAACATCTAACCTGATGACCCTTGACATTAACCATTACTCGGCTCTTTACTGAGTGATGGAGAAAGATCTCATTATGTATTCTGTCTGTGAGTTCTGAGCAATGCTGTTCACACTCATTCACCAGCTCCTTTGACTTTTTTCTCCTTCTGTCTCACAGCTAACAAGCTTAACTAATGTCACATAGCACATTTACATTTCTATATATATTAATAATGTTTTTTTTTCATTCCAGTTTCTAAAAGTTTGTGGTGCATAAGCTGTAACAAGTATTTATACTAATATTCCTGTTGAACATATAACACTGCAAACAGACAAACTCTTGACAAAGTGCCAAATAAGGACTTCTGACTACATTGAATTACTTTTGTGTCACATCTCTGAATGAGCCTGCCACTTCCTTTTTCTAACAATATATTTTTCGTGAGGCACAGGCAGGAAGTGATAAGTGATGCAATGAGTGGAGTGAAACAAAAAACTATGGCAAATACCAAACTGACAGTGAAAAAAGAGCTGAACGTAGGATTGCCTTCAGACCTGAGCGGTGTGACTCTTAAAACAGTCAATGTGTTTCTGAAATTTTTCCTCCAATAAAACACAGACCCCACCTGCTCTAACTGAGAATAACAACACACTGAATTTAACAGCCTGTGTCATATGTTCGGTTGTGTGTGAGTGCATGTGTGTGTGTGTGTGTGCTCACCACGGTAGTAGAAGAGGCACATGTCAGACAGAACGAACCATCTTTTCTTCCACAGCTTCATGCCTGTACTGTCCTGCAGAGGTGAAAGATCACAGTCACTCAGTCAAAGTGTATTTATTACAGAGAACAGTGGGGGGGGGGGGGGGGGGGGGGGGGGGGGGGGGGGGGGGGGGGGGGGGGGGGGGGGGGGGGGGGGGGGGGG
>JAQNCA010000018.1:133683-148302 GCA_029783725.1 Acanthurus tractus
CCTGGATCTGTTTAATATAACACTCACACATTTAATTTTTTTTTATTAAATAAAAAAACCCCCCCCCCCCCCCCCCCCCCCCACACACACACACGCGCGCGCGCGCACACACACACACACACAAAGTTTTTCTTCTCTTTTGATCTCTCTTCACTTCCCTCCTCTTGACACCCTTGCTGTCTCTCCCTCTGGCTGCTTCTATTAACCAGCTTCTATCTCCTCCTCTGAGACAAATTGCTCTGTTTTATCTCTTCATAACGTAGTGACAAATTTGCTTCTGTGGTGCTCGGGGCAAAGGCCTGTGCTTTGTTCTCCACGCTGCTGCTGCGCTTCTTTTTTTCCACCCCAGCGCTGTAATGACTGCAGCGACAATAACAAGATTTCCGAGACCATTTGCTCACTTGGGTCTTTAGCACTGTTTGCAACATGTCGCGTTTGGCCACAGAACCCGAGGTTACGAGTTTAGGTAAACATTCATGACATTTCTTCTGCGAGAAAGCACTTTTCCTGACAGGTCTGTGGGGAAGACGGAGGTGTTTTGCGGGTGTGAAGTCAAACAATTCTTGCCTCAATGTGAACACCAAGTGGCGGTGAAGGGGTCAAGGCTGAAATGGAGGTCACCGCCAGTGACTCTAACTGGGGTCTAAAAGCTAAGTTGTAAAGTGCGACAGGGCTGTCTTTAGGGAATTGTGTGGTGCTCAGAGATCCAAAGAACAAGTGATATATTGACCCTTAGCAGATTTCTGGGGGGTTTTGAAAATTGCTCAACAAGCAGGGAGTGGGTGGAAAGGTGATGACAGAACAAGTGAGGTTCAAGCTAGCTAATGTGCGGTCAAGTCCTACAGCAGAAACATTGTCCTCCAATTTCCTCAGCTCCCACAAGCATTCGATGTCAGCAAGACTCAATGTTTCTGACCCCAAAAGGTTAAAACTTTAAAAGACCAATTAACCAATTCAGCCTGAAACTGTATTCATGTTAGCCAGTCTCTATTTATTTTAGCAGTTGCTAGGAGTAGTTAGCTTACAGCAACTTTGCACATTTAATTAAATTATTTTAATTAAATTATTTTAAATTTTGACATACAAAATATATCAGGTAACAAACACACTTTTTGCATTTTTGTGGTCTGGTTTCTGATACAAGTTTTTCATGAATCTAGCTAGAGACCCAGCTAGCTTTATGTAAATATGATGTGCAGCAAAGTCACTGGGCAAAGGAAAAACAAATCAGCTGTCAATAAGCACAAGGCAAAGCATTTGATTTCAGAGTTATGAAAATAGGCAATACACAACTAGGAAAAATTTAAAGTATTTTTAGTTATTTAAAAAGACATCAATCTCATGGACCACTGTGCGCCACAATCTTACTGCGAGCCATTTACCAAGGACATGGCATTTAAGATTACTGAGTATTTATTCTTTGTTTTCGGGGCATTTGTGTGGGATTTAAATCCACTCTTGACAGATGACACTTGCATAATTTATCAGAGTGAATATCATGCCATTTCTAGCTGTGTTACATTACTTATTAACTATGCAGACATTTTAAATCAATATACATTTGCAATGCCATTACCCTGCAGGTACAGTTTGTTTTAAATTCCTGTAAGCTGATTTTTATACTTCAGAAAAATAAATAGAAACCAGTGGTTGTCTGGAGTAGAAAAGCAAAAGTCTAAACAATGACAGCACTGAAATTTGGTTTAAGTGGGCCAAATACAAAGAAATCAAAAAGTAAATCAAATAAATGGACAGACAAAGCAGTTGGCAACCTTTTGGGGGACTAAAATATGCCCTTAACGCACAAATTCAAGCTAGCTGTTTCCTCCACCCCTCTACTGTATGTTCATCTGTGTGTACTTCAAATCCTCTCACTGGCCATATTTCCCAACCAGTCTGTCATCTCTCCGCTCAGGTTCCATCACAAACTCAAACCCATTTTGTAATCTTTAAGTTGATTGGCCTTCCCCTTGTACCTGTTTGTAAAGCCAGTTGCTCTTGACCACTGGGGCATTTGGATTCCTCTTAATGGAGTTGGATCTTTTTCCAAAGTTGTGAACCTTTTTGGAAGACCTAGAGGGCTGGTAGAGCACAGAAAAAAAGTAAAAAATGAAGAGAAACATTCAAGATGTATTCAGCTCTACAGAAGAAACCATTACATTACAGGTACAGAAATGTAAATTTTTTGGGATAAATAAATCAAGATTTATAAACCTTGAAAAACAAAAAACAGCTCAATATGCTTGTGTTTCTATCTTGCATCTCCTTCAGAGACAACACAACAGGGAGAACTCTAGAGATGTAGAGAGAAAAAAAACCCATCTCAAAATATCAGCATTTTCTCCCTGATCTCAATACAACAATTTGATGTGACGTCTCAGGGCACTGGTGTAAAGAAGCTTGTGTACTAAAACAGCAGCTTTGCCAGCTGCTATAAAAAGCCAACAGAGGCAGATGTATTCAGCTCATTAAACAAAGCATGTTCCACACATCCTCCATACATAGACTCGATGAAAAATGCAGCACTCTTGGATAAAACCCTCTTTTATGTCAGTCAACTGCAGAAATATGTAAGGAGTTCTTTAATTAAGTCTAAATATAAGACAAATGGGATGAAATTACGACTGAACCTTTTATCGTAAGTTATCTTTATGCGTCTACTTCTAAGACTGAAATTTCCTACATTTCTTGGTGACCCCAAATTGACACCGTCATGTCTAAGTGTGTTCAGAGGACTTTAATTTAGAGCTGATTACTCTTTAATTTTTTATTACGTAACATTTTCCTCTATAAGCAAAATAGTTGCATTTTCACAGTAGAAACTATAACCAGCTCTCTAGATAATAAAGGCATGGGGTCCACAGGAAACACTGTCACATACAAATGAAGTTTGTACACCAAAGTGCTATATCTCTGGATGTTCAGCTCTATTCCTGAAGGTCCTAGAGGCATTGGATGGTGGTGAGGTCAGAGCTCTGAGCAGGCCAGTGAGGTTCTTTTAAAGCAAACTATAGAAAGAGGATCATTTTTTTTAATTTGAGTTAGTTTCATGTCATGCTGATAAAAGTGATTTCCCAAAGTAATTGAGAGGAAGCTGTGAGCTCAAAATCATTTGTAACACTGATAATATGATAATATAATAGTAGGATTAAGATTGTTTTTCACTTCAACCGAGTGAAAAAGCTAAATCTATTTCACTGTGATCAAGACTTATTGTATGTAAAGACGCTCACTTTGATCAGGAAGGTTAAAGACGAGGAGACAAACCATTTACAGCTTTTTATAACAAGGCCGTTACAACAGAGATTCTAGAGAGAAAAGTCCGTAGATAAATATTGTATGACACATATTCCTCCCTTTTCCCCTAAAAGCCAACTTTCTGCTTTACAATAGCCCGGCTTGGATGTGGGGACAGTTTTGTTGGATTGGGTCAAGCTTTTTAAGCGATCTATTTTTTATTTTTCAATTGAATGTAACTTTGAATTTTATGCATGCAGTTTTAATACTAAATTACCAGTAAAAGTGAAGTTAAAGCTCTCTCCTAATTCCTTGAAATAAGGGCCTGGTCTTGAGTGGCACAAAATTCTAAAAATACTGTCAGCTTCTACTTGTTATATTTGTTTTTTTGTTTTTTTTTACTTGTTTTTGTCCTGAAATGCATCTTCCCCTATGCAGCCTGTGGGTCGTTAATTTAAAATGTTTCCCAGGCAAGGCACAGAGCAGGACCCGTACAGCTCAGTTATAAATAATGACTTCTCATGAATACATGAAGATATGCTGTGTTATACTTTCTTTTGGCCAGTGTAAGCAGAAGTAATAATAGTATAAGCTTCACTTATTCATGACAGCACAGAACCTTTGATTTGATCAACCCATGCATATTTATTTTCTGTGTTTGAGAGCATTAAGCATTTATAAGGGACACACATTGAATCTAACAGAGCAGTGACCTGTGCAAACGACACACTCGCTCCTAATACAGCTGAGGTAGCCTGCTTCATACCACCACTCCTGCCTGCAATGAGAGGCACTGACACACCATGGACACATCGCAGGACAGTCACTGAGTACTGGGAGTCATTGCCACCTCAGCATATTACCACTGTAAATGGCCTAGGGTTGACGTCAAGCACAGCATTATGGGAACAACAAATCAGCACATTTTACTTGATGATGATGCTAAAGGATAAATCAGGTTAAAGTTATCACAATTCGTCGTGAGTGAAGTATAAAAGCTCATATTAAATTCATGGCAATCAATCCAGTGGTTGACACTTTACACTAGAGTCAAAATGTCAACTTGCTGTCGGTGGAGGTGGAACGTCAGAGGATCAGCAAATTCTTTAGCATTCATCATGTAGAAACCCTTCTGTTGTTGAATTATTCAATTATTTACTCCATCCTACTTTATGAAAAGTCAGTGGCTCAACAATCTAATTAGGCCTTAAACTTAAAATAACATGACTTTCTTCCAAATTTTATGGAAATTCATCCAATAACTGTTATGAATGAATTGTATGTATAAATTATAAGTATTTCAGTCCAGAGCAAGTTGCTTGACCAACAAAAAGACTGAGAGACCTAAAAACAATTTTTAAAAAACAAGTGGAGACAGAGCTTAACAGAGCTTAGCTATGCTTAATATTTAACAAATTTTGGGATGGAAACTGACCCGTGTGGATGACGTGGAGGTGGTTGTAGCAGTAGTGACGGTGGTGGCTGGGCTGCCAGGGAAGGTGCTGTAGTCGGAGCCACCTGTGTAGTTTGATGCCTCACTCATGGTGCTCATGGGACGTTCCTTCTTGTCACTGCTGCTGCCCTGCTCTGATGACGCCTTCGGAGCCGGCCTGCCACGGGGCAAGAGACATAGAGAGACAACGAGAGAGGGAGTCAGTCAGACATTTGACCTTTACATAGAGAAACTAGTGCGCCATTGCAACAGTGTAAGTCAGGGCAGGGAAGTGTGACTATAACTTTGGTTTTGTTTTCAATGGTAAGAATTCTAGCACAGATTTTTGTATTTGTATTTTTTTTTGATTGTGTTTATTCAAGTTGCTCAATAGAGGAAAACCAAATGTAGAAAACAAATTTAAATAAACTGACACACTGTGTTTGGATTGGAGTTTTTTCCAACTAATATTCAGCAAAATGACAGACATGGGCAGCATTTAGATGAGGAAGGTAAAAGCAGACAGACTTCAGACTGTTTTTAAGTCCCTGCACTGACTGTCAGATGTTAACATCAATCTCCTTTGTTAAATACTTTTATGTCAACATTTCATCTCCATTAAAAAGTACAAATTGTAATGCTTTAACTACAAAAATTTTAATTTCTCCAGGTCTTCCCCTTGAAAACTGACAGATCCCAGATGAAGCAGAACCAGGTCCTGTGAAGTCTGCATCAGTCTTTGAGTCTCTCTTAGTCTGGCTCAGGCTGACTGATGAACCTCAGATTCAAAAGGAGCAATGCAGTTGGTCATGGATCGGTGGAACAGCCCTTTACTCCTGGAAGCTAGAGGATCATTCAAGTTCATCCATCAAGTTCAATGAGTGTGGTAGACTTAGGGAGAGCTCATGATGTGTCTCTTGGGGTCTCTTCATGGCACAAAGTGAAGCACTTCCTCTGTTACACCGGGCTTCTCCAAGGTAATACCTTGTTACCTATAGTTTGTGATTTTCATGGACAAAACTTTGGTTGAAGGATAGACGTTGGGGATGTTGGTCACCAAGTTGGTGGCAGGACTGGAAATCTGCTTTTTTGCATTTAAGAGATGATGCATTTAGGCTTGGACAGAAAACACAGGAATGGAAGCTTAAATGTTTTCACTTGCCCAGAAACAACCACATTTAAGAGTAAACACTGCACTAAAGGATCTAAGATGGAGGATGTGAACATGCTCTTGGTTCAGTCAGTTAATTTGGTTAAAAATAAATGCACAGGTGGATACATATGCATATGTATGCTGTGGTGTAACTAATCGTGGCACCAATACGGCAGAGAGGAGTTACTAATCTCAAAGGCACAATCTGTCTCCATGACAATCACACCAGCCAATCAGCTAACACCCCCATCTCATCAAGCAAACCTCATCTTCACTCTCTTAATGAGACACTATCTCTGTTAGAGCCATTAAAGAAAGGGAGAATGAGACCATGGAGGAGAGTAGAGTGGCTGGAGCGAGCGGGAGCAGGGGGGGAAGCGACGGAGACAAGAGCCGCAGAAACAGAGATAAAGGAAGTGA
Source organism: Acanthurus tractus (assembly GCA_029783725.1). Classification (NCBI taxonomy): domain Eukaryota; kingdom Metazoa; phylum Chordata; class Actinopteri; order Acanthuriformes; family Acanthuridae; genus Acanthurus; species Acanthurus tractus. The sequence goes on from JAQNCA010000018.1 coordinate 139,926, forward strand.
GAAAGTGAGGGGAGAGAGTTGGTCGCATGAATCACAGCTATTATTCTCTGGGTGTCACCTCTGATATATGCCTCTGCACTTGCCAACTTGGCCTGACAAATTGAACCGGCTCAAAGTTTTTTGCCCCCTCCTCGAGCAGGACAATAGCTAACGTGAGGAAAAAGAAAGTTCAAGGTCCCTGTGTCTGATTAAAACTACCGCACAGTGACAGCTTTATCTCTGATCCCAAGGTGAGCAGAGTAAAGCAGAGCAGGTCAATGAAACTTATTGTATGAGTTATTAATGTTGAAGACACACAACACACAAGGGTGTCTTGTTACCTTCAGTGTGTTGCAGGGTTTGAAATGGTGAGGGCTTGGGAAATCTCCACTCCCAGTCATTTCAATCTTTTCGACCAGTGTTTTCAAACTTAAACAATCTCCTTCCAAACAAGCTTTTTAGCACCGTTTCAGAATAATCACTGTCCGTACTAACAGGCCTGTAGCTGCAAAACTAAATTTACTATAAATTCAGACTGCACTAACATGTATCTGGTACACAAAGACAAAATTTTAAATAACTGCTATTTGCCTGCTGGATGAGTAAACAGGTAAATGCTTGCTAACATGAGAGCCAAAACAATTTAATAAGGTGTCAATATATCAGGTTTTGTGTTGAAACTTGCTGTTGGATCGTGCGTCCTAGTGTATTCATACTCCCCAGAGGATGAGCCATTTTGATTTTATTGATAAGTGAAACAAATAATAAAATAACAATAATATTTACACTGACAGCTCTGATGGTAAAGCCAACTTTGCTTGATGTTTCTGAACACTTATGGGTTTTTATCCACTTTTATCCTTGAATCCATCTTCACATCCATAATTAATGAGAACAAATCAGATCTTTCAGTATACAGATGTTTGTTCACACAGAATGGATTATTAAGTGCATGTTGACAATGTTCAGTGCTGATGTTTAGTATCCAGGTTGTGACCTCATCTCTCCCCACACAGAAACACCACATTTGGCATAGCAAGAAATAATTATTAACTTAATTAATTACTTCTTCCCTATGTGGACTTTAGAGTCTACAGGTGGTGGCAGGACTGACAGTTCAAGTAAATGACATAATGAAAAGGGCATGTTAAATCAATGCTTCAAAAAAAGAGTGATTCAAGCTGACTTCTCACACTATCTCGCACGTTTTGCTTGATTAGTTTGGATGATGGTTAAGATACAAAAGAATCCATGTAGGGATAAACCTGTTTCTTTTTTTTAAGAACCTATCAGAATTACAAATGATGTTGTTTGAGAGGGATTGTTGCCCGGACTGTCACTGATAGCTATGAATACACCTGCACCTCAGAGTGTGGTCCCTATTTTCACACACACACACTCACACACAGACAGGCTGATGGTGGTGATAAATACATTGGTTCCTCTCCCAGGTGTAGCGGCTGTGATTGTCCCACACTGCTGATCAGATAACCGGAGATGTAGCAGAGCACTACCTGCCCCTGGGTAAAAAATGGACGTCTTTATCTTTCCTCCACAACTTTCACCCTGTCTTTTTAGCTACCTGTCTTACCTGCTTTATTAACTCCTTTTTACCACTGTCATTTTACTATTTCAGTCTTTGTCCTGCACAGCTTCTATCTTGAATAAAACTAAAGTTTACCACCACTTATCTCCATGATTTGTAACAGTGCACTAAAGTATTGTAATATCATTAAATTTGCCTGCCAGAAGGAGCATAATTGGCATACCAACCAGTTTAATACGTTGCAGCGCATAAACGGCTCTTCTATATTCTATACTGACAGCTCTGATGATCTCCTTCACTGAACATCAGCTTACTCAGCAACATTCAATCCCCTGGGGCCAAACGGAAAAACCCCAACTCTGCAAATTAAATGTTGACTTAACTCACTTCTCATATTAAAACATTAGTTTCTCGTCATGCCCATAAACAACAAATATTTGAATTTGTTTTAAATTCAGAAGGTTTATGAGAATCAGTGGCTTGTTTTCGACCAGTCCTTAAAGCCATGAATTTTTAAAAAAAGGACATTCTGCAGAGCACTGGAAACTCAAAGCAGCTATCTATCCTCCAGTTAGGCAAAAGCACTTAAGGCAAGTAAGCTTGTCACATTTAATACTTGATATTAATACTGTTCTTAATAGGGGGGAAATTACTAATATTAGTTAAGGGAGCTGCAGCTGTGGCTTGAAGTTGTGGTTAATTATGCCTTTTACAGTACTTTAGAGACTTGTGGCACCATTCTAGATTTGACACAGGCTTCCCCAACAGCCACAGCGGCTCTTTTGTTCTAATTACAACTCTGATTCTCTTTTGGTTTTGGACTTCACAGAGAACTTCTAGTTGACTTCCAAATAGCATACATCAAAGTGAATGCCAAAAAGAACCAGTTAAAATTTCTCTGCCTGTGTGTACACACATGAACGGGGCTTAAGGCTCTTATCTGTAAAGATTCTTAGTCATCCTGGGCACTGGATATTTAGAAGTTCCAAGTCTGTTGTCTTTAAAGACTCTCAAGACTTACTGGTAACTTAACTCTGGTTCTCAGACCTTTTCTTTCATGCCCCATTTGAGATGCCTAAGCCCATCCTACCCCTACAACACTATGTTTTTTATCATTTCATCTTAACGATAGAGGAAGCAACCAATAAAAAGACAAAAAGCAATTTTTTTTTAAACCATATTTTTCTTGTAGTCCTCCACACCTCACACTCAGTGACTCTATGTCCCAGCAGCGGGCCAGCCTCACAGTTTGAGAGCCACTGACTTAAGCTCACAAATGAGAAGCTTCTTCAGTTCTGACTGACTGTTGGGAAGTGTCATACAGTGTCTACACAGCTTGCAAAGAGCAGTAAGTACAAGAGCAGAGCGACAAAAGTGGCCTCAGTCCTTCACTTGTGCCTACACTTAGAGCTGCCAGGTCTCATGCTCTGACTGTGATGTCCATGCACCTATCATCTCTTTGAACCAAAACTGTGGAGAAACAAATCACTGTGATACAGTTCAAGAGAGCTGCTGATGACAAAATCTGTGGTCAGTGCTGAACATGATGGCATGGCTTGAGAGACTGCAGTGTTAAATCTTTATCTTAAAAGCAAATAGTAGCTTCAGTTGTCAAATATTTATAGTAAAGTTAAGAGTACACCATTTCCCTCTGAAATGTAATGTTTGGACTGCAGCTAAAAGCAGCACAAAATAAAATTTGTCAAATTAAGTACTATTACCTCCAAATTTGACTTAATTACGGAGCTTGAGTGAATGTACATAGCTGCTGTCCACCACTGCGGACCACTGGTTAAAGTGAACCCCACAGAAACAAATCTCACTTCCAGCTGAGGTCCAAACTTGGCAGTCCAGGTCCACTCGATGTGTTCAAGCAAAGCATTGAGTGTAAGACACCTGCAGCCTGGCAGCACTTAAAGTCCGAAATACGATCACTGGAGTCATGTTTATACAACAAAACCATAATTCAGCTCGTGTAAACTGCTGGGTTGATGGCAATGTATGTATTTAGTCAGAGTGGGAGATAAACCATTGAAAAAAACATCTGAAACACCACCTGTGTCTGATTTTGGATTTGAATATTAATAACTTCGCAAAAACAGACTATTTGAAAATCAGACTCACCATGTGTGGTCAGGAGGGTGGGGGTGAAAACACATGTATGATCTGCACTACTGTTAAAGTCACTGTGTTCTTGTGCATCATCAAGTGTGAGAGACTGTTTGAAATGAGTCTCAGAGAAGCCAAATTTTGTGCCCTGCGTCTAGCTAGTATTTCCTGCAGGGTATTCCACTGTAGTTTAAGCTGTTTTTGCCATCATCTACGCCACTATGGGGTTAAATCTCTTTGAGACCCGCAATGGAGGCACAAAAACACCAGTCAGTCTTCTCACAGCAGCCTGACAACCTTACTGACTGACTTAATTGGATGAACTGAAGAATTCAGAGTCAGAATACATTCTTTATGACATGTTTTTCAGCTGAGCTGGCCACATTCACATACATCAGTCTCAGTCGTACGTGTGAATGCAGTGTCTGCAAGTGATGGCATTTAGCCTTCAGAAAACAGAGAGCCGTTGTTGCCAGAGGCGGATGTTCTGAAATTGCTCCCATTTCGTGGTTCTGTTGGTGACACTGAATTGCTGCCCAATTGACTGTGAGAGGAGGCCTTCATTCGCCTCTAGTAACAAGCGCCCTACATCTACAACAGGGTGACTAACACACACACACACACACACACAACAGAAATCATCCACTGATCACACAGCTGATCTATTTTTCCCTTGCTCTTATTTTTTTATCCCTTCCTGTGTCTCATCTTGTCTGCCTTTTTATCTTTCAGTCACACGGTTATCTTAGCCTTTATTAACCTTTCCTCCATAAAGCCTTTCATTCAGCCGATTGTTTATTTTTTCCCCACTTCAGTGACTTGCTGATGACACTGGTCTGTGTAAGCGTCGGCAGTGCAGGCCCTTATTCAGCCATCTGAGAAGGATCAGAGAACTCTGAAATGAAATAAAATGGAGTTTTTGCCCCAGTCCATTCCCTCACAGAATGGCCTCCCTGCACTTCGACCACTGTTCATTTGCTCTGAATGGGACCGATGTTAGCGATGACCCAGCTCTGTTTCAAACATCAGTTTTTCTGTTCTCTGTATTATCTTTCAGTCCAAGAGTATTCCTCACTGTGGTGACATCACACTGGGAAGTGTGTTGCTGCTAGTTTGAAAACAGCCAGTGTTGATATAAACACCATTCAGGGATTGTTTCTTATCAATGGGTCAAGTATATAGAATTTTTGTAGGTTTACATTGGACAGATATATGGCTTGCCATGCAGGTCATCGTACGAACAGACAGTCTTAGAAGACTGAACTATAGTTGATGACATTTAAGACTTTCTGTATATGTTTTAAATTAAAAGGCCTCCAAGAAAGAGGAAGGATAATACCTTCTGAAATATGGATGAGCTTTTAATTAAAAAAAAATTAATATATCAGAAAATGTTGAGTGCCAGTGACAACAGCTTACCAGCATTGTAGAAAAAAGTAGAAGTGACTAAATTGCTATTTTGTGAAAAAAGCAACTCAAGCAGCAGAACGCAGGGGCGAGTATGAAATTACTTTGTTGTTGTAATTAACAGAATTAAATCTATTGCAATGTTAATTATATTGAATTTATCACGACAGCAGTTATACATGGGGGAGGTGTTGATTTTGCAAATGATTAAAACTGAAATTTAATAAATAAAAATGAAAGAAGTTTGGGAGCAGACTGGTCTGTAATGTAAAAACCTCCATAAACTCGGTTATGTCTGGGCTGAATCAGGTTTGCAATAACTCTTGGAAAAACTTCAAGTGTATTTCTTACTCACGGAATTTCTGAGTTTTTCTGGATTCAATCAATGAGTCACAGTTCACCACGAGAAAGTTTCAATCTTTGCTAAGAGATAGAAGTTTTTAAACCAATATTCATTTAACAAGGAAAACATGTATATCTTGTCACGGCAGCTGACAACTGACTTTATTTGATCATTTGGGAGGTAATACAAGACACTTACAAAGGATAAAGTAATGTCATTTGATTCAGATAACACAAAAAAGGAGCTGCTTTCTATTAAAATGGAAAAAAGGGTTATTATTCAGAGAGGGAATCTTAACTTTCCCTGCTGTTGCTGGAGACCCAACTCATGGCTTATACATAAATCATCCAGAATATCATTTCCGCATTAGTGCTAGACAGCGGCTCATTGGGCAATTCACGCAGAGACTGAAATAAAGTTAGCGTTAGTGAGAGGCAAACACAATAGGAGGAGAAAGAATCGTCAAACAGAGGAATGAAGCTTTGAATTAAAGATGAATGGTGCTGGAGACAAAGCTGGAAGAGGCATCCTGACATTTAGGATCAGTGTGTTATTCATTGCTCTTGGTTGCTAGCATAGCGGGGCTTCACCAATTACATTTGACTGAAATCAACAGAACAGCACAACTTGTTTGCTGCCTTACAGAGTCACATGAGAAGATCAGTATTATCTGTGTGTGTGCAGAGGATCAGGCAGACTGCGTTACAGGCTCATTCTCATTCCCATGTTGTCAGCTACTGTTGCTGTCATGTCCTTTGGCATCTCATGCAGACACACAAACTTCATCATCTGTGTGAGATGAACTGGGCTTCACTGGGAATCAGAACAGGCTGGATGAGACAAGTTGCCTAAAGAGCAGTGCACAACCTAAACATCTCTGTGTGGCACGTCTATAACATCCTACCTGCATGAAAGTACAGCTGTCAATGATTTCTTATGGGATTTAAGCACATTGCCTAAATCATGGAAGAGCGAAATAAACCAAAGACTTTTAAACTCTTGTATCATATGTGCAGCTTTATTGTGAGACTGTTTTGATTTATTGCTTTCATGAGGAGTTACTGTAGATACACTGTATGTTCATACACTGCAGAGGATTTACAAGGGGCTGTCTACAGACCCAAAAGTGATTAGCTAGAGAGCAAAAAACTGCAAGTTTTAGGTGATGAACTACTGAATGAACAGCTGTCCAAATAAATAGTTTCTTCTTTATCTTTTTAATCCTTTTCAAAACAATTGTGTTCTTTTTTTACAATATCAATTCCACAAATGGTGACACCGATCTTCTCATCTGACCGGTCAGGATGCCAAGTGTAAGAAGATGCATAGCCTCTCTCAGATTAGATTCTCTGAACTTACCCACTGCTAACAACACATTCTGCATGCAGAAGGTGGTTTAGTAACTGATAAAAGCAAGCTAGTATTCAGAGTGTCAAGGCTGAAAGGAAAGCTAAAGCCAAAGCTCTTCCAGAGATGTGAGGGTTCGTTACCTGTCGAGAGCCTCTAGGGGCTTGTCAGGGTGAACAAGTTTTCCACAATTCACACTAGAAACAGAACAAGGGAGAGAGAATGACAAAATAATAAGAACTCAAATAATGACTTTGAAAGTAAATTCAGTCATGCTTCATGAAGTAATAAAGATAGAATTCACATCATTAAGAACAAGAGAAGCCAACATAAAACAGTTAACGGATGAAGCTCGTTCACTGGAGGAAAAGTAAGTCAGCTAAAATGTTTTTTGTTGTATGTGCAAATGAAACGTCACACCAATCCAAGAGTATCTCCCTCAAGGCAGGCTGATTACTAATTTAAAGCCACCCACTTTCCCAGACGTGGCTTTGATCAACCCATCAGCCCACCATCATTCAGAGCCTCCCATTAGCTCAACGTTACCAGCTCTGTTGCTTCGTTCTATTTGTCTCTTACAGATTTCCAGTCAGTCTTGCGTGTCCGTCAGTTATCATTTTCTATTGTTTTTCCATCTTCTTATCTTCTCAGTTGTTTGAACAATCAGACAACTAAAGATGAGCTGAATCTGTTAATAATTAAGTGAGGAGACAGATGGAAGAAGCAGGGGGAAAAAAACGAAAAAGACAAAGTGTCAGAAAGGGTCAGAGCTGAGCCAGACGAGCTCCACACATCTTTTCAAACCCCTCCTTCTAAACTTGTTAGGATGGGGAGAGCAGCAGGCTATTAACAAAACATCAGGGAGACGAACAGGACAAGATATTAGTGAGTTGAATACATTACAAAACAGGGAAAAAAGAAAACTAGACGTCCATTAATTAAAGCAAGAGCTGCATGGACATGTGGTACATCCTAATGAGAGGAGAGAAAACTTCTCCCAGAGGACAAAAAGCAACTTTGTAGATGTGGGTTTTAGGAATGTCTTAATTTAAACTTCTCCTTAGTGAGTGACATTTGAATAGGTGAAGATGTGTGGAGCGCTGATGCCTGTTAAACACCCTCAGGCGATGCAGAAGGAGAAATCAGATTCATGATAAGAAAATAAGAAGACACAAGACACTTAAGAAGGGATGGACTGGCATTTATAGCTAACATTTATTTAGATTTGAAAGTAACAAAGCTCTTTGGAGATAAAACAGAAATGATTTTTAAGTGCCTGGCTTCTGACTGGTGTGCATTTTTGATTGACAGCCAGCAGGGCAACCAACAGGATAATGCAAAAAAAGTGATACTGATAAAGTTCACAGCCTAGCTCGACTGAAGTGCTTCTTGGATGGCTAAACAGCATCTGCAGTCTTCTCCGCTCTTACCATCCTGACATCAGGGAGGTGGCCCGACAATTACTGAAACCAGCAAACTAATGCTAATGTGCACTGTAAGCCCTTGCAGGAAATTTACAAAGCAAAATCCTAACAGTATCTTACTGTATTAGTATCATAAAGTAGTTTACTGTAAACCGCAATGCATTCTGGGAGATTCTTAACAGTAGTATACTGTATTTGTATTATAAAGTATTTTACTGTAAA
>JAQNCA010000018.1:152769-176935 GCA_029783725.1 Acanthurus tractus
TAAGAATACAGTAACATAAAGGATCAGCTGCTGCCAGTAGTTTACTGTAATTCTGCACTAAAAAGGTTTACAGTGTGGACTTTATGCACTGATTGATCAATGTGTGGAGGTAAGTAAATAAGCAGACCTTCTTTTCTGACTCTTTTCAACACCGGATGTAATGTTTCACATATCCACAGGATTGGTTTCACACCTGCTGATATGGGAAACAGCCCACAGGCAGCATCAGGAAGGGGCAGGTTGTTAAAGAAAAATTAGAATGTGATTGAATGAACATCCTGTCCCATTCTTTACTCTTGCAAAGTAGGGGAAGAAGTGAAAACATTGTTCCATCAAGAGGAGCCTTCAGTGCTGTTCTTTGTTCTTCTTTTAATGAGGAAATATTGAACTGCTGCTTTTTGCAGCACTGATGCCAATCTCTTTGATGGCCACCTCATCTAGCTAGGATGCAAACTGGTGTTAGCAGAATATGTTTTCGTGGTATACTCATTTGGTCGCTCATTCAGAAAGCCAAGGTGCATCTTCAGTCATAAGTCTACATTTATGTGTATATAAAGACATAAGTTAAAAAGCTAACAGGGGTTGTGGCTCTTTTTTATGTGTATCTCAGGCTTCTGCTTGGTTGTTATGATATCATCAGCCAACGATTATTGGTAATCGACACAAAGAACAGCTGAGGCCGATGGAGGCGATCTTTGGCCCACTGCCATCTATCAAGCCACATAGCTTGCCTGGCTAAAATTCAGAATCAATGCAGCACTTGTATACTAGACTTACAAAAAATGTCTTTCTTGCCTGGTAAACATTCAATGCCTGTAGCTTGTAGGTTCCCTGAATTAATGAATAGCGATAAAAGAAACCAGTTCAGTGATGTTACTCATCAAGTTTCTGGATAGTCTTGATCAGGCAACTTATGAGAGGACTGTTCAAGTTCTTGACATTCAAAGAACATTAATCTATAAACCTAAGAACCATTCCAAGAAACAAACAGTGCATCACTTAGCAATGTTGACAACTGAACACTAACAACTTGTGCTGCCTTTAGAGCACAATCTGTGTGAGGTAGTTTTGGTCTGCTGAGTTTCAGCAAAGCTTCGAGGCCTTATTCTGCTAAAAAGAAGCTAGAGGGGATTACTGAAAATCATTGAATGCAGGGCACATGCGGCTGTATTTCAGAGGGCAGACCGACTCATTCGGTTACTACCTGCCATTGATTTTTCTGTCAGAAGTCCAGGTCAGATAAATGAGCGCTGAGCGCAGTGGAACCTGGTTGATGGGCTGGTCTGTTCTGATTGCATATGATTGCATCAAGCGTCCGATAAAACCTGCAAACATGTATTTCATGTATTTGTTGTTGTTTAAGGGTGAAAATCTGTTTTACAACATGTTTTACCACCACAAAATAAGCTGTGCAGAGCCCAGAAGTGTTGCACTTGACGATCTTGAGGGTGTTTCTTTTTTTCAGTGGCTGAATAAATGGAGAGCAGGCTTCAACACAAAAACAACCTTCAAGAGAAAATGTACAATTTTTTCTTTATAGTACACTCAACCCTCTGACCTCTGAGTGTTGCAGAGGGTAAAATGCAGGGGTAAATTAGTGGAAACTGACTTTTATAATGAGCATCTACCCACAAAAGACGCAGGACACGCCAGATGCTAAGTGGCCTCTGTTTAAAAAGGAGCCTCTTCATTCACTTGCCCACTAACACAAGGCAATAAAGACTATTGTAACAGGGAATACACTCTGATAATTTCAGCATAAATTCCTCAAATTCAGCCTTTGAGGTTTTAAAGTAAGACTGAACATGTTGATCTGTTTCCAAATGTGATCTAAATTAATGATATACATACTTCAACGCCTTAAAAACTCCCTAAAAGAAGTCATCTTTGTGATGCACAAGGTTTAATATGAGGAGACTGGATTCCTAACCTTGAGGATAAATGAAGGGCTCGAGCTCTTTTTTTTACTATTCATTTAAGTCCAAAAGGAAGAGAGAGAAGAAGAAGTAAAGATGCTTGAGGGCTCATGAGGCATTAAGACGCCTCTTGTTCATTTATTTAGAGCTGGTCGATGCAGCAGGGGTGCCACTGCAGAGGGGCTCCATCAGAACAACGCAGGGTGTTTGAGTATAAAAGTCCAACCAGGCTCAACTGTTGCTGTAATGCTATGCCTGTTAGACTGTGTTTAGTGTTCTGGGGTCTGATTTGCCTTTGGATGCTTTAATGTGATACTCAAACGTTTTTTTTTCTCAACTGTATTTGCAGGATTGACTTGGGTGAATTCCCTCATAGGTCCAGAAAAAATGAAACAAACAAACTTTTTAAATAAATCGAGAATGAGCCGAAGTAGCAAGGTAGAAAAATTCAGTTGCCAACAATTCAAATGGTAACAGCAAATACTTATGTTCTGTTTACTTTGGTCCCTATGCTGATATCAAACGTAGATATCAGCATAGGGCCCTAGCCCTGGAGATGACTCTGAGGATTCTGGTGAGCCCATGACATTTTCCCTTTTCCAGCTTGTATACTAAATCAGGACAATTTTTTCTCATACACAAGAGCCGGACATCTGGTAAGACTCTTGAAAAACCACCTCCTTGCTTACCTTCCTGCTCTTGGCTTATAGGTCTGAAATAACATTTATCACGTATGCAGTATACTTAAGCTAAACTTTCATGCAAAGATGTTTGGGTTGCACCTGTCATTTTCATGCCAGTCAGGGTGGAACAAGGTGAAACTCTCATTAGCAGCATCACTGCAGTTAAACACCTTTCGTTTCCCGTGACTTTCTCACCTCCCCTCTGCTCAACAAGTTTTAAAATACAATCCATGCTCACCTCATTTACATAACACAGACACACACACACACACACGCACATGCACACAGACAGCTCAGCAGTGTGACAGAGGAGATAATTGGGATGGGAGAGGAATGAGGTGAGTGTGAAAGGGATGGAGAGTGAGTGTGTGAGAGCAAGAAAGAGCAAAAAAAAAAAGGTGCTGCCAAGAGAGTGAAGCTTCATTGAACTTGTTAGCAGTAAAACAGTGAGTTGAAGTGTGTGTGCGTGTGTGTGTGAGTGTGTTTGATGAGGGTCCGTATCTCGGCTGCACAGTTCAGAGAGAAGAACGGATTGAAATACCATCCTGACGACTCTTTTGGAGGTGAAGCGTGTAATTGCTGCAGTTTGTTTGTCTTTCTCAGAAACTTCGGTCCTAAATTTCATTTCAGCTCCGTCATCCTGACTTTTTTGTTGTTTTCTAGTTTGTCTCCTGAGGAGTATGAAGTTGTTCCTTGTACGAATTGTGTGTGTCATCTGCAGAATGGGTCCCATTTTTGAGCTGATGGGTAGGGAGCATCCAGCAGTCAGTCATTCAGACAGCAGACAGCCAGGGAGAACATTCAAAGAGATTTTTTATTTTAGTTTGTGAGTGTGTAGCATCGCTGACATAAACAAACCAAACAAAGCTGCATATATACAGATGGAAAAGGAGAGGAGAGAGAAAGATGGATATAAAAAGACAGCAGATGACAGAAAAAAGCAGAAGACAGATAAATACAGACAGCCAGATAAAGAGATGCACAGAAACAGTGGTGGCATTCACAGACTGACTGACCCTCAGTCAGTCACACACACACACACACACACACAATCAGACTCAAGCGCTTTGATGCAAAAAAGAGCAAGAAGAATTTGCAGTCTGACTGCAGCTCCGCGAAATCCTACACAGTCACGAACCTGACAGCAGTGTCAAACAGTCCAGCTTGTCTGCAGCTGAATCCAGAACAGCAGCCAGGAGGGAAATACGTAATGATTCCTCTCACAGAAACAAGACAGCCAACAAACAAGGATAATTCAGATTTTTCTACAACTCTGGTTTGGATGTTCACATTAAGAATAGCAACATGCACCAAAAAAGAAAAAAAAATTTGGCTGCAAGACCAAAAGGGCATTAATCTCATAAAAAGTTGTTACCCAATGTGGCCTCAAACTATGAGAACAAATGCAGACAAAAAAAAGACAGAATAGTAACACAGTACCTACCAACTTATGATCTTGGATTAGAAGATAAGTGGGTCCATTTTTTATTCATTAGTTTTCTTGCAGTTCATTGATGTCCACATAAACAGCATGTTGACGGTATATCAGTTCAACATAATGACATGTTTCCAACAAAACAGTGAGGACAGGCCAAGCACCCTGCAACACCTTCCTACCCCCTGTCACCTAAGCAGGCGGAGAGAGGTGGAGCACACTGTCAGGAAGGCAGTGACTACTCCTCTACCCTCTGCAGTATCAGTCATGGAGAGATGAAGAACACTGTATGTTCCGTGTAGTTACTGAGGCACTCCATTGTAAAATGCCCTGCACATAATGTGAAATGGTCACAGATGCCACTTTCTCTTAAGGTGAATAAATTCTAGCAAGTGGGCCCAGATCCACAGGGCACTGAGGAGATGGAACAAGGTATGAGGAAGCAAACACCTGAAGACACAACGGAGATAAAACTCACATTGCTTAGGGTCAGTTTGGTCCCTTTATGTCCTGAAATTTCTTTCTCTCAGTAACATTAAATTCTTGTCACGTCACATAAACTTAAAACTGCCAATAAAAGTAACACTGACAGCCGACAGCCGACAGCTCACTATTTTCAGGCATTTTATTGATAACTAATATATAAAAAAATACATTTGTCTTCTTTTATTTACAATAACAACATCTAACAAGGCCAGTCCGCCACTGTAAATAAGAATTTGTTCTTAATGCACTGGTCAACATAAATATATGTATATAATATATATAAATCTTCAGAGATCAGCGCAATTTGTACATTTAAGCCAACATTTAAGCCTAAACCACATTTTCTCTTAAATGCTAACAAAACTGTTTTTGTAAATGGAAGCATTTCTGAGCCTAACTGAATCATACCCAGATGCTAATTTGACTCTTGTTGTTGTACTTAACTGAAATGGCCACAGAGGCATTTCAAGTCTGTTCAGTCCTGCTATTAGTGGACGTCCAGTCAAAAGACACAATGAGTCATCGTAAAAGGCAACTACAAATTAAATATGCTGTTGTTTAGCTTGCGGAACATTGTTTGCACCATTGCAAACCATGCCCTGCAGCCAAACAGCACAATAATAATGCAGTTTTGTAGTACTAATCCCATAAAAATACATGTAATTATTTGGCATCCTAAGACAACGTATTTTCAATGCATTATTCATTTACCATTGAGAAAAAGAGAGGAAAGTCTTGTTTTAATGTGCTCGTCTTGTCAATCAGTCAATCAAAGACAGTGTCCGCATGAGAAGAGAAGGGATGACAAACAGACACAGAAACAGGCTGCTGGCCTGAGTACAGCTGCCGTTCGGATTAGACAACCTGCAAAGATTATTTATTGTGAGTATAACGACAGCAATCCTCTGCTTTAGACTCAACCATGGCCTCCAGGAAGCTCAGACAACAGCACCGCAGCGGGGCGGATGGGCTCTGAAGCCGGGCTGAGAACGGATCCTACCATGAATATTCTGTGTCATGAAGGCCGGACAGAGAGTTTGGAGTGGTGTACAGAGTGTGGACCGCGATAAGCACCAAGTCATTATGCTCTCAGTGTGAGTGTCCACGCTGCTGAAGAGATGCAGTTGCTGTCAGCTGCACACTGATGCTCTATTAAAGTCCTCACAGCTGCAAAGACACACTGTCCCTGATTATTACATTTAAGAAACAGTCATGAATAGAGTGACGGAGCTTGATTTTGGCTTACAGATGTGGCAGTCATTCCTCCACGACAGCACTGCTACAGCCACAGGAGATGCTTTTATGCAAAAAGAAGCACTGTATGTCCACTGTATCAGTCCTGGCTGTAGCTACATATAATCCTTTAAAACAGGGTTTTTCATATTGCTGCTCATGACTGAAGATGGTAATCACGCTCATCTCACATTAAAAGCCAAGAACTCTTTTCTTTCAGCTTTTAGCTATTTTGAGATTAAAGTACAGAGATAATGCAGACAAGATCATAACAAAGCAGCATGGTTCCGTGAATTATTGCCGGTATTTCATCTTATATAAAAGCTAAGGGCCATCATGGCCACCGAGAGCAAATACAGGCCAAGAGAAACACATAGACGGAGGCTGGAATCACATGTGCAGCAGTGGAGGAACTCACATGTAAGTTCAGCCTTAAGTACTGGAACATACTAATATCACAGCACTAATTCAATTAGTTCAACAGCTTAGTCATGTATTTCAGTGGTTTCATCCTTTACATTTTCTTTTATCATAGAAAGTTGTGCTTTGGCTCCTTGCAGTTTCTGTTTGCTCTGCGCAGACAGCAGTCAGCTGGATAACTCTGACAGTTACAGGAAAAGCTCCAACTTAATTATGACACAGCAAAATCTGATGTAAACATGAACCTTTTTATGATTTTTGTAGATTTATCTTCCACAGACATCAGAGGGCCTGCCACCATTGTATAAAATGAGTAAGCAGTGAAGTGTGAAGCCTGCTCATAGAAAATTCTGAATGTGAGCAGAAGTGGTGGGACGCTGATGGCAGATTGTGTCTATCAAGTCATGGACAAAACAAAACAAAACCAGAGATCACAAAAAATATGGCCTGCTTGTATTCATTCATTCAGACTGTGTTATCTGTTCATATTCAAATAATGTATTCCTACTCTAATGGAAGAGTCCACACATTAAATGAAGACAACATTTTCTAGAAGAATCCCTGATGCTCAGTAGATCTCGTCCATTGTTTTTGAGCCTGTCTGGTTCCATCGAATGTCACACATGTGTATACACCAACCCATAACTGAGACATGCTGATAAGTGGAGCCTTCTGGAGTCCCTCCACATAACTCATCCGTTCACACACTGCACAGCTGCACAGTAAAGCTGCAACACTGTTTCTAATGACCTTTCAAATCAGTGCAGGAATCAGAAGCATACAATGCCGTGTGGGTGTGTCACAGTGCAGAGAGACTTACTGTTCATTTACAACAAAGATGCAGTTGTCTTGGGAGGGAATGCCTGATACTGGGTGCTTACAGGTCACCTTTCGCTCATTGTGACTGCAGGGAAAGACAGAGCAAGAGACAAAAAGGGGAGAGGGAGAGAGTTTAATTACCACAAAAACACCACACAGTTGAACCATATGAAATGAAAAAAAGAGCTAAAGATGGAGAAACACAGAAAAAGTCAACTTAAAACTTCACCATCAGCTGAAAAATGAACATCTGTACATTGTTGAAATGTTTAAAACACAATTAAACAAAAACATTAAATCAATCAATCCTCTGTGGAGAAAACACTGCTGCACCTCAGGATCACACTGCAAACACATTCACTCACACACCTGGAGCACTGGGTGACGCTGAACTTCAACATAATGTCCCGTTTGATTAAAATTTAAAAAAAAAAAAAAAAAGGTTTTTGCAGAAGACAAGCGGACAGTTCCTTCAAAATAAAAAAGTGAGCAGCATGAGACAGATGAGAGCAATGTTCTTCAGTGTATCCAGTCCAGCCAACAGCAGACTGAACAGTGTGAGGGAGGCTACTGGAAAACAACAGTGAACTGAACCTTCTCTCCCTCCCTCCCTCCCTCCCTCCCTCTGCCTCAGTGGCACTTCCTGCATCCCTTCCTTCTCTCTTTTCTCTTTTCCCTTTTTCCTCTTATCATGGTCCCTCTTGCCCTTTTTCTTTTCTGCAGTTTTTGTTCTTTTCTCATCATTTCTCTGTTTTTCTCAGTCTCAGTCTCAGTCTCAGTCTCAGTCTTGGAGTATTGGACATTCCACTGGAATATTAAAGTCTTCTGCTGTGTTTTAATGTAATGAATTAATAAATACATACATTTAAAAAAACATAATTCATTCTGCACTTTATTCATTATTCAGACTGTTCATTCATTTGCGCTGAGTAAAGTAAAAACTGTAAGAGAACAAATGATTGAGTGTCAGTTCATTCAGTAACTTGTGACCATGAACATAGCAGTCTGTTTAAAAAAACCCAACAAAAATAAAAACAAGCTGTGCTGAAAGAGTCCTTTTTTCATCTTTCCCACTACTTTCTACACATGATCTTTGGATCACATGACAGTGTTATTCAACCACCTGTTACCATGTGACTTAACTTTCACACTGCAGTAAAAGGATGACAACTGCATCACATCAGTGTCACTTAACAAACTCTGTCAACTGATGAGCATGAGATGCAAATCAAGGCTCCAGAGAAGCTAAAAAGAGGATCTCCAGGTTTTTATAAAAAAATTCCTCCTGACATGTTATTCTGCAGTGATTCATATTTTGTTTAATAAGGTTTTTAGCACAGAGAAGAAATTAAAGAAATATAGTCTGAAAAGAGTCTGGATGCGCATCTTCTCTTTCTCTCTCATTGAAAAATTAATAACATGCAGGCTCTGCGTCCCGCCCACCAGCACTGCTGCACCATGACTGATCAACAAAAGAGCAGTGCGCATCAAGATGGCTCAGGGTTTGAAAAGTTAGAGAAAACCTGGTGAGATTCAGCCAAAGATATAAGATTAACTGAAAATTGTGATTGGCTTTTGAATTTGTGACGTTCCCAGGATAGATCTGAATCTCAGATTTCAGCACAGACAACCCTCCTAAGCAGAGGAAAGAGAAAACACCACGCAAGGGAAAAACTCTGCCAAGATAACAAACATTACAGTAAAGGTCAGACACTTTAGGGGACATAAACATGAGAAAAAGATATTTCTAAGTGGAAGAGATCTTTAAAAATGCTCCGAGTAAGAATTGAAAGTAAGTGCAAACACAACAAGAAACTATTTCATTTTTTTCTCCTCATATAAAATTTAAATGACTGTTAGATGGGTATGTGAATGTACATCCTGTCAGAGTTTAATATTTGTAATTCCTGTTATGTGTGTACTTAAATGCACAGAGAGCACTGAGCTGCTGTGAGTTGTCTTTGTCTTACTGTGATGACACACTTCAGACTTTCTCCTATACTTCTCCTTTGTCCCTTTTTCAATCTCAATACAGCCTCCGCACTGTTTATTTATCATCACTCACACTTTTCCTCTATTACCCTTTCACTGTCTTTCCTGTCTCCCTTCATCATATTTATTTTCACTTCGGATTTCATCCATCTCACTTCTAGTCTTTCATTCTTTTTAGACAGTCTCACTCTCTTCCTTGATCCCCTCTTTACTACTTCTTCTCTTTATCATGTTTTTTTAGAATACTTCTTTTCACTGTCATTTTATGTCTCTATTCCACTCCCTTCTTTTTTCCCCCACCTTTCCTGCTGCTTCTCCCCTGTTTTCTCTCTCTCTCTCTTCCCCTGCTGTTTCCCTCTCGGTCACATGCTGCATCACAAGCACACAGCTGACTATTTCACCTCCTTCTCAACGATCAGGAGTTTTAACAACGACCCTGAAAACATGATACAAACAGTTTCTCTCCCTTTTTTAAAAAAGCTGTTTAGACAACCTTCATGTCATTCACAAAGGAGAGGTAGTACTCTCAGTGTACTGTGTAGGTTTGACAAACTTCCGGACAACAGTCTGTTGTGTGAGTGACATTGGAAAAAGGAAAGAAAATTGACAAGATCACACACATGGGCACACACACACACACACACACACACACACACACACACAGAGTCTTTCTTCACGAGTAACAGAAGGTGACGCAAATGCTGACAGAGTAAAAACAGAGTCAGAATAAAATAATTTTATCAACATACATCAGCAATAGAGACAGAGTGAAGCAGGGAAAACCCTGAAGCACAGCACAACACAGCCATGTAGCCAGGCTACGCTGCGAGCGCTGATCCCATGATCCCATCCTCACCTCCAGGAGTGTAGGAAAGAGGGAGACTCAAGGGGAGACCGTGATAAAACGAGTTGAATAAGGCTGCCACATTCTTTATTTTGTATTGAAATATAAATATGATTCAGTCTTCCTTCCTGCTCTTATACTTTGCTTCAGTTCCTCACTGGTATCCACTGTAGATATGCAGACAGCTTTTAGTTCCCTAAAATTTCTGCCTCAGTTCAAAACTTATATAAATATAAATTGGATTTTATTTTTTTTAAGCACATACTGCACTTTAAATGAAAATGACATTTAAATATTCTTTTCAGAATTTTTCTTAAGTTTTTTCAGCTATGTTTTCCAAGTTATTTCATCCAAATAACCTTCCTAGGTTGGAGTTTTTACTATGATGGGCTCAACAAATGTGTCTGTGTGAAGAGATGAAACTAGAGGTTTGTTTTTTTATGTTAAAAACTGATATGAACTGAAAAAACTTTAAAAACTGATAGAGATCAACTGGTTCATATTGTGTGTGCTTGTGTGTGATCAGTGGGTCTATTAGCATTGATAATCATGAAGCCAATAAGCACAAGAAAAAAACATTTTGAAGAGAAGCAGGAGTCGATGGCTTCCACCTTAAAATGCTGTGTTACTAAGCCTCAGATCAGTTTGTACATGAACAGGTACTAAAAATGAGTTTTATAAATGTTCTTGTCAGCCATGGAAAAGCTAAGTAGGGTGATTATTTACCCTAAACTCTGACACCGTACACACACAAAGAATCCTTAAATAAACTCTTTAGGCTCTCTTGGGGATCAGCATGTGTCGGCAGCAGATGGAGGCTGAGCATGAGCTCTGTTTTCACACCACATCTGGGCACGCCAGATGTGCAGGAGCTGGAGGGAGTCATGGATGGAGGGGCAGGGGGCTTCAGAGCTGGGATTGCTCTGCTACTAAGGTCCTCTGCAGCTGGAGGACAGTAAGGCCAGAGGCCTGCAGAGCCCAGTCAGCACAGACAAGAATAACTGCATTTAACACACACAAATATGGAGAAAAATATGTGCATGTATGTGGTAGAAAAAGCACAAAGAGAGAGAAAGCACTCCTGGTTATAAATCATATTTCTGTCTCGTAAAGTCAACTGGAGACACTGACTGTTGACTTAATTAATAAAGAAATGAACATCTGTCACATCTTTGGTTTGTTATTTTAAAAAAATGAACAGAGGTAAAGTCAAAGGAAGGGAAACACATCTTCGTCTGATAACAAGACAGCACAGCAAAGAAGCTGCAGCGCATCGTAAAAAAAAAGACAAGTTGTGAATAAACCATCAGGGCAGCTTTCAACAGGCTTTCAGCCCAAACTTAAAGCAACATTTCAATCCAGAAGCATCATTTCACCTGCTTTCATACAGCAAGTGAGACAAGTCGCACCAGCACGCTGAGCGGGTGCACTAAATGTGAACTGTGCCACAGTCTCACCTCTGCTGCTCCCCTGCAAGGCCTTTACTGCGGCTCAGACGAGACAGGAGAGATTGTCTCAGTCACCTTGAGTCATTAAATCACAGTCCGTTTTCTCATGAAAACATGACAGATATTCAAATGTGAAAATCAATGAGCAGCAACAATCTGATGAGCTGTTTTGATGAGCTTTGTCTTCACTGCAAAGCCCTTTTAGAAGAAGACAGTCCACGAGGAACAGTTCAGGTTCAGTCCTTGTCGTGGAGCAGTGGACCCTTTCTTTACTCTTCCAGGCTTTTTTAAAGGTCTGAGGCTCTCATCCAGCCTATATTTATTTTTTGTAGACTAGGAGAGGGCCAATGACCCAAGGGGGGGTGTGAGGGATGTTGCAGGAGTTTGGGGTACCAGGGACCTGCTGGGAGCCATCCAGGTCCTGTATAACCAAAGGGAGAGCTGTGCCCTTACACTTGAAACAAAGTCTAACAGGTTCCCAGTGGGCTCTGCCAAATTTGACACTTATCTCAAATCCAGTTTGTGATTTTAATGGACAGGATCTCAAGGCACAGCCGGGGTGAGCGTTACGCCTGGCACAAGAATGTCCGATTTGCCTCCCTGCTTTTTGCCAATGAAGTGGTTCTCGGGCCTCTTCAGTCTGTCACCTCCAGCACTGGTTTGCAGCTGAGCGTGATGCAAGTGGGACGAGAGTCAGCCCCTCCAAGTCTGAAGACCACAGGCTCCGCCTGAAAACAGCGGACTGACTCTCCAAGTTGGGGGTGAGCTGCTGCCATGAGAAAATAATTTTAAGAATTTCAGGGTTTTGTTCACCAGTGATGGAAACATGGAGCATGAGATGGACAGGCTGATTATGGGATCAACCGGAGAGATTGGATAAAGAGTTAGGACATCCAGAGGAAGCTCAGAGCACAGCCATGGATCAGTTATGTAAAAAAAAACCAAGTTGAGTTGATTTGGCATCTGATTAGAGAGCCTGCAGGGCACCTTAACCTCTGCAGTCTTCAAGGCACAACAAGGAAGAGACCCTTGGTGGACCTAGAAGTGGCTGGAGGGATCGTATATCTAATCCCGCCTGGGAATGCTTTGAGATCCCCTAGGAGGAGCTGGAAAGCATTACTTGGAAGTAGGACTGGGATATGCTGATCGTACTGCCAGCAAAAACGGAACCCCAAAATAAGCAGAAGAAAATGGATAGCTGGTTGGAAAGTCCCACACACCGATCAAAACCAACATCATGCTTGACTTTTTTTACAGCAGATAAACCAGTCATCATATGAATGTTGCTTTTATTTTAGATGCCAGAGACCACGTTTCATGTGCAAGTGCTGCAGTGCTGTGGCTGCAGGAGAAACAGTTTTTCCTACAGATGACTACACAAATAACATGTTGCATGCACTGCCAGCTTGTTGTGGATTTGTGTTCTGTGATTAATTAAATAATTAAAAAAATGTTCTTTGCATGACTTTTGCTCAACCTTACATAACATACACAAACACAAACTGCAAGCAGATGTCTAAGGGTTACTTACCATCCTTCTAATGTAATCACATTACACCTGCTGAAGTCAAAAATAATCTCAACGTGTAATCTCATATGTATTTTTGATATGTCTCCAACATCAAAAGGAAGAAAACGGCTCTTGTGAAATATCAGAAATGCTTCTTTTCATCTCAGCGAGGTGGGAAAGCATCATCTGTGTTTGACTGACAGCAGATGGCAGGCTGTCAGAGTGCCGGTGTGACAACACAGGGAACCGCAGACAAAGTATACAAACTTGGCTGTAGCCCACATATCAGTCAGTTTGTTGTTAGCTGAGTTAAAGGATGAAAAACACACCAGAATTTGACTGGAACTAAGTCACATTTGCAGGAATGTTTACAGGCTGTTTGTTGTGCTTCGACAGAACCTGTGACCAGACACAAGCAATGCACTTCTTTCCTAACAGGAGAGCTAAAGTTAGTTGTTTTCCAGAGTTATTTTTTCACTGCCATTAATGTTTCATGCAAGATTTGATCATCTGCATCAAAGGAAACCTGACCGAATTTTATCAGTTAAGTGCAAAAACTGGGGGGCGTCATCATGAAACCAAACACATAAATCTTCCCTTTTACTTCCTGATTTATGTAAATGGGACACACAAGAGTGATGACTAACAGAGCAGAAATTGATGTTGCAGTGGACAAAACAACTGTGATTATACATTAAAATTAAGTTGGATACTAGTGGGACAGTTTACCACCTATTGACATACACTTTCTTGTTTTGTTTGAGAGTGAGATGAGAATACTGATACCAGTCACATGTATCTGTAAACATGGAGCTCGAGCCGGGAGGCAATTGGCCTCACTTAGCATAAAGACTATAAGCCCAAAGAAACTGTTGACTGTTTTTAAAGCTTAAAAACCAGGCACATCTTAAGCTCACTCATTAACACTCTGAACTTAATCTGTTGAATTTTAAAACACATGAAAAATGAAAATGGGGAGCCGTAACTACACCTCGACCAACAACGTGATCTGTTGTTTAAGTACAGGTCTCTGTATGAGAGTGAGTGGAACTGGAAAACCTCACTCAGACGAGTCTGCAGGGAGTTATTCACAGTCTCTGTGTCTATTGTTCACCCAGAAATGAAAAATTTTCTCTCAAACACTCAAGTGGCTGTTCTCACTCTTTCAGTGGAATCCAAAAGCTGGAAACCAGCATGTCATGGTTGAATTCAACATACAAGGGTCATTTAGACCTCTGCTTTTTGAATCAGCTTACTACAGAGCAAAAACACAGGTCATAAAACAGGAAATAATAAAAATAAAACTGATGACAATAATATTATAATAATAATATGATATGGCTCTCAGAGTTAGCAAGGACCAAACATTATCAGTTGCAGCAGTTCCTGGTGAAATACTGTCAAATTTTTGGAAAAAATGAAACCTCGATATAAGAGGGAGGCGGATAGAAAGGTTTTCCATATGCCTTTGAGGGAAATATATCCAGGGTGTCACACTGGCTCAGCTAAGAAAAAAGGTCAACATCATGAGGATAAAGATAGACGCTAAAGCTTACAGATCACAGTGAAGCTGTTTCAACTTGGGTTCGCTTCAATCACAAAGCAAAGTAGTTCTCTTGGATCAATTTAGGACCAGTTTAGGATGAAGGGAGAACAACTCTCTCTCCAGGCAACAACAAGTCAGAAATCTACAGAATCAGACCGAAAATGAAGGAAAAAGGAGTCCATAAAGCACAGCCACACAGACATGTGACCCTGGTCAGACCTGGCTGATGCAGCGTTAAGGTCGGCCAGTCTGTATTCAAGGTGTGGGGCTTGCAAAGAGTCATATACTTAACTTCTGATTGATTTATTTTTTTAGAACAAATAAGTTAATATTTTGCAGAGGTAGGGGTTTCTTACAACAGTTTGTGCTTGGACTCTACAGATGACACAGTCAGAAATCCTTGTATGGTGAATGTGTCGGTAAGGTGAGGGTTAAAAAAATAAATATCAACTGCTGGTCAATGACATTACAAGAACTTCAGTCTCTTGCTCTGAAGTTGGAGATGCTTCATGACCATGCACAACCCCAAAACCATTTTGTTTGCTTCGTGGCAGAAAGTGCACACTACTTTCTTGTGTTATTGATGAATTTTGGTGATAAATGTAAATGTTGAGCTTTAGATTTGTCCAATTCAAAAAGGGACTTCCACAGATATTGAAGTTTAATCACAATGTCACCAATCCAGGTGTCATACACTTGATGCACCTCCATGTTCCAGTCAATTATCACACAAACTGGAGAGGAGAAAACAGTCAAACCTGTCTGTGATAAAGCCCACTTGAACCTGACCCCGAGAATGCATTAACAGTACTTCAATGGTTTGTAGCAGAAAGCTTTGTGTGTATGTGGAGGGAATCCAGAGAAATATGTTCTTTCATTTTAACTTCCTCAACACATTCGAATGTTTACTGTCTCAGTATAATGCTGCTGTTACTAAAAGGTTTCAGGTTCAGTCTCTGCAACACCAGCAAACAATTTCAGCTCTGCACAAAACTAAAGCCATTCTCAGTTGTGAGTTGTTTAAACAGAGGCTGTTACAGAGGCGTAGGCCATCAGGCTGTTGTGAGGGTGATAAAACAGGGTGGAGAAAATTAAGAGATAAAGGCAGACAGGACAGAAAAAACAGAGAGGCGGGAGGTGCGAAACAAACTGTAAATGAAGGAGGCCAATACAAATAAATGGCACAAACAAAGAGAAGAGGGAGCCAATTCACAGCAACTTTCTGGTTCAATTCCAAGCACTTCCAATTAAGATGTAATGACATGAAAAATAATGGAGGAGGATGAAGACAAGGAAAGATGGGAGGGGAGCTGAATGGCGCAGTGCCTGTAAAGGCAGAAAGGCTTGAACCACAGCACTGTCACCTTCAGTCAGACTGTCAGTGAAGAAAGAAGTCTCTGCTCCCTCAAGGTCTGTCAGTTCAGCAGCCTAATGTTTGATGGTGTTTTAGAATGAAACGGGTGAGGCAGGATGAGCAATCTGTGGTTTCACACAGAAATGATGCCTCTGTTGATTTGATTTTTGAAACATTTTGCTCCCTCTCAAGGTCACCTCTGCTGAGAGACACAATAACACGTCGAAATTGTTTATCAGTGTGAACATGAAAGATTTTCCAAAGTGTCTCTCGTGTTTCTTAAAAAACGGAAGCTAGACTTTATCACATGCAATTAAAAACTGAGCTCATGAATCCCTGTCCCTTCATAACGGTGTGGCATACGGTTACAAAATTTCAGGTATCTGATGGGTGCTTGGAAATGGCCTAACTGCCAGAGCTCAGGCATCAGTATCAATGTCAGTCGTGGGACTGAAAAGTCTGCTTGGTGCACATCTACTTTAAAATACACACATTTTGTCACAAGAATGAGTGTAATCCATACAGTGATTACAACTTCTGCATAACACATTCTGTAAAGCAAATTAGTGGGGTGGAAACACGCTTTGTAGGGGATTGGGTTGTTTAATCTGTCTCCATTTATTTGTCGACTTTTCACTTGTTTTTCGAATCCTGATTGCATACTGTATTAGAGGCTTTTATGCTGCCATTTTTATCCTGAGAAAAGTTAAGTTACTTTAACAATAGAACTGGAAAAATGACAAGATAAACTGTATTATTATGAGCATCTAAGTGGAAATAAAAAAGCCATATAAGGCTGCGACAGAAAATGTGATATAAAGAAGAGAAATATGAGCAGAAAGGATCGTTTTAGTCCTGCTTTGGAATTTCTTTTAATCTAACTTTTGAGCAGACTTGCATCAAATGGAACAATTTCTATTCAACCATTTACAAACCAGAAACACAGAGTGAGTTTAACTATTGGCTAAATTATTTTACACTCTGAAGTTTGCTGCACTGCACAGCAAATTACACCTGCATTGTTCTTCTAACCCAGCATGCAACACTACACGAATAATTCAACACAATTAATATCTGCATGAAGGGGGTAACTGCCACAGAGCTGACATTTCAATCCACAATCTCATACACACAACAAGGCAGCGGATGTCATGGTGGATGATAAACACACACACACACCTGAACACGGCCACAACACACATGCGCTCGCACTGTCCTGAAACAATGGTACAATAATCAGCTAATCCCGCCCATGTGAAATGTCAGCTAATGTTTAATGTCATTAGTCCTCGGTGTGGACGAACATGCTTTGCTTTAAATGTCATGTGAAATAGCCGACCCAGTTAGATGCCTGTGTTTGTGAGAGAGAGAGAGACAGAAAGAGAGATAAAGAGAGAGAGAGAGAGAGAGAGAGAGAGAGAAAGAGAGAGAGACATGTAGCCCTTTATCCACAGCCTGACCGCAGCTCCCCTCTCCTCCCTGCAGAGCAGCTGCCATTCACCATCTCTCCCTCTGGCCAGGCCACTAACCTTTCAAAAAGGCCACCAGTGCTGACAGCCCCGTCCCCCACTCTTTCCTTTTCTTCCTCTGCCCATTTCTTTTCTTCCATCCCTCCTTCTCATTCTGACTCATCATTCTTTTCTTTATTCTCGCTGTCCCCTCCCCGACCTTTTTCCTCTCATTTTCTCCTCGACTGTCTCAATTAGGTCTCTGTCTGCCAGCCCTTCAGCTGCTCTTCTCTGTCCCCTCTGACCTTTGGACTCCCTGCGTCCCTCTGTTTCCTCATCCTCTCTTTGCAGCAAACTCTCCCTCCGTCTTGGCCCGTGTGGGTCACTTCTTTGGGGAGGGGAGATATGGGACTTTTTTCCTCGCTTTATACAAGAGCGTGGTCTTTCAATTTAAGAGCATGACTCACTGATTTCACGTTCAGATTTTGTAATCCTTTCCCTTAAGATCCCGCCCTCACACCCAGATTGCCCCTGCTTGCGCTTTTTGCTCTCCTTCTGCTCAGTGAACACTTGCACTCAGATATAATGTCACCAGCATAGAGTTCTTGCCCCTTCCCTTTGGTCTCAGGATGCCTCTGCTTTCAGGGTCTCTATGCTGAAAATCTGTCAAAATTCCACAACCAATGAAATACCAGGAACAATTTTGACCAATGACGGATCCTTGCCTTGTTGCAGACATGTTTATTTACTTCTTAGAGTGTAGAGTGTAGAAGTGGATGACTGCAATTCAACAGTAATCACCTGTAAAAAACACCATACACAACAACTACATATAACAAGTGAGGCTTGGATCTTTTCTTCAGCGAAAACTCACGAGATGCTTTAGGAATTAAATTTTTGTTTGATAGATCATTTTCACAATTAAGGAACATTTTTAATTTCAATGAAATGACCATCAATCTCAAAAACTAATCTAAGAACATAGAGGAAGAGGAATGGGAGGTATTTGGCATTACAGGGTATATAACTGGTTTCTCCACATATGTTTTATTCATGCTGACAACAGTATAGTATGTCATTCAAGCACTAACAAAATTCTTACCAAAATACTTAACAGTGTTCATCTCACTGGTTGAATATTTGACAATATTAGGATTCAGGATTTCTGGCAGTGATGTGGAAGGTACCGTGCCATCACAACTGAGTCTGTGTGTATGGGAAACACTGTAATCTGTTCCACCTGGAGAATTTCCCAACTTTTCAACATTTCCGTTTATCTTTTCAATGCAGACAAACAAGCAAATTGACGACTGATTGGCTGTTAGATGTGGAACAAAGGCGACCACTACAGCAGCTGTACCAGTGTCTGAACAAAACACTTGAGTCTGCCTCTCTTTACTTGTCTCATGCTTTTTCTCTCCTGAGCTAAAAATAAACAAGGCTGCAACCAGTTTTTTTCTCTTTTAAATGTCTTATCGTCCATGACGACTTCTGCCTAATGAGTCGACTGAGTTAGGATCAGGTGTGATTGTATGAGCCCTACAGTCATGCATTTTGTCCATGAATGAATTCTCCATTTGAAGAGATTGTAAAAATGGCCTGAAACATCAGCATCTCGCATGACTCATGACAGTGACTGAAAAGAAACAGATGGGATAATCACATCCCTTCATCATGAGGAAATGCAGTCAGGACACTTTTTTACCAAGTGCTGAGAACTATTCAGGCTTCAGCCCGACAACCTTCATAAATACTTAATAATTGTTAACAATTTTAAGCTCATATATTTATAACAAAAAACTATACTTTTAAATACTTAAATCCCATTTACACTGAAGACTATGATAACAAGTAACACTCCAATAATGAAAATAGATTTTAAGTTATTGGACTTAGACATGTAAAACACAGAGCTTTAAACTTAGATGCACCTTATGATGTAAAATAAAGAACTCACAGCAGATTTTCCATCTTTAATAATCTCTCTGTTAATAATAAGCAACCAATCCTAAACAGGTCCCAGACTGAAGCCCCTGAGAACAGCATCAAGTATCACAAATCAAAATGTATCTGCCTTTGCAAAACATGACCCTATGCTTAAAAATGCAGGCAAGGTGTGAAATAACTAATGATGGTTATGATTGGGTGGCAAAGGTCGTCCAAAAAAAAAAAAAAAAAGATAAATGAATAAATAAAATCCCTCCACAGACTAAGCTCTGAGTGTCTGTGAAGTCTGGCAAAGGACAGCAGAGACTGACAAGTGATAGCAAGGGGCTGACGAGTTCCTGCTGAAGTTGAGCCCAACAAGTGCAGGGATTTCAAATCTGAACTGGTTTCAATAACAACATGGGAGACCACAGACATAGCAGCAATTTTAAATGCTTTTTATCTCTGCCAGTAAGTGGAAGGGAGCAGATGTTTTGTTGCATTTTGATTTGTTGTGTTTCTGCCTGTGTCCATGAGCAGCAGCAGCTTATCTAACATACTACCGAACCTCTCAGCCTGGTACTTTTGGCTACATTTATGACAGTGGTATGGCTGTGTTACGGTCCTTAAAAAACACATTTTAATCATTAGTCTGTATACTTATTCTCTTGTGTGGGCCGATAGCTGAACTTGACAATATAAAGCTGATTCTATTACAAGTTTGTAAAACGAGGTACAGTTGAGGCTAACAAACTGGCTAATATAAGCTGAAGCTAACATAATGTGCATCTGAAGCAAATGGACAGTGAACTTTTCCCCACAAAATCCAGGCTGTTAGTGTGGCTACAGACCCTTAGTAAGCATGTTCAGAGGATTTTATGATGAGGAACTATTATTAGATTGTGTTGGTATGAGGGATTCTGCACTTAGGACCTTTCTCACCCTTTAATGCTTCCTTATACAG
The DNA here is from genome assembly GCA_029783725.1 of Acanthurus tractus. Taxonomy (NCBI): domain Eukaryota; kingdom Metazoa; phylum Chordata; class Actinopteri; order Acanthuriformes; family Acanthuridae; genus Acanthurus; species Acanthurus tractus. The sequence goes on from JAQNCA010000018.1 coordinate 172,794, forward strand.
GCACTCAGAAAATGAAAGATGTCTTTGATTGCTAGAGGTGTACCAAGTTGTGCCTCAAGGCCTGAATTAACCATGAGTTCATATAGGACTTAAATAAGTATATACAGGAGAGCTACATGAGAGTACAGTATCTCTGCTTAAGTGGCTGTTAAATATTGGATCAGAGTACCTCTTTCATCATTGCTCATGTTTCACCGTGTAGAAACTCCTGCTTGGCAATCCAAAGCAGGCTTGAGCGACTTGGGTTGTTGAGTTAATGTGCTGTTCCACTCACACAAAGCCGTCCAGACGAGCGTGCCAACTCATTCAACAAGCAACAAGCCAAAGCTCTTTCCTAACACAGAAGAGACCCAACAGCAAAACAAATCGCCTTTGTTGCTCCATCAGAATTCCTCTCTTGCATTATTACCGGAAAAGGGTCTTAATCAGGTTAGCTAAGAGACACGCTGTGCTGTTGAACAAGTCTGTTTACCTGTGGGTTATGTGAGCTCTATGATGCATGAATATCAATCAGATGCAGTTGTGCAGTGTGATTCAATTGAATATATTTTATACAAACTGTATTTAAACCAACATTTTTTACAGATACAACAAGTTCCTGATAAAGCGCTCCTTCACTGTGGGACTGACTTTTATACACACTGGGACTGCAGATGGAAGTCAGTTCAAAGTAAAATATCCTCCATCTTAAACCGACATTGGGTTTGATGTGACCCTGGTACCATATAAACAGAATAAAACTGATGGATGTACATTCAAAGATGAAAAGATATTAAAAAAAAAATCACAATACATTATGATTCATCTTTGCAACTACATTGAGCTTTTTAGCAAACTGATTTGGTATTATGGCACTGTTTTGTGTTTTCAGTAAAAAAATTGGAACAGATAGGCCAATTTATGGTCATATTAGTAATATCATTTCCAAATTAGGGCTGGGGTGTTAAAAAATATAGTTTCAAACCAATTTTTATCTGAATTGTCTGACAAGGATCCATAAAATGCTGAGATTTATCTTTTAAATATTCCATTTCCCACGGATGTCTGACAGACTCTAATAAGCCTACATCTATTATTATTATCTTGTTCCTTCACCATAGTGTTTTTAATGATTCAATGGTAAAATAATAACACCATTCTTTTTGTTTGTACAAAGACAGATTTGAGCAACACTCTCAAAACAAAAAGGGGCCTTGTAAGTAGGAATCATATCAATTTGGGTGATCTGTCATGAAGCCCAGCTCTTTTGCTAATGTAATTATGCATTTTTCAAGGCACACATTGAACCATTACAGCAGCACATGTAACCGTAAGGCTACAATTAATTAGTGCTTGAAATTCTGGATCCTTGGCATACTACATACCAGCTCTGTATTCCTAGATGTAATTATTGCTGTTCTGGGACTGGAGTCAGGGGGAAACCGCTAGCCTGGCTGTGTTCAAAAGTCAAAGCTAAACTTTACATCACCTCTAAATCTTACATATTCAAAAAAGCTGAATCCTGCAACAAGCTAAAAAGTTGTCGAGTCAAACTATAATCAACAGAATATTACTTTGTAAATGTACAAACAGACTGACTCCTGGTGTGCAGCAACATCTGCTTTGGTCATGTTTAAATCCCTTCAAACAAGCAGCAGTAACCGGAGTAGCCAGTGTACACAAGAACACACGCTGAGCTGCTTAGCGCTTCTCACAAATGACCTTAAGTTATGTAATAGCAAACAACAAGGGCTGGAGCAGAAATACAAAGCACATCACTCATATTGCTATCACATGCTGTATTGACTCCCATGTTGCTATTGGCAACCGCGACAGATGGCTGATTGGATTGCGATTGGTCCCTGGAGTTGAGCGCTGTCAGCCAGGCGAGGATTCCACCAGAGACAATCAGAAGAACTACTGTAGACAGGCAATCTGAGAGAGACAGAAGTCATCTCTCTCCTCCTCTCTTTACATTCTCTCCTCCATGCTTCGTCTCCACCTATCATCCTCCTCCTCATCATCATCACCATCATCCGCAGTTAGCCTCGACGCCCACGGCCTCTCAGCACATAAAAAGGCCAGTGATATCATCATGCTGCTGGCCTTTAGCCAGGCAAAACCCACTCATTTCACATTTTCCCATTTTTGTGATGCTTGGCTGACGAGTAACTCACAATGACGGCAGACTCCGCTTCCAGACCTGCCATTAACTGTCCATTACAGGGAGGATGTGATGGGTCGCATGAGTGCTTAATATCACAAATTATGTACAAAGCACTCAAACCTTGCTCATATCAGGGACATATAATTACGCGTATAGGTTGTGTAATTTAAAATGTATTATGTATAAAAAAACGACATGCAGCATGATAACATGCATCTATTGCAACTGTATCCGCTTGTTGAGACTATGCTAAGTAACACAACTAAATTGATATTCAGTAAAAACTCTATCAGCCACCACTGCATTTTTAAGGCTGCCAGGTAGAGTTACTTGTTAAATGACCATGTAAAATGTTAAAAATGTTAAATTGTCCAAGGACCACCTATTACAGAGTGATTTAGCATATAAATTCATAACTACCACAGATTCAATTTTGAATATATATAAATCATACATTTATGATTCCACTTAAGATAACATACACTAGATTACAGTGAAAAAAGGGAGACTTGAAAATATGGAGAGTTATCTGTCAATCAAATGAAAGGCCATCATAAATATACAGATAATTAAAAAATATATTTTGTATAACATTGGATAAGAGAATAAATGGTTAAATGAAAATGATTATATATTAGCTTTCTGTCAACTGATAGATTTATTAAACGTGAAATCTATTTCTGACACAGGGCACTTCTGGAGCCAGGTGTGACTCACACAGCACAAGGAACAGTTGGGGAATCATTTTTTTGCTTTCACCTTCATTTGGCCTTCCAGGTAAGTTTGAGAGGCTTTATTTACAACCTGTCTGACCCTTTGTCTGACTTCTTCAGCATGATACTGCCTTTGTTGCCAAATCTTAGGAATTATCCATGTAAGCACCATTTCAGTACAACTGATGAAAATAATACCCAAGGAAATAACCCAACTTCTCTGCAAGTGTTTTGTCATGACTGATGGAAAAAAATCATTAGTTTAAAATAATGAGTGCTTGTTTTTGTAGGAGTTCAAATCAGGAACTTTTCACTTAATTTTGCAGTGTTAAACTGATGTGTGTTAAAATGCCGAATGTAGCGTGTTTGGTTCCATTTAGACATGAGAATATAAGATGAGACAAAACAGAACAGAACTTAAGGTATAGAAATCAAACGAGGAGAATCAAAAAACAGATCAAAAAGAAAAAAAGACCACTGTCATGAGGGCAAGAGGCAATAACAGGATTTGAGATTGATACACTGGGTGCTATGTACCAGTGCTTGCACATGTAGGGCACTGCCGTACTGACTTAAATGCAGGAATAAGCAATGATACAAATAGGTGAGAAAAACAGACAGGATGGTCACTGCACTGCACCGCTGAATCGAGTCTGACTAAAAAATAATGTTTCCTTCCATTTTGCACTTAAGTCTGGTTTCAAAGGGAGATCAAAAATAACAAGCTGTTGGTCACACTCCATTTATAATTTCCTGCTCATGTCAAAACTTGTTTCTGAGTCAATCCTCATTACCTAGTTTGCCAAAAACTTAGCTACTCTAGGGATAATATTGTAGAGGAGACAACAAAAATTCAACGTTGCTCTGTTGTAGTGATGGACGAGCATCGATACACTTTTGGATGGCAACGTTATGTGCAACTTCAACAGTATCCATCAGCTCAATAATCCATATCCTTCACAAACCCTTTCTTACAGCCAGCAGGACTATGATGAAGCTGTCCGCACGGTTCATCTATCAGTCCAACTGTGGTTATCTGATGTGACTGTCAACGTCATGCTGCTGCAGAGCTTTAACTGCCAGCTTGATATCAAAGTCCCAGGTCTGAACATGATAACCCACAGACAGCATTTATATATGTGCTGAACCTACACAAGTTCATGTGTATATATGATTCATAGATACATGAAAGGCATGATTTCTAACCTAGATAGATAGATAGATAGATAGATAGATAGATAGATAGATAGATAGATAGATAGATAGATAGATAGATAGATAGA
>JAQNCA010000018.1:177035-199376 GCA_029783725.1 Acanthurus tractus
ATAGATAGATAGATAGATAGATAGATAGATAGATAGATAGATAGATAGATAGATAGATAGATAGATAGATAGAGCATTTTTCTCAAGTTGACAAAAAGAAAATAGATGGAATTTTTGGGATGAAAAACAGAATGTGTAGAATGAAAATGTGTACGTCTAACAAGAAAAAGATATATAGCTTTAAATTTACAGCTAATAAAACAAAACAGGAATATGATGTTAAAGTTATCATATACATATATGTTTTCAGAAAGACGTGTCTACCTAGAGATGAACCAAAAATCCATCACTAGTTACAAGTGATGAGGGAGAACAGGGCTCAGAGACAGACAAATATCTCTGTCTGATCTAGTTTCACAGTGATGAATATTCGGTATAAGCACAGGCAGCCAGTGACAGTTTGTCCAGCAGCTGTAATGACATTTGCTGCTGTTAGGAAATTGCACCTCTGAATCACCCAGCTGAATCAGCAGACAAACAGCTCAGAGCCACGGTGGAGCAGCTCTTTTTTTTTGCTCATATTTTGAAAGAAAGCCTTGGCAACAGCATGTGTGAATCTTGCATCGCAATCTACCCTGCCAATAAATAACCTCTCAGCATATGCCACACTGTACAGCATATTTCACAGTGTCTGCAAAGAATGTAAATATGCACATTCCACACACCATAAAAACAACACTACAGCGATAAAGTCCACAGCTTGTTGACTCACCAGTGGAATTGTAGCAGGACTCATGGAAGCAGGCAGGCAGGCAGGCAGGCAGAGCAGGAGGAGGATGGTTGCCTCTTCCATGGGCTGTGCTCTGGGTGAAGGCAGCAGCTCTGCTTGTGTGAGCGCTGCTAAACAGCCCTCCCTCCTTCGCTTTCTCTCTCCTGCTCTGCCTACACCACCATTGTGCCAGTGCTATCAGGCAGATGTGTCAACGTGGAGTGGTATCCTGCAAGAAAACCCCACGAGGCTGCCCAGTGAAGGCAGCAGAGCCATGCAAGCATTTCTGTTCAGATGTCAGGAGGAACAGTATGGATTCTGTGCCGGGCTGCACTGCCATCATGGACATGCTGCATAAAATAGGGTTTCTCAAGCTAATTAAATATTTCCTCCAATGAAAAATGTGTTTTTCTTTTGTTTATGTCTTCTCAATTGCCTGAATTTGACAAAATTGCCTTCTAATGTTCAGAGTTTGTCACTAGAGAGATATCCTTCCATTCCTCTACTGAAGTAGGAGATGTCTGGGCACTCCCCTAAAATCTGAGATTTAACAAACCCATGCAAGATAGATTAGGTACGTCACAAAATCAAAGCCGTTTGCAGGCAAAGAAACCTATGAATTTGCCATACAACAACAAATATTGCAGAGACAGATACTGCCGATGACATGTTACAGGCTTTAAGAGTTGTACCAAAAAGTTCAGAGCTTTGTTCATTGCATTGACATTCAGATGTCTAAATTAGCGTTAGGTTGTGAAGGTTACTGTGCATATCGCAGGGCTTTGAGCTCAGTGTGGGTTGGACAGGTAGAGCCGAGGGACAAACCCTGGCAGATAGCTGCTGAGGATGATTCAGAGAGTCGGTAGCAGATCAGAGCATCTGGATGAATGAAGACCAAGAGTGACAACAGATTGAACTCTGATCCAAAAATGTTCACCAACCGGAGAAGAGTTCTGGGTTCATTTTTTAAATATCTGAAATAAAAAAAAGGATTTATCATCACCAGTGTTAATTTCGTTGATGAAGACTATGACGAAAAAATATTTGTCTGTGAACCTTTTTCACAGAGGAAAACTAAATAAAAACTAAATAAGACGTCAGATATGATGACGAAGACTCTGACGACATAAAACTGACACTTTAGTCAACGAATAAAGACGAAACGAAATGTCAGTAAGGGAATGAATGGAGAAGAGATCCAATCAAAACTACCCTTTTTGTGGGACAAGTTGGGAAGGAATCTAATCAGAGCGAAACTCTCGAGGGTAGCTTGATCTATAGAGCAGCAGAGCCATTTTCAAAAGCTGCTGCAAGTTCAGGCGCAACAGTTCAACGCAGCAGAACATTTGCAGAACTTTGCACAGTTACGAAGATGTTTTCAAAATAGTTAGGTTGTTTACCTGCATTATATTTAGTTGTTGTTTTAGTTGCACAGTCTTAGTTACACAGCTTTGGTTGATTTCAGTTGACCTCGCTTGTTAGCACAGAAAGTAGAAGACAATAAGTTCAGAGTTAGGTGGTTATCTATTTCAATAATGTTGTACTTCATCTTGAAAGAATGTCATATGCATTGCATATCACTCAGAGAGAATGCATATCTTTTTCAGGGAGCGTGTATATTTTTCAGGGAGAGCGGGCCCTTATACTTATTATGTGGGATTATCTTTTGTGAGAAAGCCTCAATCATGGTTTTGACATTAAGAATAAATAAAAACATGTTTTGTATTACAACCATGGATACTCCCAGTGACCGGAAATTTTGTAGAAAAATGTAGTCGACTAAAATCTGCTAATATTTGGTCTAAAATACAGACTAAAACTAGACTGAGACTAAAAGACTTAAGAATAGACTGAGACTAAAACTCTTATTATATAGAGTCGTCTAAAACTAGATTAAGACTAAAAGACTTCAGATGACTAAAATATGACTAAAACTAAATGGTGTGTTATTAAAACGACTAAGACTAATTAATTAAGAATTTGCTGTCAACATTAACACTGATGTTCACTTCAACTTTCAGAATGATCTCAGAAGTCGGTAAGAAGAAGGGTTTCTTGAAGGCTTAAACATAAGCACATTTATTTTTTTATTTTTTATTTTTCGACTAGTAGAGTCTATAAATGCAACAAGTTGTCAACACAACATTGGCAATTTATTACCTTATAATTTTTTAATAAATTGTCAATGTTCAAATCCAGTAATCATAAATCAAGATTACTATCCATATGAAGTGGTGCTTTGGGTCCAGGCCAGGATTGGCAATTGGAAGCACCAAGGGAGTTCCTGGTAGCTTGGCCATCAGATCGATCGGGGGTGTTAATAAAAGTGAAATCAAACAAACAAACCTATAGACTGAAGACCCCTTTATCGCATAAAGCTTGCATGTATGCGTTAACACAATGCTTAGTCTGTATGTAGACTGTATGGGGCCAGAATAAGCAAAACTATCAGGTACTATTAGAAAAACAGTTATCTATTCATCATTTTTATTGTTTTCACCATTTAGCACTTTTTTATCATGTCAAAGACACAAGTATTCTGGGTACTTTATCCAAAGTCAAAGAGTTGTAAAAGTCACTAAGAATAAGTTCCTGCAGCTAATTTAAAGGCATCATGACCAAAGTGTTGGACAGACAGACCAAGCAAAGAGCTGACATCACCACAGGGCTGATCCAAATTTACATCCAGTTTTTGATTGCACACTAACCAAAGGGGACAGCTACAGAGAGACTCGTACTATGACAGAAAGCATCCAGAACTTTACAGCCAAAAACAGGATTTGTGTTGCTATAAACATCACTAGAAGCCCAAGCACATTAATTACAAGCAGCTTAGAGTTAGTTCTCCTGTCCCTTATGAGTAACATCAGAATTTACATACACAGAGGATTATGAGAGATTAAAATTGCAGCTCAGGTGTGAAGATTTTGATGTCTTGTGATGTTTGCTATGCTGTAGAGCTTCTGTTCATGTTTGAAGTGGTAAACCAGCTGTGAAGTTGTGTGTGTACTCTTCTATTCTCAAACATCTTTTCCGTTTTCAGCAGGAGACACACTTTTCTGGGCCACGAATGTGCTTTGATACCTTTCGTCTCAATGTGTGGTCTGCATAAGTGCCTTCAGTTGTTTCTACAGTTGAAAATCCTTTTCAGCTGTGAAATGGATGTCTACTTCTTAGAGCTATGAGATTCTTCCAGCTGTAGCAGGCTGCTGCCTAATGCTTGCACTGTTTTTCTGTCACTTAGCTATTTCCAGACAAGATGTCGTAGGTGTGAGGCTTTTCAAAATCAAAGAATGTATTACTCATTAAACATGTATACGGTTTGCTCCCAGCTAAAATCTTACAAACAAGTAAACCATGTAACCCGCTGCCTCTACACAAGTTGTTAGATCACACAGACTGCAGGAGAACTGAAGGCTGAACATTAACATTCTTTTAAGTGTATTTTGTTGAAGGGTTGCACTGTTTGATACAGTTTCAAAGGCTTTTTGCGAGGGGTGAAGTTAAACATTTAGGGGGAAACTTTGACTAAGATCAGAGCAGTCTTGTCTGAGAGCAGCTGTATCTGCTAAAATGCTATGAGCAGCATGTAACTGAGACCTACTATAGATCCCAGCTGGGATTCCCTCTCTTTAAGAAAAGCAAAAGAAAGGAGCAAGATGGCAACACACAGTCAATTGGAGGAAATCAAAATATTTCAAAAATGAGTGGAAACATTCTCTTTGGAATGCAGCGGGTTTAGTTTTTAAAGGAAGTTTTTAGTTTGAGATTTAGACACTTGAGAAACTCTCCCTACATAATAAATAACTTTCCCACTGCCCAGAAAATGATAAATATCTTTAAGGGCATGCTAGGCAAAGTTAAGGTACGCCAATAATAAAAAGTTCAATTTCTTGTTATGTTTGGCCATATTTATACTAATGAAAGAGATGATCCGTTGAAGCCACTGAATAAATGGTGAAAAAAGAGGAAGGGGAAGTCCTGTTATACTCTCTAATATCTCTGATATCTCTGATATGTGAAAAAAAAGCGTATATGGGAGAATATTTCGGGGTGGCTGCCATCTGTTCTTGTTAATTAAAGTGCTAAATTAAGCTAGTTCTGAGAAATCTACATGAACACAAAGGGAATTAGGTGTAAAAAAAGGGAAAAGGGATGGTTTATTGGTGGATGGTTCAGGACGGATGAGTCTTCGTCTCAGTGGAAGAAGGTCAGACTAAAAGTTTTTCATTAAAGTTGCTGCAACTCTTTCCTCACCCCCCTTCTGTTTCTCACTGCAGTACAGTTGATGTTGGGCTCCTCTCCTTATCCTTCACATCTAAAATGCAGAAAGTTTGCCTCTTTGACGCCATGGGACACAACCTACTGAAAAGAATAGGTGTGTTTCTAAAACATTCTGTCTTTATCATCCTTGCATAGACCACCTGGGCCTGTGAAACGTACTGCAAACCCACTGAAGGAAACAGAAAATAAGAGTAGGTAAACACAAAAAGGTATACACTGCACTGTTCAGGGACAAAAATAGTCTTATATTTGGGACAAGTTCTGTTTTGTTTTTCTGCCTCCATTTCTTGAAGATGGTGGTAAAAGGCAGGCTCTTGTGAAGCAGTTCCATCGATAAAAGTTGCACTTGGGGGCTCAGAGGTTGGTCTAATGTAATGAGTTTGGCCCTTTGAAAGAGTACCATGCACTTAGGCTACAGTGCTACAGTGGATAAAGCATATGCGGTGCATTAAGAAAAAAGGCCAGAGCCACCATTCAGCAGTGGGAGGGAATGGCAGGTAAAGGGGACATCGGGAGTGAAAACACATTAGCTGAGATATTGCTGTTTGAATGTACACGGAGAGCAGGGAGGACATGTGTGTTTGTGTGTGGCTGACAGGGAATTTCTAGTATACACACACACAGACACACACTTACTGTAGTTCCAGCCTGCAAGCGGGGCTTTTATTTTTCATGCACCACATTTTCCAGGGAAGGGACAGTCTTGCATAGGCACTTAAAGATGCCACCGAGTGGAGTTGTGGAAATGATGACCTGGATTGCCACCTCCTGAACCCTGCAAACTTTAGGAGTAGCTGAAAGAATTGTTTTATATAATGTGCCTAATTTTTTTTTTTATCCAGTGAATGCAATATGCTTCCGTAGTGGGGAAGCTAGAACCTGTGTCATTTTTACTTATTAACCAAGTGAACTGGTTCACAAGTTAGATTAACACCCATTTAAATGAAAACTCCTAACTGTGAATTAACTGCAGAATCAAACCAGCTACGTACAACATTGGATACTTATCTAGTAGTAATAGTATCACTAATCCATCTTTAGGAATTTGATTCCGTTCAGGTGTAAAGACAAAGCTGGACAGAGGCAAACTATGAAAATACTACCGTCCTTCTGAAACATTTGAAAATATTCAGGTCATCTATAATTCACCAGTCTGTAAAAAAACTTAACGGCTTTAAACAATTTTTCCTTCATTCATTTGCTTCTGTCAGGGAGGTTTGTCATTCTTTATGGGACATGTGACTGTACAAGTAAAGCTACATGATGAAAATCCCTAAGTAGTGGATTTTATTTTCCCATCAGATGATGAATTGATAACAATTTGTTATATAATACTGTTATTCTTGTTAATAAGTTTGTTTTTGGCTGTTTGTAAGCTACTTAATTGAGTGAACAATGGTCTCAACATTACATCTATTAATTTCAATGAAGAGGGTTCATGTTGAAAGTGAAAACTGTGGTTCATGTGGACAGAAAGTTTCAACATAAAGACGAATTACAGATATAAAAATGATATGTTCTGATATTCTAATAGATTTTTGGATCCCTTTTTAAAAACGGAACACTGTGAGTCCGACACTATTATGGAAATGCATTGGTAAATCACTGGCTTTCTCCTTTAAGGAGTACACACACTGAACATGAAGGAAGTTTTAAAGTATAATACACAATTTTAGGATGCAAAAAGAATCCACAATATGTAAAAAATAGAGAAATCTGGATAATAACTAAAATGAGTTGTAGATCCTCAGAAGGTTTTGGGTTTCAGCAGACGCGAAACATGTATGCTTTGCTTATATAGTGAATGCAGATTTGACTTGACAGCATATTGAAGTTGCTAATGTTTTTAGTGTTTACACATTGTGGCAAATAAACAAAGGCTGCAAAAACAATTTGGCTGTTACATTTGTGCAAATAAAGCCAAACAGGTCTGATCTAAAGTCACAAAAGGAGCAGCTGTTTGACCCTGCAGCTCAGTGCTGCTGCCATCCTGTGAGACCCTCCCTGACAGCAGACCAAGTGTGAGGAAGAGGGCGCTCACTCATCCTTCATGTGTTTGACATGCTCTTCACACACATTAACTGTATTTCAGGGCTGTCACATTTAATTCGGGTTACCAAGACAACAGGTGAAATGTCCTCTATGCTTATCGATGTGTGTTTTTGTGTGTGTGCATGTCTGTGTGAGTCTGTGTGTGTGTGTGTGGGAGAGAGAGAGAGAGATGGTGAATGCGAATGAGATGATCTTTTTGCAAAATGGTTGGACTGGAGACAGATATTGAGCAGATATCATGTGACAGGATGTGAATGTTGGTGTTGTCTCATGGAAGTGTTTTCCCAGTGTGAGACCTGTCTCTGAGGCAAGTTTATAATCTCACTATCAAATGAGTATTTAAAGCATTATCAAGCCAGAGTCAGCTGAGGATGTTTTCCCTTTATGAGCCAAGTATTCATCACTTGCAGCTGGTAAATCAATGACCAGCAACTTGCCTGACAAAAATGAAAGCTCATGGCTCAGAGCAAAATTCATTTTGACTGGCAGCAAATATCTGGTTTCTAGGCACGGCATTGCCTGCAAAGACACGCACCCGATCAGCTGAAGTTAGCATGAGAATCCCCAAAAAAGACTTTCATTGGTTTTCTCCCAACAGAGATGATTACCATCTGTTGAAATGTATGGCTGCAGCAAATGAGAGCAGAATTCTACTCAAAAGAAGTAATTTGCCTGTTAGGGATGAAGGATAATAAAATTGCTTTTGTGCCGGAGAGAGAAGAAAGCACAAAGTTATTTTGTGAAATTAGAGTTGAGCACTAATGTGAGGAAGGCAGCTGTTCGTGGTCCGGCTTTGAGAGTGAACACACAAACACACACACACACACACACACACAAACACACACACTAGATGATGAAATGCATCATCAACCATATCTAGCATGAGCAGCTGTGAGGACATAATAACCATTTATTATGAAGGTATCCTGATGATTACACTAATATCACATCCATATCATTGATCCACCACCCAGAGCAATATGAATGAATAAAGTTTCTTAGTCAACAAATCACTTCATTTTCAGAAACCAAAGTGCCACAGAGAAATTACTGCCTTTTTTGTCTCTTTGCAGGGAAGCACAGTTACTAATTTAACTTTTATATCTCATTGATGGGTTTCAAATGATGACATATGGTATCTAGAGCCATGCAGACGTACCATTACAAGGTGACTGTTTGGCCCTGTGCAAATGCGATATGCGAGGCCCTGAATTACATTACAACACACACTAATTCAAGTTGCAAGGCACAGTTTCATACAAATGTAATATTAGCATGATGATAGAACTGTAAAAGAAAAGGCTGCAGTGTGTGACCCGCACAGTAGAAAACCTGCTCTAACTCTTACATGTCGCCTGTAAATGTTTTATAAAACTTTGACATTTCTTCAACAATATTCCATAAAGCTATTCTTCTGTAATGTTTTACTATACTGACAGTTAGGCAACTGAAAATACATGTTTCATGGTAGTGAAGATCCACTCAAAAGCATTATATACATAAGACATTAATTATACACAATCTGATCTCATAACAATATGACGTGTTGGCTGTCATTGCTATATTTTTGCACTATGGATCCATCATAAAGTCTTGCATGTCTTAAAACTAAGAATTCAGATCTGTAAAACCTAACATTAAAAAAACCATCCTCATTTCTTGCAGTGATTTGTGGTCAGTGTAGGCAGAGCCTGACCGCACAACCACCCTGTACCTGAGACTATATGATGGTGGTATCCATTGATAATGACAATCATAATTCCTGATTGTATTAAAATGTTCATTTTTTTCATTTTAAATTTTCATTATTCAGAACCTTCTCTCACACAGGATTACTCATACTCCAGTAATAACTGGTCTGTGTGTTGTTAAAGCTCCATTTGCCGCATCCTGCTTAAAATGACCTTTCCTGAATGCTGAGGGAGAGTCGGTCTCGGCCAAAGTTTTTGTGGGTTTGCAAATGCATCGTCTGTTCTCACACTGTGCTGAATGATCAAAGTTAAAGCAGAGTCTCAGCCCTAAGGTCTATGGCTGTTCCAAGTCTAATGACATGATATCAGTACCTCTCACTCAAGATGGGGCTCACACTACACCTACTCACACTGCACTACACACACCGGTTCAAAGATGAGGATGTGTATGTCCATTACAGTGAGATGCTTCATGTGAGCTAATCTGTGAGCTTGTTATATGTCAGGTAGCAATGCCAGACTACCAGGTTTTACAGGCGTGTAGCATCTATTAAAGGACCTATTGATGCAATCTGGAAATTTTCACCAGTCTTGAAAGACTTTTTTTTAAGTACAACACAGTAATCAAAGCCCAGCACTCTCCAATAACATCCATCATCTAAGTGAATTTCTCTCTATAAGCATCACTCCTGTTTGACACATCACAACGCTCAGGATAGACACACACTGCCAGAGCAGCCCTCTCCTTCATCTTCTCGGTGGAATAATGTATAACCAAGTGCAAACGACACTGACAGAGTGGGTTGTTTGGTCACCTCTCCAATCACTGTGTGTGTGTGTTTAGGGAGCAAAGTTGCATGTGTACAGAAAACACCCGTGGTCACATCGCTGGTTTGAAATCTTGTCTTACTGTTGGAACAAAACTAGACATCATGAAGCATCAAATTCTTGCGAGCTGCAGCAGCTGTTGACAGAGCAGCGGTAATTGAACAGTTTCAGAGGCAGCATGGTTTTCAGCAGCATTAGAAAAACACACAGGTGTGTGCCGAGCACAAAAACACGGATATTTTGGAGGCAATTCATAAGAAAACTCGGCATTTATGTTGACCCAATGATAGCAGATTTGTTTTCTAATTAGAAATGCAAATGTCACCATTTATGAGTTAATAAATCTCTGTCTGCAGGATCAGTGGACACAGGCCTCAAAGAAGGAGTGGCATCCAACCAACAGACAGTGGGAGACCCCGCTCCTCTTCTCTGCCCTCGGCTCGCCCTGCAGATAAATCCAGCCCCGTCACAGACATGTTACCTCTCACACTTGACTATGCGTTGACTGGTTGATAATGGCTAATTGGTAGTCCATAAGTTCACTCTGCAAAATATATCTCAAAAGCTGTGTGAGAAACTAACAACAACCTCTGGCACTTCCTTTGTGTTGCTTGGCAACAAAGGCAGAACCTGCTTGTGTGTACAAAATGATTCATGACTGCATGTTGATGCTTTCCTCGGGATGATGTGAGCTCGTCTGCAGAGGTAAAGGCAGGTGGATGGAGATTGCATTTCTGCAAAGTCAGTCTGATAATGAATCTGCTCATCAGTCTGTGTGATGCTCATGATACTGAGGCAGAGCTCTGCTCTGCTCTGCCTGCGTAATGAGCTCGCCAGGAAAGGTGTTTTACTTATTCATGTGTATCAGTAAATGTTTGAACTACTCAATAATGTGACACTTGCTGTTTTCACACAGTCAATCCATGTAAAGATAAAATGTATTTTGTGTAACAAACTAGCTTTTCTCACATAAAACGGATCTTCTTCAATTAAATAAAGACTGACTTTGGAGTAAATAGAAAGAAATTGCCACACACTTACAGTCAGACTGGAAAAGACATCATTTCCTGACTGAGTATTAGTTCAATCCCTGTTATTTCTAACAGCCCATTAACGATCCCCATCACAGAAATAATTAATGCCAGAAATAATCATTATAACACACATATAATTAAACCTAGGAGACCCACCAGATGTCTTGTGGACATAAAGCCAAACATTTTACTGTTTAAACTTCCTGCCCATTTATTCTCAAGACCTCACTGAAGCAACACAAGAGCTCAAATCCTCTGCTTGCTCCCTTGACTGCATCCCTACTAAACTGTTTAAATCTGTATTTCATTGCTTTTTGGAAGGTCTGCTTAACATCATAACATACTTCTACTATCAAGGACTTTCCTATCCGCTCTCAAATGTGAATGCATCTTCCCTGTATTTAATAACAAGAATCTCGATACATCTGTAAGGGACAAACAGACAAGTAACTGAATTTTCTTAACAACAATATGTTTGATATTTACCACTCAGGTTTCATATCACTTCTCAGAACAAAAACAGCTCTAGTTAAAACATTTACTGACCTTAAATGAAACACAAATGCTACAAAACTCTCTGTTCTCTTGACACTGCACCTCACAGCTGCCTTTGATACCATGGACTTTTTTTGTATCTATTCAAAATTGGAGATTACAAACATTTGACATTTTCTTCCCACAGTCCCACAGAGGTCAATCCTTGATTTACTAATCTTTAATCTAGACTTGATCCCACTTAGTTACATTGATAACAGTCTTAACACATTCTATCATTCATACGCAGATGGCACGGCTTTATAGTTCTTTTTCTACAAATGACCACGCTCAATTTCTCAGTTCATTACCTGATAAAAAGGAATCACAGGAATAGATGAATGAATGACAAAAAACTTTTCATAGCTTATTATGTACAAAACCAAAATCCTTGTTGGCCCCCAAAAAACTGCCTCAGGAAATATATTGGTATCTTTTATCATGCTCCATCAAAGCTGTGCTCGGGTCAGAAACCTGGGATTCATCATGGACACTTAACTTTGAAAGCCACAATGAATTAGTGACAAATCCTCATGATGTCTTCTGTGAAGGATATGAGAAGTGAAAAAAGAGTTAGATAACCAGTCAGAGCAGAAAAAAGTGATTCATGCATTATCTGTGAGCCAATTACATTACTGCAATAATGTTTTCACTAGATTGTCCTCACTTTCAACAGAAAGACCTCAACTCATAAAGAAAACACCATCACATTACACCAATACTACAGTCACTACACTGGCTTCCCTCTAACACAGAATTCACTTTCAGGTCCTTCTGCTGGTCCCTTAGACACTACATGGTTCAGCTCCTCTGTATGTTTCTGACCTGCTCACTGACAATAACACTGTCCGACCTCCCTGGTCTTTAGATGGTGGCTTTTGGTTGCACTGAGTATAAGATGAGCAGATGGTAAAGGTGCTGTCAGATACTGTGGACCTGAGAACTGTTAAAAAATGTTCACATTTAAAGTGAAGTTTCAAACCTTTCTGTCTTCTTGGATCTATGAACAGTGTTAGAGTGTGTGGGTGTGTGTGTGTGTGTAGGTGTGTAAACTTTCCTCTATCATGACTGTAAATTGTGTTATATCACTGTGATGCATATACCTACTGTTTTTATGCCTTTATTTAAAGGTAAAGCAAATTGAAAAAGGCCTTTCCTTGTCTACAGGGTTCAGGATAAAGTGCGATGGAGAAGCCATTTCCTGCATGAAGAGGGACTGTGTGGCAGTCAGTATCCTGCAGTGTGATGCATCTAACGCCATAACCACATGGACTGTCTTGACATTTGGTTAGCATTTTGTATATACTGCGATTCATGGGTCTAAATTAATGTAATAAATGTAATGACCAGAAGAACACTGAATAACTCTACAGCATCAGTCATTTGTGCAAATACAACAAACTGGAAACGAATGGAACAACAACAGATCTGGTTCTATTCAACAGACAAGGTGCTCTTGCAGTGTGTGACTCTGAGACAGGAGACCTGTTTCCATCCCTGTTCCCTGTCAATACTGGTTTCTTTAGATCATGACCGTGATGTCCAAAGATTGATCGTTCAGGTACACCAGATAAAAATCAGAACTCACACTATCTTTATTAAGCGGATATTGCCGGTTAGTTACTGATGCAGTGTTATTATTAAATTAAGTGTTTCGGCTATCAGTTACATTAATTCCAGCTGCGTTTTGATTGCTAAAGCAATAACTGGCCTCAGGTTACCCTGACATAAAAACTGTAACAGTTCTAGTGTGGTTTACAGATTGGAAAAAGATGGGGAAATGAGCACATTGGTATCAGATCAGTGCTTGGTCATGTAAAATAAGCTGAGGAAAAGTATTGAAACTCATACTGTACAAAGTAAATGCATCTCTTCTTTTCCTAACCTTAGTCTTATCATATTCATAGCACAACTGTGTCTTTTTTCCCTCTTTCAAATTGATATTATGCTGATAATAAAACCCCAAATTTCCTGAAGATTTTTCACAGTAAAAAATCAACCAGCCGAAGAAAGGCAGGCAGATATTTTAATGTGAAACAGTTGTGCCAAAATGTTACTGATTATAGCTTCACAGCAATCAATAAAAGAGCTGAATGAAAGCAAGTGGCAATAATTGGTGAATGAAAACTGCACTTCTCCTCATTTTCTGAGGTAAAACTCTGAGCAGTCGAGTTGTGAGTAGATCCAGGCTTTGTGTTTGAACTGATAGAAGGGTAATTTATGTTTTGCATAAGCCTTATATAAAGGACTGTTAACCTCCAGCTACTGAAGTATGATTATAAAGAGAAATTACAAATTTACCAGTTGAAAATGTTCAAATGTCACTAAATGAAACTGGAAAGGTTGTCTTTCCAGCCCTCCTCTGATTGTCTGCCATCTTTACTCTTTTTTTCTTTCTCTAGCTTTCCCTCTCCTCTTTATAGAACACAGATTCCCAGCTGTAAAAATGTGAATGTCAAACTGTGCTTTGTGTTTCTAGCTGTTGAATTAAAAAAAACAAAACAAAACACTTTCTTCATTTTGCTCCCATTATACTTATAAAATGAGATTTTCTTCATCTCCTCCCTCCCCTCTTGTCCTGTTTTCTCCTCCTCTCTTCTCCTCTCTGCTTCGGAATCTGTGTGTTTATTCCGTCTGTATGTGTGTGTGTGTGTTTCTCAGCATACCCCTCTCCTCCAGCCTCTGCTCTCCAGTAGCATCATGGGAGGCGTGCGTTGCAGCCGAGGCAGCAGTATTTTTAAACCCCCATGCTACCCACAGGAGGAGGATCTGAGCCACTAATTCATCTGCACATGACACATTTAAGTCCACTGAGGACTTCCAAGCACCTCCCAGCTCTCTGCAAGCTCTACAAGCTGCAAATTGAGACATTAATGTAATTCAGCTTTGAAAAAAAACTGTTTAAAAGGCCTGTCGTCACTATCGAATAAAGTGAAGTCTTCAGTCTCTTTAAAGCAGAGTAGTTCTGGTAAGTCTCAGTGTTTATGAACATTTTAACCACATTACGTAGGCTTCTGTGATAATTCTTGTTTTCTTGCACACATTTTCCTCAGAAACAAATGAACTGTGTGAATGCCTTCAGGCTTTAATCATCAAGCCTCCCTGCTGCTCCACTTTTCAAAAGAAAACTGGAAAAGGAAGTTTCTATGAAATTCAATGAACTACATGTTTCGCCAGTTCAGTAATGTGCATATTTACAAGCTCAACTTTATATGACTTTCTAAGCCAAGACACTGCTTCCACCATTTTCACTTTAAAAATGGCACCAACGACTCCATGTACTTTGCCACACGAGTCAGCATTCACAAACCAATTCATTCATGGTTAAAATGTGAACGACATCCAACCCTTTCTATTACACAACAATTTTGTTTTGTTTTGTTTTTTGGTAATAATTTTATGAGGCAGTGGCCATCAGCAGCTGGCTACAAAGGCCAGTGCACTTCAGGCACTTCAACAAATGTGAGCTTTCTATGCACCGCCAAACTGCAGATTTCAGTACAGAGCAGTCATAATACATCACACACACCATAAAATTATTGATACATGTGCAAAGGCAGATGATTTTTCTTGGATGATGTAAATACACCTCCTACTGTTTGAGTATATTTTAAGATCAGTATTCCTGCTAGAACTTTGTATTTTGCACAGCACTGTGAGCAGGACTCCAGTGCAGCTGTGGTGCTTAAGCGCAGTCAGATGGTTTTTCCCTATTCAGTTCCCTGGGATTTATATTTGTTGTGTTCCTACAGCCATGCATTCAGGTGGATTTTCTGCAATGTGTCACCAGTCTCAATATGAAATTTAAAAAATGATTTTTTCTTAAGTGTAGCGAGACTATTTATTAAGATTTGTAAGTAATATTTTGTCTAATTAGGATGCCAACTTCGTCTATCAGTAGACAAAGAATAGGCACAGGTTTGCCAAAAAACTCTCAATTCAAGAGCTCTCTCTCGTAACTCATAAAAAGTTAAGAGTTTAGAGAGATTTTGCTCACAAGCAGTAAATTATGTAAGCAAGATGGACCAAAATCATACGATCCACAAAAAAGCTGAGGTTAAAGGTCTTTACACAGCAGCATCCTGGCACATCTGAGTATCATTGCACAACATATCCTCAACATTAATGCTCGTGTGAGCACTGAGCTAAATAACTGTGTGTCATGTGGCTTGAATCCAACTGGTGTTTGTAAAGCCTTTGTGTGTCCCTTCTGGGGACACGGACAAGTCATTTCTACATGAGTAAAGAGCTCTGCGGTGATGTTTCTGTTTTCACCACAGCCTCTTGACGTCACTTTCTAAAGCCGTCCCTCGTCCCGCTCACATGATGAACCCAGTCACAAGAGGGCACTCAGCGAACTGCCCTCTGAATTCCAACACGAGTACACGTACACAAGGACAGACGTGGCAGCTGGGCCGCAGCGCTGTAATGCAAAATGACACATGGTTAGATATGGCAGAATGAAGGGGCAGCCTGTGTCCTCCACCCTGACATATCATCTTAGTGCTTCACCTACCTCTGAGCCACACACACACACAAGCATACACATACACATACAACCAGGCGTGCATGGCACAAATCACCCATACATAAGGTCACAAACTCTGAGAAAGACTCACACACAAACACACACACACGTCAGGTCAGATGACAGAGCCCATCTATCATCCTGCTGCCTTTTACAGCTCCTCTCTCACTCCTTCCAGGATGACGATGAAGTTTAAAGACAGATTGATGGTCAACCAACACAAAACTCTCTTCTTCTAAAATAGAAGTTTTTGATCAAGTATGTGCTAACATGCATATACTTCATGTCATTTTTACTAATTTATTATTATTTGAACTGAAACTTGATCTTTCATGTAGATACTGCTTTCAGTACATTTTTGCAAACTATAACAATCAGCTTGCAGGTATTTGAAACTTGCCTCAGAAATGTAATCATTCACAGTGAACTATTTGTCACATTACTCTTTTTTAAGACCAAATTTTCCTCGCTCACCCGGTGGAGCGTGGGCACTGTGTTCTGAAGTTGCGTTCCTGATGTGGAAGCTCTGGCTTTTTTCCAGCCTGTGGCCCTTTGCTGTCGGCCTCAAAGAAGTGAGAAAGGGCTGCCAATGCTCATTTTAAAATGCTTTCTTAAATGTGTGTTCAAGGCATCTGAGATTCAAGATTGGTTAAATAGGGACATGCAAAAGATGTCCAATAAATAAGGTTATGTAAAGAATAATTTGTGTCTTCTGCTGTTGATTCCTATGGATAAAATATGTGTTTTTATATTTCATTATGCGGTTTTATGATTGATGTTTTGTTACTCATATATTGTGTAACCCAGACCACTGTGTATGAAAGTCATTCATTTATGTATAAAACTAACTGTTCCATGTGATGATATCCATGTTAAGATAATGTCAATATGGCACTTAGCTTGTTTCTAGGTTATGAACAGATGCTATTTTGCAGTTAAATGCTTAACAATTCAAGTGCTGATGATGCGTCCTTGAACACACCGTCACATGTGAGTCTTAAAGTCTGTTTCAGCAGCTGATTTACATTATGCTACTGAAGCTTTGATATTAACTATGTTCAATAATTTAATGTGATGAAGCAAAAATCTATCTAAAGTAAAATTGAAATCTCTGATTTTTCTAGTGTGTCCAGACGGTGCACAGTATGTAGCATGGTGCCTAGATACATATGTAATAGTTTGTACAGAAATGGAGGCCCTGGAGCTTCCATGTAGTTGACTGACAACAGTTTGGTTTTATTACTATAATTTCGAACCATCAATTACTTCAAATCATCTCTTTAATGACAGCAGCTCTCAGCTCACATTAAAACTTTAGTTAGCATATAATTTGGGACAAGGATCTGAAATTTATTAGCTTATTACAATAATGACAATGTCTTCTAACAGCATCGCAGCCATTTTTTCTGGAGGTATCAGCAGTAATCAGATGTAACTTTCTTCACCCTACACAACATTCTTCTTCTCTTTTTCTCATTTTCGCACTAACCACAAAGCCACAATTTCTACTTTCCATAGGTAACACACAACTAATTATGTAATCATATTCACTGGACATCTTCATTAAACCTCTGTCTAATTGAGGTGGTGAATTAGTGGCCCAGGTCGCAGGGACAAACCGGCAGAGGAGAGGAGAGAGGGATTAGATAATGAACGAGGGGAAGGGAGGAGAAATGATTCCCTCCGCAGTAAGCAGTGGGTGTGCTGTAAACTAGATCACAAACTAAAGGAGCTATTACGTTGCTGTGCCTCCTGATGCTGATAGTTTTGCTAGCAGCAGTTAGATGGATAAACAATCATTTGTCATGTTGTGATTTCATAGCAGGGTACAGTAGTTACATCTAAACTGCATGCACTGTTTCAAATCTTTTACATGGTTAGAAGTGTGTGTTTTTGATCATCTGCAGCCTCTGTTCTGGTGCTTTAGCATGACATAGCAGCATAAGACAAAGTGGAGCATTCCCTGGGGGCATTATTCAGGAAAGCTCCATCTAAATGTGGTGCTCTAGGTATTTATGGAAGCAGGACAGCAAATATAGAAATGAGTCATGATTAACCTAAATGTGTTTTTATGATACCAAAGGAGAGAGGGCTACAGAGTGACCTACAGAGAAAACAAATTATCCAAAACAAAATTTGATTTGGTCTTGCCTCAAAATCCACAGCTTTTGTTATAAAGGAACTAAGGGTACCTGCACTTTATCACAGAGGGGCCATTAACTCTAAGATTGGCCCCATTAAACAGCTAGGAAATGCAAAATGTTGACAGCAGTGTAAGAGGCGAAGAACATGGTCTTCATTCCATGGCCTGGTGACCCTGATCCTAACCCTTGCTTCACACATACACACACTGGAAGCCAATGATTTCCTGCTATTATTGGGAGCAGCAAACTTCAGGCTGAATTTCATGTGATGGAAACATTTTCTAGAAGAAACAACATACGCATGGGTGCTGAGGAAGGGCTGGAGAAGGACAAGAACTTTCACATGGCTCTCTGAGACCAACCGACCTCAGAGAACCGGTGATTCTGGACCTAACTTTAAGCAGCTGAGAGACCCCATTAAAGCTAAAGACTCCGACTCAAAAGACTGGCCAAAGGTAAGGAGATACGTTCTTCACCTCTTGTCACAAGCACATGCAGGTGGATTCTTCGAGCGTTTTGCAGAAAGTATGAAGTCACTGTCTTCTGTGCTTTTTTTTTTTTTTGCTGTACTTAAAAATTGCAGGTCAACACTGTTTGAGATGGATGCATGAAGGACACTATTGTCCATTTTCTCACACTGTCATGGTTGAAATCAGCTTCCATCCCACATTTTCACTAGGCTGCAGGAGAGAGCACTCTTTCCTGGTCAAGCCTCCACGTCCTCATTGACCATCTTCACTGATCCCTCCAGACAGAGGCAGTAACTGATGGCTTCTTGATGGCCTTGTTTGGTATCACACAGCTATCCGATCCACACAAGAACGATGAAGTAGTTGAGTGTAAATGGGTCAACTTTAATGTGTATGATTACATGCATTCTAGCTGAATTTCCTGCATGTGTGCACATGTGTGTGTGTGTGTGTGTGTGTGTGTGTGGAAGATCATACACTTGATCTGAAGTAATTCAACTGAATCCTCTTCCCGGCAGAACAGACGAGCAGGAGGAGAGGGGCGGAGAAGAAGATATTCCACAGTGTCAATTGAAGGTGAAACTGATGGAATAGGGGCGAGCTGAGCTGTGCGCTGCCGAAAACTGAAATTGGAGATTGTGAAGATAGTTGATTTAGAGTCAGAGAGTGAGGTACACATGATGTGGAAGGAAGCATGGAGATTCCTCTCTAACACAGTGTCACAAATTTGATTCAGTGCTGTGAGAGGAATTTGTTAACAGCGGCTCTGCTCTCAGCTGAGCAAGCTTTCAGCATCCATATATTCTACATTCACACCCAGCTCTGTGCTTGTGGTGGGGGTTACATAGGAAAGTAAACAGATAAAAAAGAGTGTAGTGTGTGGCTCACCTGCCTCTCTGTTGCTCCCATTTAAACACAGCATTAAGACTTGCTTCCTTCTTACAACCACTTCTATCTCTTTGTGCATCACTTGTCAGCTGCTGGTGTGAACATGACGTGGCACAAAACCAAAAACCTCAGCACCTCTGGGTCTCTCCTTCCTTCCACCTCCCTCTTCAATCAGCCCTACAACTGTCCCTTTTCTCAGTCAAGTTAACAGTTTTTTTAATGGGGCACATAACCTCTCAGATGCGTTCTATCACGGGAACATGGTAAACAGTCTGCTCTGCCGTTTGACCCCTTCCTATTATGCCTTCTACATGACTAAATGAGCCAACTGACTACCTACATTTAAGTTTTCTATTAATGGGGTTTTCAATATTTTCTTGACCCATTTCATGCTGTCGGGATCAATGAAACATTAGGGACAACACCAGATATAACAACAGCCTCCTAACTAACCATAATATTCATTCTTAACCTAAAACAACTGTAGCTCAACAAAATAACCAAACCAAAGGGGAATAAAACAGACCTCTGTGATATCTCTGCAAACTGCAACGTCCACAGTTTAAGCAATAAAAGATATGCAAGCAAAAGGCAA
Source organism: Acanthurus tractus (assembly GCA_029783725.1). Lineage (NCBI taxonomy): Eukaryota > Metazoa > Chordata > Actinopteri > Acanthuriformes > Acanthuridae > Acanthurus > Acanthurus tractus. The sequence continues at coordinate 196,793 of JAQNCA010000018.1, forward strand.
TCAGTGTAGACCTGTAGATTGTTTTTAATTAGACTAAGCTACTTAGCTCTGTATGAAAGCTAAGATCGCTAAATAGCTAAAATCTTGTCCACTTACCATTAAACTTATCGAGTGATTATCATTTGCTACATATGGTTCCAATGTTTTGTTTCATATCCCCCGATATATCTACAAACATTATTATAACTTGTTAAAAAAAATTTATTATAACTGATATTAACAGAATAGTTTTTGTGAGCATTTCACAGTTCTTTCAGTGGAGCATTATGAGAATTTGATAGCTCTTCTGTGTGCCATAGAATAGGTTATTTCTGGATGCAACCAAAATTATATTGCTATATCTTTACTATCATTAAATAAAAAGATTTTTGGAGATTTCAAGCGAGTAGAACATCTGTTCACTGAAGAGGTGGAAATCCCAAATTACTTATCACCCTCCAGTTCAGTTCAAAGGTTTGTAAGCAGTCCAATGTCAGTTTGTGAAAGCATCACCATTCCAAGGCACTTTGGTACGGTAGAGTAAAGTTTATTGTCCCAGAGGGGAAAATTGTGGCAAAGTGCTACAGATGGTGATTCAAAAAAAAAAAACTTTTTTTTTTACACTTGGTAACATCTTAAAACACACACACACACAAAACAACATAGGATTTTTTAGTGCTGAAATCACAGCAACTTAAAAAAAGAAACTGTGAGACAAAAAAATTCCAACACGCTGACAGTTTAATTGATTGTGTATTTACTGCACATGGCTCTGCACCAAGATTTTGCATCAGTGTTCAGTTGCTTGGTGGAGGCTGCAAAAATGAAAACCTCAAGCAGTTTGATTTACTCTTGGGCACACAGACTTTATATCCCAAAGGCAGAGATTTGTATTTGGAGGAAATGTAAATCAAAAACCATTTCAAGGAGCTACAGTTCCTACAATATTTTGGTGAGTGCTTCTTTTGGGTGGTCTTCAGTTCCGTTGTAACTTCTAAAGTTGTGTATATAAGGTCAAAACCTCAGTATCCTGATGGTTGGAAAATGCACTAAACACCAAAGTTACTGCATCTAGGACTTTATCCAGATATAAAAAGTAACTTTCAGGTTTTTAAAAGGGTGGAGTGGAAGAGAGAGTCTCTGTACCCTTTTTATGTCACTTTTGTGTTAACAGGTTTTGAAAAAAAGCTATTTTCACTTTCACTTGAGTTCATTTTACTGAGAATAATTTTAGTTTTACTAATGTATGGATTTTAGGTGATTTAAGTAACACCATATTTTGCTTTGTCCTTTTTACCCTGTCTCTATTATGCTTTGCAACGCATTGTATTCTGGCAGATATTATAGTGGTTTACATCGATAACACATTGAGGGATGTGTGTTTAAGTTTCACATTTTCAACATTCTTTTAAAAAAAAATCATCAAAGATTGTGCTTCAATTTCTTCTGGCTTTATGGTTGGACACACACTCAATAATAAAGTCACTGCATCACCGCTTGCTTCTCGTGCAGACTGCAGCTGAGATAATCGTACAGATGAACGTCAGAAATGTAGAAACAAAGATAAGGAGCTCCATCCCCTTTTGAGTGGAGCTCATATATGCTTGAAGAGTGTCAGCTTGATGAATGACATCATTATCTTGCTGAGATGAAACACACACTGGCAGGGGGTCAATTTGGATCTATCTCTGGTTCATCAGGGCTTTATTCACCCACAGGAAGTTGACTGTTCCTCTCCAGCTTAGCTTCCCATTTTCACACCACTGATCTCACCACTACAACTGCCATCCGAGCCATAATTACTGCTGCAACTGTGTGACTTTAAGTATTTTTAAAATATGAAATTATCCGCCAACAGGGTTGTAAAATAATTCTAGCTTGTTTTCAGTACATGTTGCCTTGTTCCAGAGGCTGTGTGCATGAATAGTGGTAGCACCTGTGGGGAAAAAATTGATTGGAGGTGCTTTGCTATCACAGATGTAACAGTCCGCTGCACAGCAAAACCCTTTGGGTGATAGTATGAGAGTGTGTGTGTAGGCCCTGTGGTCAGATTAACTTTTGGGTTTTTTTCCACGGTGTATCTGATAGCACCACATCATTTCTTAGAGCAGTCAGAGAAGGATTTAACCAATTTTTAAACAGCTGATAACAACATGTCTACATTAAGGCTGTTTTTAAGCTGATTAAAGTCCCAATGTTTTTCCCTCCTGAAAAGTGTCAACATCATTTTACTTAAGGCTTTAAAAATTGGATCTCTGAGGTGTATATCTGCATTTTCAGGTGACAACGTGACTAAATATTTGTCTATTGGAACCACCACAGGCTCAAAAGCTAATAATTAGATATTTGAAGAGCTTATTAGAAACCAATAACACTTATTTTTTAGGTCCTGTGGCCTGCTGCACGACCTGAACATCAACTAGAGTTCAGGTAAGAAGCCATACAACGATAAACCCACCACTTTGCCACTTACACTTCCACTAAACCCAGTTCGCCATGTTTAAAACAGCAGAGAAACATGCCCACAATATTCTAGGCAAGTAAATCGAAGTCAACTGGACTCAGTTATATGTCTGTGAAGACGTTTCGCCTCTAATCCAAGGGG
>JAQNCA010000018.1:210230-233441 GCA_029783725.1 Acanthurus tractus
TGTGTGTGTGTGTGTGTGTGTGTTCTAAAGGCACACCTATGCAAATCTATCTGATAGCAGCACCTAAATATTTTAACAGCAAGCTGCTCTGCCTGCTGGTGTATTGCATGTTTACAGTGCAGTACGACCAGCCACTTGTTAACCATTCAATGAAAACAATTCATGAATGTTATATGAAGACCAAAGAAAAAGCAACTAAATGTGGCTGTTGCATGGAAAAACAGATACTTGTTAACACATAACAACAGCATATCTCAGGGTGCATTACAGCGACAGTGTCACAGATGCAGCCTCTGTGTTGCACATCATTCACCATGTTAAACCACACATGAGCAAGAAGACAGTTCACATAATACCTTTCCACTGATTTTTTTTTAAGAGAGCAAACAGGATTGTTTTCAGGCTTTCCCACATTTATTCCCCCACTTCCCTTTTGAAGTGAATGGGTGAACTGAGACTAAGAGTGCTCTGTTTCCCATTTTAAGGGAACACTGTATCACCAACATTTGGCAGGGAATCTTGCTGCTTCCGAATTTGGTAGCATTAACGTTTGCATTGCTTCAACTGCAAAGGAAAAACTCCAACATTTGTGGTGCTCTTTATCCCTCTTCAAAGAGTGCAGATGCATGTTTTTGCCTTGTAACAACAAGTTCTCATCAGGCCAAAATATGACTAATGTAATCCACACCCTCACTCCCTGTCCCTCCCTCTCCCCCCTTTCTTGTCACTCTATGCCAGGTACTGTCAGCAAAAACAGATTTACCAGAATCACTAAACAGGCAGCAGAGGAGGGTTCTGTGCTTCTGCCCACATTCACATAGTTCCACATGTATCTGCACTGGCCCAACGCTGCTGTGCTAACTTCATCCGATTTATGGCTTTAGTATGTGGCAGGGGAACACTCTGCAGCAGGGAACACAATGCTTCATAACATTGGCTCCACATCATCCACTTAGGGTGTGTGTATGTGTGTATTTGAAGAGCGAGAGATTTTGTGTGTGTGTGTGTGTGTGTGTGTGTGTGTGTGTGTGTGTGTGTGTGTTTGTGTGAGTGGGGGTGCTTGTTTCCAGAGAGTAAAGCTTAAAGCCAGGGGAAAAAAAACTTTTATTTTGTGTCACTGAAGCTGCCTGCACACTGAACACTACAGCTGCTCAATTAAACAGCTGAATATCTCGACAGCCACACACAAAACAGTCCACTTTAGTGTTTTCACAAGCCCGTTTGTGTTGCCATCTCCTGCTTTTAAATTTCTAATCATAAACCAAACATAAGCCTCCACTGACTCCAGAGAAGCAGGCTCACCTCGAAAATCCTATTCATCGTATCCATTTGTTTGTTTTGCACACACACACACAAACATGTGCATACACACACTTACACACAATGAAGAGGGGGATTGGTGGGCTTGAGCTCGGCTCTTCAAACCCAGATTGAGAACATTAGCGTAGTGAGAAAGGCCTGGCAGCTACCAGGGTGGATTGAGAGAATTTCATAAGCTTGGCGCAGAGCAGCTCAGATCCCCTCCATCATTGTAATCCTGGGAAGCCTCAGTACTAGATTACCTATTGATCCTGCCCGCAGCATCATGGGAGATGAGCCCAATGAAGAGAAGAGAGAGGGCAGAGTGCCATCTATGAGGCACGGGAGAGCTGTACTATGGATTAGCCTGCTAGCCCACTGCTGCAGGACTTGCAAACAAACAAATGGACCAAAAAAGCAAAAAAAGCAAAACAAAAACCAAAAGAAAAAAAAGTTTTACATTGAGAATAAAGTCTCAAGTTCTTGAGAAAAAGATGTAATGTTATAAGAATATCATGTCGTAATATATGTTTGTGATATTTCAAGAGTTAGCAAAAACGTTTTAAGATTACATAAGATGAAATAACCTACTTGTGCGTGTTCAAGCACCACCTTCTATCTACAAAGATAATTATTATTTTTTCTAGAAGCAAAAATTATAAATTTCCTTTTGTTACATTGGGACTTCTTGGTAATATAACACCTTTATGCTCTTGATACTCACAATTTTTTCCTTAAAACTAGAAATTGCAATCTTTTTCACAGTACTGAAAGTTATGATTTGATATTGTAATTATGACTTTGTGAAAGGTTGAACATTTATTCTGATAGCAACTTCTATCAACTGAAACCATCACTTAATCTGGTAAATCTTATAAACAAATCCCTTGTAAATAGTTTGTTGTCACGTTCGTTTCTAATAAGTTTAAACTTTTTTACCAAGACATTGTGACTTGTAATAAATTTAGAACTTATTCCAATTAATTTTTTCTCAAGATTTAAATATTATTTGATAATAAATGTTTTTTGTAGAATGCTTTTTATAGACAAGACAACTTTATGGTCAAAAGAGCGAAGTTTCTGTGAATTTAATAAAAAATTATTTTGTTACTGTTTTTTAAATTACAACATACAATAAAATCTTTAATTTCATAATTTTAGCATTTTCTTAAGTAAAAGTTGGTGTAATAAATTTATACAAAAAGTGTCCATTTCTCATGAGGTTTTCTTTACCCAATTTAGAATCTATCTCATTGTATTACAACTTATTTCAGAAAAATACAATTTTGCGTCACAATTTTACTATATTGTTTCTTTTTAAACTTAAAACTTTTTCCATTACTGTCTTACTCCTCTTTCTGACTCAGGGTTAGAATTTACGGTTAAAAATTGCACCTCTTTCCTCAAACTATTTTGGATTTATTCACAGAGTCAGACTCAAAACATTTATTTCCCTCAGTGGCTCTTCTTTGTAAATCAACCTGGAGGTCCAAGCTGTAATCTTGGCTCCTGTGATTAGTTGTGATCATCCAAGCCTCTCAGCTCCTGGGCATAAACTTGATGTAATCCGCCTGACCAACATAAGAGCCTGCAGCACCCAGCGCTTTATTCCCTTCTTTAACTCTCTCAATCTATCTGAGCGAGAGGCTGGAGAGAGTGAATGCAAGCAGATGGCGGAGGAAGCACAGCCACAGCCAACACAGCAGAAAAGTCCACCTTTCTCTCCAGCCAGCGGGCATTAATCACACTTTGCCTCACACCAACTTGTACCGCTACCAATCAGCCTCCATGTGAGAGCATAGCAGCACACTGTAACACACTGCAGGGTGCTAAAAGACAGAGAGAGAGGGTGGAGGCGAGCAGAAGCCAGATGGGACATTTAGGGAATTACTCTACACAAGTTTGGAAGAGTTTACTCGTGTGTGTGTGTTTGCGTGTGTGCGTGGTGTGGGCAGATATGCTCAGGAGAGGAAGAGAGGTGTTTGATACACTTGACAAACAGCCAACTTCATGAACTTTGTGAACATCTGCTGGTATTTGGTTCTTGCAAACACACAAACTCTAAATGAGGTTTGTGCGTGTCTGGTATACAGTGACACTACTCGTCCCTGATTGGTTCCTCCTTAACATTTCTGCACATGGTTCTGTCCAGCTCATCACTTTGCCTCAAGTTTTTCCTTCCAACATGAAGTGTGTGTTGTGTAAATACAGTTTATTGGTCGGCCTTTGAATAATCTAAGAATACAATTCAGTTTACTAGGTTATTAATTACTCATTGAAGATTCGCTGGCTGTTTATTGACTGAGCCGTGACTCATTCTGTTAGCGCCTCCTCACGCAAAAGATCTGTTTTGTTCCTTTTTTTTTGTTGCTGTTTTTTTATCAGTCACTGAGTATATTTACACTGACATGGTACAACAAGTGTAGAAGGAGCTGTTGATTCCTCTCTCAGTTTTTATTTAATTTAATGTACTTTTCAAGGTGTTTTTTTTTAAACATGGCTCTATGGCATTAGATAACTACCAACCAGAGGCCTGACGCAGCTGAGACCATGTTGGTGAAGTCTCGTACAGCCTGTAAGATGGTCCCTCTCCCACAGTCTCAACCTATCAGTGTAATCATAACTATGTGCGTCATAACTAGGCTGACTGTTTTTAAAACTTTACAGAAGTAAGGGGCACAGTGTGCATCAATCAGGTGAAACGGGATAGAAATTTACAAAACAATCAACAAATGTTTTTTACATTTTATTTAGCTAACATGATAATACATATCATTGTCTGCTACACAGCATGGTTTAATTATCTCAAACTATTGAACAAACACCTCTGTTGCACTGTGATGTTTATTTTCTTCCAAGACAAAGGGAGTAGTACGATCCAAAAGCATGGTCATAGAAGCTTCCATCTCGTGTGAGATTTCACACATGTTCATTTATTTGCGGTGGCCTGCCACCATGTCAACACTTCCTGTCAAATACAGAATTTTTCTTTTTCTGGAGCTGCACATTTTGGAGCTCTTGCTGTTTCCACCATGAGTTTGTTTGAAAGGAACAGTGATGGGTATTATGTCATTTAATTAGTCTCAAATGGGTGTGAATGTAATACAACCCACAGAACAATATGGAGCTGAAATATTCCCATGTGTGCATGCTTTTCTGCTCAGGGAGGAAAAAAGCTGCTCCAAGAGCATAAACGCAGCCCTGCGACAACACAGGCTGTGGAAAGCACACGGTAGACCCCTACCCCCACCCCTCACTCCCAACCCACACACACACAATCCACCACAGTGACACTGTCATTCTGTGAAAAATCTAACACGGACTAGATTAATTTTTTTTTAATTAGTTACAATCTGTAGGTTGTGCTCCAAGCACAGCAGAAAGTTTGAGCTCAGTGATGGGATTGGTTCATTGAAAAACACCTTGAGAGTAGTCTTTGACCTCAACCATTAAGCTTTTCATTACACAGGCTTGTATCTTTGATCCTGTTTTGAAAGAACTAAATATCTTATGACACAGTTGTTCATCTTCGGTAATGAGAGTTTAACCAGGACTTCCTGTCTGTCACCTGACACTGCATATAATGAACAAGACCCTCATATTACTACGTTTACTGGCACAAAAACACAGACACACAGACAGAGACAGATTACTGTTTTTCCCCAGACAATTCAGATCTTGCGTAAGAACAGCAATAAAGCAGTCAGTTGGTTGAATCAGTACATTTTCTTCCCAGTAATGTTACGTCAGGGCTCAGGACACAAGCTTCTGCTGTCACATTGGCTGTTTGGGACACTCAGGCTTGATGACACATGACTGTGACTGCAGTGATCACACAGCTAAGACTGCTGACCTTTCATCATCCACACACACACCCTTATAATAATCCAAATGTTATTACTGCATGGATGACTATGGTTTTGCTGCAAGGGATATCAGGGAGGGAGTTCATGGTTGTTTGTACCTTGGCAGCGTAACTAAGCAGTGCAGTTTCTGCAGGTCATATTCTGGAGCTTTTAAAATTGAGAAAGAAAAGGCGTAACGATCCTGTGTGAGAACCCTGACTCCTACAAACTATGTTAATTTGTTACTCATTTAAATTGCAAGTTGTGTTCTGGGGAAAATGATTCCTGCTTGAGTCATGAGAAGCAGTTCGGGGATGTTTTTGTATCTAAAGCTCTCTGCTTGTACCAGGGTTTGTGTTGGGCGAGTTGTTGTATGTTCAGGCAACCAGCAGATAGTTCAGGCAAATAAAAGAATCAAGTTTACTTGAATACAGAAAAACTGAACGTGGCCAATCTAATGCTTGTGTTACTGATTTCTAACATTACAGAACTGACATTTTATATCTCAGCTCTGCTAATACTGATAATATTGCAAAAAATAACAGAAATAATGCTTTGTTATGATTGAATAAGGTAAAAAATAAAAATAATATGTTAAAGATACATTTTAAAGGTTAATTCCAGAGAAAAAACATTTGTTTGATATTTCTTGTTATTTCCTGACAAATACAATTTTTTTTAAAATGCAAATTAGTTTTGATCCTTTTTTTGGAAACAAGGTTGCAGACGAATGAATGTAATTATGTTTACAGGGCATTTGAAAACACACACACAAAAAAATCAATCTTTTATTTGATTCATGAGTAAATAATCTTTGCAATCTCTCGATTAAATTCTGCGCAGAGTCTTGACTTGTACTTTTTAATGCAGCAATAAAATGTGTTTATGGAAAACAGTTTTCTGAAGAGCTGATCGCATGTGGTACTATTCTTTAAAAAAAGTCTGTTTTCATTGCAGTGCTGCCTGGGGGATTGATTATTACAGGCCTTCAGTGCTGACTTTTGGCTTTGCCACTTACATGCAGAGAATTCTCCAGCTTTTCCACATTTTTAACCAGTTAATGGTGTGGAAGTAGATGGTGATCCCACAAATTCTTTCTATTGTGCGTTGAGAAACTGCTGGACTAATTTCCCATACAACTTCAACACGTTTGTGACCCAGTGTTTGTCGAGCTTTCCACTGCATTCCCTTTTCCTTTTGTTGTCCCTTTCCCAATGTATTTGAAAAGTGTTATTCACATTAAACTCAGTAAAAGCAAATTTTGGTAAAGACAAACAAGTTGTTTCGAGAAACAATTTAATTAATTATCTTATACTGTTTTATGAGTTTAAGACACCAATGGTTAGAAAGACATTGTGTTTCATTTTATTTTCATTTTTTCCAGCATCCCAAAAGTTTTGGGATTGGGGTTGGAGGTAGAGATTTAGTGCTCAATGTTCTCTCCCTCTCTCCTCCATGGTAGTGTGACACAATCCACCCATGCAGAAAGATTTACATCCTTTTCAGTTCACCTGCAAGATGTAGGTCGGAAGTTGGCCAGCACATCCCAGCAGACAGTATTATCTGAATCTGTGAGACTGAAATGTCAGAGGCACAGCACTCTGCAAAAGTGATTACTGTGGTCACGAAGCCATAGAAGCGTTCTCTGCATGAGCTTTGATTCTTCTGCTGAATGGCAGATAGAGGCCAGACCTTACATCTACTTAGGTTTTTCTTTCTTCTAGTGCTGGTTTCTCCCAAACACTGTTTGGGTAAATGTGTCAACCCTGTTCTTCGTGTTGCCTGCCTGCATACTTGCAGAAGCAGACAAGCCCCAAGACTTATTACCTCAATGAGATGCGGCATCTTAGACAGACTGCCAGACACCAACTGCCTGAATACATCCTTACTTCACACGCCGTGTCAGTGCTCACATCAGAAAAATTACAATAATCCTTGTCTGAGGTGAGGATTTGTTTTGAACTCGTATTTCAAGTTATTTTCTTGCAAGATATTTTCTTAGACTGATAACCCGCATTATGCAATATTGTTAAGATGTCCCAAATAATCTGTAAAAGGGGATCTCCACAGATTTTCAACATCAAAATGTGTTTACAGGTGTTCAGGGTTACCAATGTGAAAAAAATCTGTTGGCATGGAGTAAGAATGAAGAGAGCTACATGGCATATGTAGCCAACGTCTGATGTCTGCTAGAGGTTAGCAGCTCATGGCTCATTAGACAGCATCAGGATATGACATGAATGATGCATGAAAAAAGACAACGTTTGGTTCCTGAGCTGCCCTTTGTGATTCTAATACCAAATTAATACTGCTCTTGTTAAAGGGACCCCACTGTTCATTTGCTATCAGGTCTCTGCACTACGATTCACATGTTAGATTCTGATATCTTTCATGAAAAGTGAGACCTTGTGGTGGTACAAGAGTGACATGAAATTCATCCGCACCCTTTACAGGGTTTTCCCTAAAGAAAGCATAAATGTGTTCAGTAAATTTACTAGCACTCTACACCTTTTAATTTTTATGGAGGGATAATATTTGATTTGATGTGGTCCCCCACACAGTGTTGGAAAAAATAACAATAAAGATTCATCCTCTGAAGGCCCTGCAAATCTAAATGAAATGTAAATCTGACCAGTAGCAGTCCTCCCATCTCAAGAAGATCACAGCAAATTTGAAGTAGAAATAGTTTTAATAAACACCCAAATATTTAAAATATGAACTACTTTTTTTTGGCCTAAAAATTGCCACAACAAAATCCGGTGATACAGCTGAAATGTGGAAATTCTAGGAGTTGTGAGTCTGGCTCACATCCTTCGCCACTGCTGCTGGTCCACATAAAATACATGCCCAGTACTTGTCCATCCCCAGACCACCCACATAAGTAATTTCCCAAAGTATCCTCAAATAAATGGGCAAGCAAGAACATTGCCAGTGCAGACTGGGAATTTATGTCATTTTACAGGGTAACTAGGGGTCTACTAAATATAAGAATACAGGTTGAGAAAAGCCTAGAGTATGAATTAAAGTGTCAAGAGCAGATACACAAGTGTGATCAGAGTGGTGGGAAGATTTGACACATTCAGTAACACCAGTCCTACTGAATACACCAGTGTATCCTTGGCCAGTGCTGAGATTAAGATTGCTTCATAATGCATTTAATCATGCTGTTAATTCCACAACCCATTTGGTTGCTTTGACAACCCTCCTCTTAACCAGGGTGACACCGGTGATCTACTCAGCCCCTCTTGTTGTCTTGCCATATTTATAATGTATATTGGTAAAGCCAGAAATACCACTGAGGACTGTCTTTAAGATGAACCCCAACCTGTTTCACACTCACACACACACACACGCACACACACACACACACAAACACACCAAGGGGCATTTTAAGGATTTTAAGTACCAAATTGTGTTGTGTTGAGTTGCAGTAAGTTACGCTCTGACAGTTATGGATGTGTGTGTAGACGTGTGTATGCAGCTTCTGGGCTCAGAAAAGTGTTGGGTACACTGTGCTGCCTAGCCTGTTGGAAGATGTTTGAAACCGGAAAGTTAAGGGAAAAGTTTGCTGAGGGCTGTGTGTGCGACTCCGCCATGCTTTAAGGCTGAAACCACACAGATATTTGTTGTGTGTGTTTGGACAGTTAGTGCAACTGCTGCGCTCTGACCTGAATGGGCATACACAAAACAGCGTGAAAGGAGCGTGCTGCATTCACAGGCAGCACAGTGGGGGAAACAGGACATATTTCTGGATGAAAATAAGCTGAGGGGGTCGTGAATATTCTGCACAGGAAACAGATGAGTGTGTTTCCTGTGAACCCTGTGACCTCAGAAGAGGTTCATTAATCAGTGGATCACACATTCGAGCACCACCAAACCAGGCAGGTATTGCATATGACTTGATATTGTAGGTAGTTTCTGAACAGAATCTGTAGATAGAGTTAAGATATTTGCTTCTCAAAAATGACACGAACTGAAAAGGACACTATGCAGATTCATGTTTTTTTGTCACATTGTAGATCATGATCTTTGGCACCACAGGGCTTTTCTGGGCTTGAGACAACAAACTCAAAAAGAGAAACTCTGCATGAGGCTCAGATGGTACTTTCAGCATCCACGTGTCTGTAACGTAAATCAGCAAGGATCTGCATTATCAGAAATGCTGGGCTGCACCCTATGTACTGAAGCACACCCCTGCCTTCATAGAACAGGACATGGAGTTTAATGAGTACTAACATAACCGGACAGAAATGGTCTAATGAAGATATACTGATGGGTTGCATTGTGGGAGGTGCTTTTGAAAAAGTGAAACAGCACTCGTAAATTCAGTCTAAGTATTAGTGCAATCCTAATTTTTTCCTGCATTGACAGTAAAAGAGTAAAAAGTAGAAAACAAACAAGCAAAATCCAAGCTGACTGGCTGAATGGGAGGATAATCCTCGGCTGTGAATGCACTATGTGAGACTTGTCCTAACACTTATTACTAGGTGACTACACAGTTTCATCATCCAGTTTCTGGGTGGAGGACACTGAGAGATGGACCTCTAAAGTTTCTCCTCTCCTCCCTGGAGTTGCTTTAGGTTCGCCTTGTTTTTAAATCCATTTCCCACAGAAAGGTCTTATCAGTCAGTTAAAAAAAAAAGAACTCAGAAAATCTTAGGACCAAAGCCAAGAGAGAAGATAACAAAAAGCTCTTTTTTTCCTTCATCTTTATCTGTTTATCTAACCCTGCTCTCACCCCCTGTAGGGCTTCTCTTCTACCTCGTGTCTGTTTTTGTTTTTGGTACATTGACCTCCAGTCTGGGCCTATTCACACATTCACAAAACACATGTAAGGATAATTCCAGGTGGTGCAGATAAAGGCACTAACATACCCTGTAATCATATACCACAGATAGCCCTCCACTGGAAACAATGAAAAAATCCCAGGAGAGGTCACTCAAAGTCACTTCTCCCTTTCTCATCACTGATTTAGGCTGCTTCATCTGGGATTATTCATCTCTGTCTGCTAAAGGTCTATTTATCAACACCCACCAAGACCAAATTAATCAGCTCTTGTTAACATTTCCATGTAATGTTCAAGCAGCACCAAGGTCAAGCTCTCTGTTTGTACAGATGCTTTCCTGCTAATCAGGAGGGATGAAAGATAGCAAAATCATGCTCTTACAGAGTGAGAACTTATATGTTTTTTAAGAGAGCCTAAGATTTTTATTAAATTGTCTTTTTTGAACATAAATATTCAGGCTGATGCTCTGGAGAGGGGCTAGTTTCTAATGTTATGCAAAAATTATTATCCAGAGTGGCTCAAAAATCCCTTTTTTATTTTAAAAGACATAGGCCTACATCTATTAATACTTTGTAGATCTTTCACTTGAAAATTACATGATTGAGTCATTACAATATCACATTTAGTTCTGCTAACAACATCTTCAAAACAATCCAACTCTTCTTCTTGTACAGGTTAATATTTTTCTCTAGGTTATAAAAGTCTTTGCACAATTTACAGCAATTGTATTCTCAAAATCTATTTCATATCACAACAAAATTGTAATTAAAATATCCTTGACCGGATAGAATAGGGATTCAAATTCCATCAGGACCTTGTAAATGGTAATCCAAACCCAGTTTCAGTAATTAGCCACAGCTTTATAATGTGAGGAAACAAGCTTTTAGAGAGCTTCAGGGGTTACATACTTAACATTAACAATTTAATTTATAAAGCTAAAAAACTGAGTCAGTGTTAAATTCCCGTACGCTGAAAAGTATGTATTTTTTCCTATTCCTGTAGTTGGATGATAAAGCTCACTGTCCAGACTGACTTATTTGGACATCTCTTGATTGTGGAAAATATCTCTTTGCCCTACATTCATTTATGTAAAAAATATGATTCATTTATGAAAAATAACCCCTAAAAGTCACTGAAGTCTGGTTTACATACCCTGCCAAGAAATTTTGCCCAGAAAATAGAAATCTTTCATAAAGTGCTGTAATTCTTCTCTCCCTGGGTTGCTAAAGAAAATTTGACACGTGCCACTTTTTCCACATGTTGTGCATTTCTGTGAAAGGACAACTGAAAGGAAAAGGAATTACAGAGCAGAAGTAGCAACATCATTTTAATATTCACAGTAAAATCTGGAAAACTTTTGATCTTAATGAGGTGTTAAATGTTGCTGCAGGCTGAGCTATTAGTAGTTGAACTGAGTGGTCTATGAGACTTTTTAGAGTAAGGTGAAGTCTAGCAACCTCAGGCAAACACTCCACAGGAAACCGGAAGCACTTAAAAGCTTTATCTGTAATCCAAATGTCAACAAGACGGCGACTCAAACCCCCCACAACAGACAACACAACACAACACACAATCTCAAACGGCAGAAGAGGTCAGAACATGTCTAAAAGATAAACGTGTAATCCTGTGAGACATGGACAAAAATATAATCTGGAGACTAATTGTTAGAAATTTGTCAGGTAGAATAAGTACTGTTTAATATTGAAACAACTTATCGCTTGGAATCTGAAAACTTTGTATGACACTGCAGAGAGCCAATGACAGAGGAGCCTTTTCTGTCTTAGCAGTTCACAAACTAAGAGGGATTGTTGGAGACAACCAATAAAGAGTCCACAGTCATGTGCTATAACCTCAGTGCTAACACGCACACAAAGGCAAATGCTGACATGCCATTTTTGAATCAGGTGATGACCTTCATGTGACGTCACTTGAAGCAGTTCCAATCCTGTCATTAGTTCAGTGTTCAGTGATTTGACTTGCCTTCAGTTCTGCAAGTATTTGGTTACAAGCCAGAGTATTGGACATATTTAAAAACCAACATGATGATGCCATTAGATCAGAGGATCAAAGTTTTTACAATTGATCCTAAGGAAAACATGAAAGTCTGAATCAAATTTCATGACAATCCATCCAGACGTAATTGTGTTTAAACTTGAACTTCATGACTAACTGAGGAGTGTTAAAATCTAAACCACAAGCAAAGGCTAAAACATCTACTCTGACAGATGAGCAGAGCTGGGAACAGTTCAAAATTAGTACCAGCATTGATCTGAAAAATAACCTTTGAAACCAATGAGACACATTTTCAATACCATACAACCTCTCTCCTTTTAGGTCTCTAGAAATCATCTAAATGCCACAACTTAGGGGGGAAAAAACAGAAAACCACTGGTACAAAAATTTTACAATACAAGGACTTAATTAAGAATGACTAAATAAATCAAAATCTAAAATTGGAAAAAAATTCACAATTCAAATTGGAAAGTGTCAGAATAAATTCCTAATCAAGAAGATTACAAACTTGACTGTACACTCAATTTTAATTTTTCTTACTTTGCATTTTTCAATTACTGGTTCTGGAGTTCAAAGTAGGCTGGAGCCACTCAAGTTGTCCAGAGAGAGTGATTTCACTGAACTCGTTCTGGAGCCCTGGACTTCCCCACAGAGCCATATTTCAATGTGTTTCTCCATCACTGAGCAGCAGACACCGGCTCAATTCAATCCATTCAGCCAGACTGGGTTCCCCCTCACTCCAACAACCTGAAGTCCGGTAATTAAATGTTTCTTATAGACCATCAATAAATGGTCTTAAGAGAATATATGCTTCATTAATTTTAATGAAGCTGTGGTTCTGGCTATTAGTGGGGTGATAATGTTGTATGTGCAAATGTAGAGGTTGAGTTTACTCAGACCCCTGAAACTTTTCATTCTGCAGCAGTTACAAACTGAATTTCTCAACTTTTTTGATTCCACCAGCATCAGAGTCTTTGATTCACCTCTTCTGTGTACAAAAGCACTGTAATGTGCTGCAGTTCAACTTCTTAAAATCATGTTATCAAAAAACTTTATCATGTCAAAATGTGTGTGAAATAAGATAATCTACAGTGTATGTTATTAATAAGTACCTGACTCAGCAAAATTTTAACATCACAGTGAAATTTGATCATGTCATCTTCACTTTGGCTCACTAACAAGTAAACAGTAAGTAAAAAAGAATTCATTTGGACATTATCTGATAGTAAGCAGGGACATTTTGTTATAAATACTCCGAGACAGTAAATCAAGCTGAAGTGGATGGCACTAAGAAATAAAAAGATGTGAACTTTTTCCGAAATTAATTAGATGGAAATCACAACCAATTCACACATCCTAAGTTTCTAGCTTACCCTCCTTACCCACCCACCTTTCAGTTGGTGATCAGGTGGAGGTGTAAAACATTTCGCCTTTACACATAATGTGACAAAACATCATATGACTAAGTTTACTGCTGTTGCTCAAATTAGTCAAAGTTAATAGAAAGTGTTTCCAATCTTGTTCATCTTGTCGCTGCTGTTCGCATTCCCACAAATGTACATTTAAAAAACACACCACAGAATTTTCTGAGAATATATGTGTCTGTGCATACAAAAGCTGTTTATACAACTTTTTTATCCAATTTTATTCTTGCTATAGAGAACTCCAAACTTCCAATTTTGTCATGCAACCCTGTGCTTCAAAAGGACACAGAAATGACCCTGTACTTTATTTGTTTGAGACTACAAAATTCTAGGTTCAGTTTCTCTTCATGGGAGAGCACCAGCTGCGTAATGAAAAATGGTCTTGTTTGTGTCATGTTTCTATTGATCGTTACTTTACATGTAGGGCTGCAATATGAGGATCACCCCAGCTGATACATTCAATGAGTAAGCTCCTAATTATTGCTTTTATAATCTTTTAAAAGTAATATAAAATGCCTTAAGATTTTACAATTTTCCATGGACTTTTCCAAGGTAAGCAGCAAAATAGTTTTTTTCCCAATTTTTTAAAAAAGAACACGTATTTAAGTTTTCTGTTTTGGCATCAAGGACGTAGTCATTTGGCAGTGTATTGCAAATCAATCACCATTATAAAAAAATAAGTCTGTGTCGTTCTTATTGAAATAGTAGCTACGTGCTTAAGGTTTTCAAAAACTGACTGTGGAAAAATGTTTGGAAAAACAGCACTGACAGTCAAACGGAAAGTAAAAAAACAAGCGATGGTTTGTCAAGTTAAAGTCTCAAGCTTTGTTTAACTTGTTTATCTGCACTGCAATTTTCACTACAACATTGTATGCCTCTGTGACTATGTAACACTATATTCTTGTTTTGCTCCTTATAATGTCCAGTACTGTTTGCATGTATGTCCGCAACCTCTGACTGACACTTGATCCTTTCTGCTGAGAAAGTCTGCACAATGTAAAGCTTACAAAACACCGTGATACCTCAGGAGCTGATTATATTATAGATTAGACAACAGCAGAATAAATGAACGTGTTGACAACCTGTAATATTTTTCATATTTTTCTATGTTTTTTGTGGTGTGGTTAGAATCTACAGCATACTATGTCTCAGTTAAAAGTTGATTATGCTTGATTCACCTTTATTCCTGAAATTATCAATGAGTTTAATGTTCAGTGAGCCATTGGGGTTGTATATTTTTTCTTAACCATCTGAAGATATTTAGGATCAGACTCCTAAACAGTGGTGGTATTTGTGCCCCATTTTCAGCACAATCCAACGTGTAGCATCACAGCACAGTTTCACTCAGCGCTCATCTCCCTCTGGGGATCAGCGGCCTACATGCACATATCTGGACGCCTCCATCAACTGAGGTGGAATAACAGGAAAGTCATTTTCAGAGAGCATCAGGTCAAACGGGGTCAGTGGTGTCTTTGGGGCGCCATGACTTTGTCTGCTGTGCTTACTGAGACTGTTCTTGTTTCAAGGTCAGTTTGATTGGGTGTCAGACTGCCAGCAGAGACAGAGTGAGAGACGTCAGAGCCACCCACACGTTGCATGAGGAGTTAGCTGCAAAACAACTAGGTGACATTTTCAGGAGTTTCATTTTGAACTGAGATATTAACATTAAAAGCGCCCACTCTTTTAAAAAACAAAAAGGTACTCAGACAAAAAGAAAAGGAAAAAAACACCCCTACTAACACCTCAACAGTCAACAATTCTCTAATATACTGTTCCACCCAAACACAGCATTTCTATGTCTTCAATTTGAAGCTGAATTGATTTCTTGACTTTGCAAAGCGCCTCTTCGGAATAAGAATCAAGCCTCTCTATCCATTAGTCTCACAGTTATGGTGCCAATCAATAATTGTTTAATGTTAGACTACTCAGATGTGGATCACCACCAAAATGTAATTGACTTTTCTTTGGCTCAAGGCCAATCAGTCCAGCAACTTTATGAGTAATGCACTTTTTGAGATATCGCTCTGCCTGACACGCCAATAAACAATTAACAGACATTTAACTGTATCTTCCTCGGTGAGAGAAACAACTGCCTAAATACGAGAAAAATTACTGCTTACATGAGGAAAATATATTTTTTAAAAAACACATAAAAAAACTGGTTGCTGAAACAAGCTGACTTCTCTCTCCTATTATGGTCATTTCTCCCAACCTAACGCTTGACATGCTGCAGAGAATATCTGGTTTTATATATATCCTCCAGTTCCTCAAAAATGGCTTATGAGAATTGTTCATGAGATCAGAGAAGAGGCTGCAAGTATATATTCTATATAAATAAAAGCTTTTAAAATAATATTACATACTCTGTATAGTATAATTATTACAGAATAATAATAACAATAATGCAATTATTATTGCATTACTGTATAAGCAGCATTTTTATGTTGAGGTTGGCTATAAACTACTGGGCTTCCTAATCTCCAGCAATACACTGAATTATAGATATTTTTTTTCAGGTTTACACAGAGTGAACAGTTATGTTACGTAATGTCTTAACTTAAATAAATAAAGTGACAGTGCCTTGGATGAAATCTCTAGTAAAACACAAGTAGGTAAAACCTGAAGTACCTTCATAAAAGTTCTTCAGCTTTGTATTAAGTTGCATTGCACAACTAACTGCCTTGAACTGAACCTGACATGCTTTTTTCTGTTGTAATGATGTGTTTGGTGTCTACTTCGGGTGTCTAAAAATAACATGTGTTTACAATAATACAACACTTGGTGATACAGCTGGTGTATGTGTGTCACTACTGCTACACATACTTTCCATGTTAATATTCTCAGAGGGAATTAATTTACAGAGTTAAGTAGGGAAACAGCCTGCAGACAGACTCTGCAAGCACCCCCAGTTCCAAGCAGTCATTGTCTCCAACCTCAATATCCCAGCTGTGACCCTGAGTTGAAGCTCTCAGAGCCAAGGACAGAACTGTCGTGCTGAATCCTCACTGGGCTTCTGGGAAGCTGCTGTCCCTGACCAGGTGAAATTCTACCAAGATCTTCAAACAGAATGAGCTCTGAGCTGGTGTTGTTAGGGTCCAATATCACAGAAATTTCGAGATCATTGTGTCATCCAGTTTCAGATGTTAACGGTCAGGCTGACCAGGTGTTTAGCCACATCTATCAGAGTTCCTGATAACAGCTATGGATCCTCCAAGAAGAGGCCCTGCTGGTCTTTCTCCACTACAGCCTTATAGCTGCAGCAGAAATGGGATGTCTTCAGCTGTCAGTCCCTCATCTGGGGCTCTAACTGTGTCCATGAGAGCTACTAGCTGCCCGTTCAGAACATCTATCTTTCCCTTTAACATCGGACCATTCTCTCACAGCCATAAAGCAGAGATCCTGGCCTTCTCTTCCTCCTGTAGAAACTGGTGAAGCTTCTTTAACTCTTCTTTCACCTGTCTCTCTGTGTGTCAGCCTTGGACCTTCATATGTTCCTCTGTTGGGTCACAGTTTCATTTTGCTTGACATAAGAGATTCGGTTTCTCCTGAATAGGTTTGAGTACATGCTTGAGCTTTTTTCCCGTGATTCTTTTGTAGCTTCATTAGCAGGTCTGACTCAGTGTTAAACGTGTTTTTTGAATCTCAACAGACGACACACACACACTGCTGGTGGTTCAGACAGAAGGGTTTAAGCTTGTCTATGTGGAGACTGAAAAGAGCCTCTGAAGCTCTTTGATCTCTCTCTAAGAGGGCATCACATGGGTCTTTCCAGGCCAAACAGTTCTGCAGAAAGGTTTTACAGAGGTAGTGTCTGCATGACAGGAGAATTCCCTCTAAAGAAATAGTATTCCATGATTGTAGTTCAAAAAACAGCAGGAAGGCAGCACAGTGTGTCAGTGGTATGTGGTTTCATATCCTCTTCCAGAACATTTTCTGAAAGTTAGTTTCACTTTGAGTGGAGTTTTGTCTTAAGCTCTTAGTCAGTGTTAAGCACTGAGCTGGAAGTATTCCAGTATTTCCAGAGTTTCCTTTGGTAGTTGTCTTCTCAGAGAGGAAGTAGTAAATTTTTTTTAAGACTGTGAAACTTCATCGTTCTCATGGCAAGTGTGTCCCTCCCCTCAGTGAGGGAGCAGAACAAACAGGGTTTCCTGGTTTCTTCGATGAGTCAACGATAAAGTGGAGCTTAGCTAAGTTTCTGTCCTAGATGCTGAAAACTGAATTCAGTGGTGTCTTACTTCTTTGGAGAGGTATTCAGGATCCAAACAGCTTGTGCTACTGAACACAGCATGCACCAATGTGGACGTATATTTATATAGTTTTTGCTTAACAGGAGACTCCATTCATGATCAAAGCCTTATTAAAAGTGTTGAGTAACTGATCATTGTTTCACTGTGTTAAGCCTTTTTGGAATGATTAACTCTCAAGTGACTGCTATTCATGAAAAACACACACCATGTTCAGTTCATTTACTTGTTCCTATTGTGGTGACCCTGCTCCCCTGAGGGACGTTTCCTGCTTCAGATGATCTAATCTCAGAATAACTATTTACTATCCTTACATGAAACTCTCATTGCGTGTGTGTTTTGTTCTGAGAGGTCCAAACACACAACCCCAGCCACGAGTTGTCAGAGGACAAAGGTCATATGTGAGGAACACATTTATTCATGCCTGACTCTTCAGCGCAGTAATGCTGAGTGGTGTGGTTGGAGGATTCCTGTGTGGGTGTGTGCATGTGTCTGTGTTTATGTGTATTTAGATTGTACAGGAAACTGTTTATGAGGAGATCTGCCCCACCCAGCCAGCGACCCACTTAGAAACTCTTTGCCCCCCCCCCAAATACCACTACACTCATGGTATTGCAGCAGAGCCAGTGATAAGTGATAAACACGCCAACACACACATACTCACAGACACACACATTTCCTCACTGTCAGAGAGTAGTCACCATTGCTTTTTAAGATGGGAAGGACTGCAGAGATTATGACACAATGACATGTCCTCTTCACCTCTGTCTTCTGCTTTCTCCCTCTGGTTCTTTATTCTATTCATATTCATATCAATGTTTGCATCTTATGATCTGTTCACCTCAATGGACCGCTTAAACTGTTGGCTTGTAGATAATATGCACACCCACGCATGCCATTTGACTATCTGTTGCGATGATAACCACCCAGATTAATATGAAGCCCATTGAATTCAGAGCTCAAGCTTCAATCTGTTAAACTAGACTGCTGGTGCTCACACTTGCCTTCAATGGGGCCTAAATAATCTTTTGTTATACTGTAAAAAACACAAAGCCACACATGACATGCAGACATGCAGACACACGCTATCAAGTCTTACATGCAGACAAGCTTGGCATTGATGATGGGATGGTTTACAGAATACACGGAAAATATATTTATTTTACTATTTCGTCTATACGAACCAACCAAAATTAAATGCCAAAAAGAAATTGGAAATGCAAGTAAACTACTAAAAACACTGTTAAGTTTCAATAATTGAGAACCAAAAATGAATTTTTTTCATCATCAACCTCAAACAGTAAAAAAAATAAATAAAATATCTCTGTACTTCTTCTGTAATTCTGTTTTAATTACCCAAATTCAATTCTGGCCTATGGGACATTGGTCTTAGAATGAACTGACTCAACTGCAATATGTTTTGTTTAAATAATAATATGATATGTCTTTACCTTTAAATCAGAACACAAACTGCATGTTTTTTTTTAAAACATTCTAGGGAAAGACTATGTCTAACAGCCCTAAATAGTCTTTAGGTGGTACCCCAACAATCAGATGAATGATGGATGATGGGTAGATGGATGGATTGATGGATAGTAAGAGAGACAAGACCAAGGTTAAATAAGACACTGCAACACGCTCTGTATAGCTCATCAAAATTCAGAAGTCATCATATATGAACTCTAGACAAAGTCTGCAGAATGAGGCTACCATCACACAGAGGATGGAGGATAAGGCTGCAGACTCATCTATAACGATGACGGCTTTTTAATTGAAATTTTTACATGTACTTGAAAGAATCCACAATATCAAGTCAGGAGTGGAAAGCAGCTTCACTCTGTGCGCTTAACTTCACTCCCACCAGAAAAAGAGAGCAGCAGTGTTTTGGTTCTGTGTTATACAGAGGCGCATGAACATCAACACACCCACTCACTCCTTTTGACTTTCCTGTCCAATGACCTGCTCTAATCACACAGGCGCTCTATCGCACATTACAAACTGGAGATTAGGGGGCTGGTTTAAATTCAGACCAAGTGACTCAAACATTTGCATTTACATTCACAGCTCCCCGAGAGAAATTTCAGGGTAGAAGGGCATTTGTGACAGGGGCTAGCCCAGCAGGTAAAGGCAACTCAATACAGGGGACTTCTCATATTGACAGATACACTGATTAGCAAGATGACTGATTAAAAATACTGTAAGGTCTGAACTGCCTCACACCTGACATCACACTTGTTCACAGATATGCAGTAGTTTATCACCAGCACACAGAGCATCAGCAGTGTAACTGTGGCCTTGCCTGGGGCAGACAATTTAAATAAGGCTGTACAGTATATTCCATTATGTTTCAACAACAATACATAAAATATGTTACATTTTCTGGATATTTAACATAGACACTGTTCATACATATAATAACTAGATGGGGATATGCAGATTTTGTTAACCTAGTTAAAAGGATATCTTAAATAAAATATCTTACACCATATCTAATCCTGTTCACTGATTTGCAACATTACCCACACGGGGCTGATACAGCCAATGGTATTAATGGGTAGCTAGACATCGACTGCTGCCTTGGTAGACACAGTTGGGGAACATCTAGAGGGACTACTAGTGCCTTCCTATATGCATATATTACCACACTGCCAACACTAATGACTATAAAAATCAGTTTCTTATTAGTCTGAGATGAATCATGGGCCATGTAGCTCCAGAACTCTGCTTCTGAGTGGATTAAAAACATCTAGATTTGTAAGATACAGCTCTTTTGTCGTCACTAAATGTATTACAGACAGAATTTTTTTACTTTGTGATGCTATATCTTAGACACATTTTGTGTTAAGTCATTCACAAACTGCCCACACTGAGAACATGCAATTTTGAACCCATTAATCAAGCTACACAAAGTGCTGCTTGCTCAACCCAGACACATCCGTCAGTCTCGTAGTTCTATCCTTGTTTGCTCTCCAAACCTGTTCTGTGCTAATGAATGTGTCCCTGCATGCTGCTGGTCTCACCCAGTAGTTGTACAAAGCCTGCTTTACTTCTGAGCAGAAACATGCAGTTGTGCAAGTACATGTATACTGTAAAAAGTTACGTCAATGTGACTTCTTAAAAGGATTGACAAACACATTGAAACAATACAAATTTTTTTCTATATTTTACACAGCTTTTATTCTACTTAAAACTTGCATGTCCTGTCTTACCATGACTGAAGTCGTAATGTTATGGTTTTTAAACAACGGAGAAAAACTGCAATGCTTAATATGACAGATGTCGCTCATAACCACAAAGGGTAAGACATCCACATACAGTAACTCACATAAGCACTGGGGAAGGCTTAAGCAATACCATCAACAAAGGTTGCTAATTAATCACACTTTTCTGTTGAATGATCCCAGCACTAATCTCTTATTTAGTATCTGAGATCCATTACTGTTACTGTGTCTTTTCACTGTGAGTAAGAGGACAGTTTAGATGGCACAGTTTTAGCTCTCTCTGTTACCTATTTTTGTCCAGGGACTTGTGTCTATGGCCTGGCTGCAGTCCTTTGATTCCGTCAACTCTACTGAGTTTGTTTGATGAATTAAACAGAGTCTTGACTCGTGTTATGTTAAAGTGCTTTTTCATTCAAAATTGAGAGGGTCCAGACAACACTGTGGGGGACTAACAGTTAGCTAATCAAAGTCATGGATGAAACTACTGCCATTGTCATGCTAGCACCGACTGGTTTGCTAGTATTGTTCAGCTGTACACCTGGCCAAATTTATTTTACTAGAATTTATAGGGTGATGGCAGGTCATGCCTTCACCATTCTAGGAAGAAAATAACATCTATCACAAACCGAGGACGAAATGTTAAAATCAGAAGTGCAAGATTCTGTTGCTTCATCACCTGCTTCTCAAAATACTCTTCAGAAACATATTTTAGTGTGCTGTTTGACTGTAATTTGAAAAAATTTGTAACAACATGTGACAAATGGATGAGCCAATTTGCAGGACATTATGCTGAGCTTTCATTGGTCAGGTGCATCCAGATGCTCTAGGCCTGTGTTCATAGGGATTTTCAGAGTGCTCTCAGAGAGCTCCTAACGTAGCCTCAAAATTTTGAGCAAGAAGTTCTAGCCTAGGAGTGATTTAAGAACATTCTCATTGAACTCTGAGCCATGAAAGCTCAGAGACTTTTAAGCTAGTGAATTAGGAGGTAGGGGGTGGTTGGGTGTGGTTGGCCCTGTAGCTTGATATGAAAGAGAAAAGTAAATAACAATTAAGACTAAGTGACAATCAATAAAAAATGGACAGTAAAATCACAGCATGTTTTCTGTTTTGGGGACATGTTGTAATACTATTTTATACTGTTCAAAGTAAATGTTAGTTATAATTTAAAATTAGCCGAAAAATGTTCGTAATATTCACAGGATGGCTTGTGCAGTAGACTATTTATGTTGTAAAGGCTGACAGTGGTTTATATATTAGCTTATGTTTACTGACCTTGCTGGTAATTGTGTACTTAATCCATTTGATATAAATGGGGTGCTGAATGGGCCGGCTATAATCAGTGACTATGATTGCTGCGACAGACCCAAGTCATCTATGCTGCTCTGTTGCATTTTATCATTTCTAAATACCTCAACGTCGCGATCGCTTTCATCTCCGACAGAATTACATTGTGCTGTTCCGTGGGAAATGTGATCATATCTCTAACAAGATTTACCACGAACATGATCCTTTCATGATCTAATCTGTAGCATTTATTAATTAAGTTTCTGTCAACGAGAGCTTCAATAACAATTCTCTTATTTCTTCCTCCTTCTGCGTTTTCCTCCTCTGCTAAAGAAACTCTTAATGCCCTTAAAAGTCCTCCTCCCTACTTCCACAATGTTTCACGTTAAGAGCTCCCGAAAGGGCTGGCATTCCTTGTGATTGACTTTATCTTTTTGGAAAACATTATGATTTTAAGAATTTTCTTAGAAATTTATCACTAGGAGCAACTTTATGTACGAAGAACCTTTATAAATATGGGCTCTGGTCTCTAGTTGGACAGGGTTAATTAATTCTCCCTCTGCCACTGAAATCACTTTGAGTGGGGGCGATGTGAAGCTGAAGATGGGAACATGTAATGTTGATGGTCCTGTCTGAATTCAGGCAATTGTTTTCACTGTTTTCTTTATTTGCATTCTAATAAATGTAACAAAGAGACCAATGGCGTTGCATACTTGTAGAATAAAAAGAAATGCAAGTTTACAGACTAAACTCTAAGAGGTGCTTTCATATATTAATACATGCACCTTTACACGCTTGCACCTATATGCATACAATTGTACTTCAGAGCTTTGATGTTTTAAAGAGCCTCATTGAGATTTACACAGTTACTGAGAATTAGCTACTGCTGCAGTAAATGCATGAAGTTGTGTTTTCTGGTGGGCGGGAAGCAACAAAGCTATGCTCATGTTACTCCAACTGTTTATTTTGTGGCGTTTCCAAAGCAGTGAGAGACTGCCAAGCTAAACCCAAGACACACTCACACACACGCATGTACATACACACACACACACACACACACACACACACACACACACACACACACACACACACACA
>JAQNCA010000018.1:233541-243749 GCA_029783725.1 Acanthurus tractus
TCACACACACGCATGTACATACACACACACACACACACACACACACACACACACACACACACACACACACACACACAAGACATGGAGTGAGAAAAAGACATGTACACATACTGAAAATGGAAGAGAGAAAGAGGCAGAAGCAGCCGTAGTAGGCTGACATGACTACTACCCCTCCTTTCGTCTCAGTGTCAGTCCAGGTTACACTCTGATTCGCTTTCATTTCATACTTCCATCCATCCTCTTCTGTTCATTTTTTATTTAACTATCTGTGTGTTAGCAGAGAGTCTGAGTATGATGAGGCTCCGCAGTTCAATGATCCTTAGACAACGTCTACTCCGCTTTCATCTGCACGTGCTGCAGGCTAAATGACAGCTCCACAGACCAGGCCCTGTACGTTTACTGTCCCTCTATAGAAGTCAAAGATCAGCTGAAGTCAGAGTCAGTACAGTCAGATTTTAAATCAACCCAGGTGTCATTTTCATATCTAATTGTAGCTCTTGATTACTGCTGTATTATGCTTATACAGTAAAATATTTAAATCCAAATCCTGATATGCTTTATATCTACATTATTACATCAAAGAAGAAACTTGGCTTACTGCAGTTCATGCACCTTTTCGTATTTTTTAGCTTCACAAATAAAGTCTGAGAGCTTTGAGGGCTCCACTAAAATGTAAAATAAATAACGTTTTTCTCCTGTCGTCAGAGTAGTTAAAAAATGCCTGTTCATTTAGATTTCAATTTCAAACTGACATGTAAAAGTGAAAATCCTCACATTCCAGCAGCAGATCAGAGAAATGTTTTTGCATATTAAACCATCAACTGTAAGGGTTTTGGTGTCAGGGACACATGAACTTCATTACAAAGCTGGTACTTAACAATGAGGGAGGAGTGAAAAATAAGGATGAAGAAACCATTTTCTACACCACAAGAACACAGCAGAGACCACAATGCAATGCAGCAACATGGTGCTGTGAGTACTGATGGACAGGCAGGACTCTCCATCAGAGATCTTTCCCCCTGATTTCCATTCTATGATCCAGTACACATAAACACAAAACTTAAAGGTGAGACTATAGCGCATGCAAGTTTATACACATTGTCACAATACATTCAGGGCAATTTTGGGAAGGAGCTGATGGAGTACAAGTAAACTCTGCTCTACTTGTAAACCATAAAACAAATGTAAAGAAGAAACTATGTCTGGGAGAAAACTGTCCAATGTCTAATGCTGTTATGCTGTTATTTTAGTTCAATGAGTAGCTTGTATTTGCTTTTGGACTTGTTACGCTTTAAAACAGTCAATTTGCATTATTATTTCTGATTGGGTTGTTACTCTACACAATAGCTAATGGTTTTATAGTTTATGTCCTATGCAAGATGGCTTGATTGGCTGGAGTTGTGGGCCTCTAACTACACTGGAGCTGGTCCAATATGACCAGTGTGCCAGCACAGTACTTTCAATAGAGACTGTGGTATTACTGTTGGCAACCCCACGTGCCAGACAACATTTGCATTAAAGGATAACTTATCCACTGTCGGAGGCGTTCCTCATGGCTACATAGTGCCTTATGCAGAGTGAGAGGGCACCCAGAGGACACTGACACACCACCATATAGCATAGACAATGTTGTAGAGCTGGTGGTCAGAGCTTACCAGCCATGAGCAAGAGGCTCTCTATGTGGGGGAGTCAGTTCATAAGGGTAGCACTGCTGTTTACTGCAATTAATCTTAATGTTTTTTTTCCTACCACTTATCATGTTTGGTTATTCTAATGGAACCAATCTTATGTGTTTGGGTTCTGACACGCCAAACCAGCACTAGAGATGTAGCATGATTAAAGCTAACAATTGTGCTGCATCACATCACCTGGATTTTTTCCAACAAGTTATATCTATACACGCAGCAAAGACTACAGCTGTGGGTCAACTAGCACGCACATTCTGCACTTGCGCAGGAGACAACTTCTCACGCCAGCAGGTGTCTACATTTGCCAGAAATAAAAAAAAACAAAGAACAAGAAATTATGTAGCAGCTGCCACGATAAAGCTGTATTTGCTAACACTCACATCGCTCTTGTCCAACAGTCAGATGGTTTAAGACATAAACTGACTTCTTATCAAGAACATGTCTGATAAATTGCTAAAAAGGCATTGGGCCTGTCACCTCTTTGAGTTTTAGAAAGAAAAGTTAGAGGTACAGGAGGTAAATATGTAGAAACTGTATATGGCACTACAGCAAAAAGCTAAAGGAACTGTCCCAAACGTGTCAAGACCTGGAGTCATATAAAATCTTTGATTTTGAAAAAATCCCTGTGTCCTTTCCCTTTTAGCTTCGTATGTTGAAGTAACTTATCAGACCAGTCATTCAGATGCCAAACACTAAAAAATAGGATTTCTGTAAGGAAACAGCTAGTTTGAGTGTTTTTTAACTCACCAACCAGTACCACCATGAACTGGACATGCTGAATCAACAAGGACCAACTACAGCCAATAGTGCAGAGCACACCAGGAAGACTTGGGCGACAGACCAATGGCCGACCGTCAGTTTAAAGTGTCAGGAATCTAAGTGACACTAACTGCAAGAAGTCAGCGTTCTCTTAT
Source organism: Acanthurus tractus (assembly GCA_029783725.1). Taxonomy (NCBI): domain Eukaryota; kingdom Metazoa; phylum Chordata; class Actinopteri; order Acanthuriformes; family Acanthuridae; genus Acanthurus; species Acanthurus tractus. The sequence continues at coordinate 236,144 of JAQNCA010000018.1, forward strand.
TTATACTTATCACAGCAAGCATCCACCCTCACAAGCAGAAAAAGGAACCTATTTGCAAAGCCGAATATTACAATCTAAGCAGACAAAAATTCAAGATTACTTAAAGGATTAAAGTATATCAGGCCAGTTAATTGGATTTGGTAGCTGATATTCCTAGTTGCATTTAAAGGCTTTTGTTTTGTTTTTTCAAAGTCCAGCACAGTGCTCATTCCACAAACTTGATGCAGCACAGCAGAGACAGCAACATACTATCGATACATTCATTTTCTTTGGTCCAGCTCAGCGAAACATAAACCAGAAAATGTGGTAGTGTTTTTTTTAACAAACAATTGACACCATTTTTTATCAAAGTAAATAGATAAATTGAGGAACCAACATGTCCATCAACAGCAAATTAACATCAAATGACAGCAGACCAGCTTGTCAGCTGCCTCATTGACTGCCTGTGGTCACTGAACATGTTGCTGAGCGGTTGTCCTGCATGTGTCCTTCCCCCGCCCTACATATCACCATCGCTCACCTCCATCAGCTGTGCTCATCATGCATGGACACAGTCCCCCCCGTCTCTGCTGCTATAAATCAGCTCCTCACTCTTGCACCCTAAGAGCCCTGCATCACGCTGCACCTCAGCCACACAGGGAGGCAGGAATTTAATGAACCCTGCACTGAGCACACACCAGCCAATGACTGGCAGATGTGTGTGAGAAGGTGTGTGTCCCTGAGTGGAGCAGTGAATGATTTGATGTATAAAGTATCTGATTACTTGAAAATCGAATCCCATTTAAGCAGATTTTTTTCAGGATGACAGTACTCAAAAAAAGTAACAGTCAGAATGGATCCTTGTTCTGGATCAGTGAACACACACATGGTCACGCACACACACACACATACACACACGCACACATACACACTGTGAGTGTGACAGCGGCTACGTCACACTTGTGATACCTGCAGGGCTTCCATGACTCCTGAATAAAATAAATAAATAAATAAAAAATATCTCACAATTATTCAGTGGGGAGGTCGAGCTGGAAGTGTGTTGTCACAAACGCACATGCGCGCGCAGGCACACACACGTGCAGAAACACACATACATACATATATATATATATATACACATATACACAATATATGTATAAATAAAAATTTATATATTCAGATTTAAAGGATAAACTCCTGTGTGGAGAGTTACAGTGCCCACACACATATATATAGACACACACAACCATGCACAAGCACACACAGACACACACTCACACACACACTCACAAACACATGCACACACATAGAAACAGACACGAGCAGCTGGTAAAGGCTTTAGGGAGTGCTCAGTGAAGCAGGGAGCAAACATCAAACAGCTCCAGCCAGGGAAAGGAGACACAGTGGAGGACACACACATACACACACACATGAGCACGCACAGACACACACATACACACACATACACACACATGCACAGATAGGAGGCGGGTGGAGGAGGGGGGTCCAAAAGAAGTGCCAGAGAAATTTCTCCTGGGATTGTCAGACTCCAGAGGAGAGGAGGGCACACAAACACAAACACACACACACACACACGCGCGAACACACAGTTCTGATAGAAAAGGAATGTAGACACACGCCTACTCCCACAGGAAAGCCTGATTTCCCTCAAAACTTATGTTATTTAGCCAATTAACGGATCTTTTATGACCCTCACACGAGCAGCTCGGAGGACATACAACTTGAGTCGCCCGGAACATTAAAAGCATCAAAACCATAAACAATAGGAAATTTATCTCGACCATCAGTTCCATATGATGTAAACACTGGATTAGATCATGTCTGGGTCCATCTCACTCAAAGCCTTCAGTTTGTGATAGAGGTTTTGTTTTAATTTTTGGAGCTTCAAAGCCTAAGATGAGATGCTTAGGTTTCTTCTGCGGGGAGGCCATGTTTTTCTGAGTGTGGTCAAGGATCGACAGATTGAAAACTGATTGAAAAAAGGCCACCAAACTCAGCAATGCTTTGATTGCACCAGGGCATATTCTTTTGGAAAGAAAAAATAAGAAAAACTTAAATGTTGCATTTTCTTTTGTTTAATGGCTTGACCATCAGTTGACCATGAAGTTGGAAACATTTTTGTTTTAGTTCAATAGAGTTTTTGGGGAGATTTAATCCAAAGCATGGATGCTCTCAACTTTTACCTCTTCAAAACTTACATTTAAACAGAGCCACGTGATAGAAATAAAAATATGCTGGAGCAGGCTCACTCTTTGTAAAAGATATGACAAGAATATTTGTGATTCTGTAAAGTTATCATACAGATTATCATGAGAATTAATTATTGTACACATTCATGAAACCAACACTCTCAAGTGTGAAAGAGGCCTGCTGGTGGCATCTGCTGGGACTTCATAGCAGAGAGGAGGAGAGAAATTATTTGAGAGGCTGAAAGATAAGAGAGGACAATACACACAATTCAATAAAGAATGTAACTGCCCATGTGGACCACATGCAGACTGGTGACCAATTAAAGGATCAACTTGAGTGAATTATCAGAGAGAGAACTGCTGAAGCTTCACTCGAGCTCACTGAGCGGCTTGTCACTATGTAACGTATAACATGTTCGGCTGTGGTTTCTCCAGTTTGACAGCAGCACTAATAATATTTTTTGCATTATATCCTACACTACACATCCATAAAGTCCCCAAGTTCTGCATCTTCTCAATAATTACTGCTTATGGTATGACGACAGACTGGAGATAGAAGAGAGGAGGCATCCTGTCATACAGAGGTATCTCTGAAATCACTGACAAACATTTGCTAGTTCCTTGTGATGCAAAAATCAATGCATGTAAAAAATCAAAGCAACTCAGCTTTTTGGTGTCTGTTTGTGAGCAGAGCTTAAGAACCACAGTAGAGTACATGAAACTAATACACAACAAAAGGAGACCGTTGTAGATACAACATAGTGGATGTGAGTCACATGCTGCCAAGTTCCGTATCATGAGAAAATGTGAAGCAAATTCTTTGTTCTTGAGCTGATGTAAGCAGCACAATCAGCAGCCACGGCAGCAGAGCGGGACACCGATGTGGAAGTAGCAGTTCCTCAAATAGCGTCACAGGTTTTAGCTCCACATAATCTGACTACATGGAAGTCAGAGGGAAACCTGAAGTGTTCGCCAAAAGAAAATGGCAGGTCATTTCTTTAGCAACAAATGAAGCTCTTATCAGCTGATTTTAAGTATTTATTTGTGATTCCAATCTTTTGAACCAAACTAGAACCAAATTCGCAATCCATCTTATCAAGTAAGCCAAGTAAGCCAAAATATCCCAATGGGAAGCTGCACTAAGAGTGTCAAAAAACAGGCAAATACAGTCTCTTTCAAGCACACTGACAGGTATATTGGCATATTACACCAAAACAAGAATGTCATTATTTTGCTGCAATGAGCATTAAATGTTGCCTTAAAACCCATCCAGTTCCTTGCTTCATGTTTTTCTGAAGTTACAAACACAACCAGTCAGGTAACATGTTTCCTTTCACCAGGTGCCATATTTGTGCCTTGTTTGGTTTAGTGCAAGTAACTGAACATTCTGCCATTGCACGTAATGCAAGCATTTTCCATTCCAAGCCAAAACTCCTCAAACGTGTCTTGGGTCTGTGCAGGAGAGTCTAGTTAGTTGTGCAGAGCTAAACACCTCAGCAATACTTCATAATCTCGGCAATTACAACAAAAATGTTCTAAAAGGCATTTGGAAGAAGCTGCAGGAGCTCTACACCCTGATCAGAATCTTAATAACAAACATGCAACAACCAAGCTGAACTTGTGGCCAGGCCTGCATGTTTCAGTTCTCCCTGAAACAGCAGTGGTTGACTGTAAAGATGCAGCAGTCGCACAGTAGCAGCCAAAGGCCAGAGGCCTCTTCCTCATATTCCACTGAAACTTTGCATGGTCTCAAATCAGGACTGCATCAGTGTCGTAGTTGAATAAGTCTGAGTTCAAACTATTTCTTTGTGACACTAGCTGATGGCATTTCAGCAGAGGTGTAGGTTTACTCCACAAAGGGCTTTAATATGCAAACTAATATGATGACAACTCATAATTAGTAGAAATCTAACAGGATTTGCAATACAACTGACAACACAAGTCATTTTAAAATGGACAATGAAGGACCAAGTGAATGCAGAAGCAACGTGACCGCCACCCTGAAGGGCCTGACCTGAGGGGTGACCGCCTGTCAGTGGTCATTCAGGGGGCAGCAGTGGATGAAGAAGGAGCAGCAGGAAGTGAAGAAAGAGCTGATAGAAAAGTGACCGATCAAGAATTTAGGAGGAATTTAAAGAATTCAGTGAAGTGTGGATGATGCAGTGTTTCTCAGTGAATATGAGACTAGGCCTAATTGTTTAGAGCCCAATGCTGTTCATTGTTTTCTAGACTGTGAATGTGGCACGAAGAATTCTTAGTCTGCAGTTCAGCCTGAGTCAGCCAATTCCAGCAAAAACAGAAGTGGCTATCTGCTCAGACCTCAAGGCCTCTATCATTGCCTGTCCTCACAAAGACCAAATGCAAATATGTTTTGGATTACCATCTCCAGCCAGTTTGACCTCCTGGCCAAAACTAATGGTGTCTGCCAAAGTACAGAGAAGGAAAAAAAACACTTTCATGTTCCATCAATCAACTAGAGAAGAGATTTGTGCTAGTTTCTTTGTAACTTGCCAATTTTGGATGAGGCACTCTGTCAGTTTGGTAAGAGATGCATTTACATCTACTCTAGTGCTTCCATAGCCCTTATATTTAAGGGACACCTTCTTTTGGACTCTGAAGTTCTGCCATTTCACCAAAATGGTCTTAACATAGTACAAAGTATCGGGTAAGGTTTGGGCTGTTTGGTTGTGTTGTGTTTCTGTGAAAAAAAGCAATTAATAAAGGATGAAAAAAGCCACTGGGGTCTTCAGTCAGGTTTTCAAAACTGGCACTGCCAGTAGAGTTCAAGTTGGGTCAGGTGTTAAAGACGCTGGGAAATGCCAGGCTCAGATTTCAGTTTTAGGCTTTTGCAGAATTCACTTAGGAGGTCTTATAGTGCACAACTGTTGAACTGAACAACTGTTGAACTGAAAGCAGCTTAATCCAAAAAAGTTGAAGTAAACTAACCAGCATTTTTCAAGAAAGACACCAGAATGAAGACTTAGTATATGGGTGCCATTACAGCACTTGAGCTGCAGTACTGAAGCCATAAAAGGCAACTATCAAAGTATATGAAAGAGCCTAAAGTTATAAAAAAAAGTCTTACAAAAGAATACATAAATAAGACTATTATTTCGAGCAAGTACTTCATGCCATCTTCAAATACAGATTGTCACATTAACTTTCATCTGTATTCACAAGTTTAGGATGATATCAATCCCTAAGCATCTTGAGATCCCTCGATTTTCTCCTGAGACCCCGCGAGAAGGGTGTCAACCACCATATGGACAGGAAGTACCCCAAGGCCCAAGACCCCAGGTGTCTAGAAGCCCCAGCCTGAGTGTGTATCAATTATGGCCTGGCATTTTCTCGTTTGAAATGTGCTCATGGCCCTCTGAATATGTTATTTGTTGTACTTTATTATCTGTTGATTTGTCAGCTCCTGTTGCTGCCCACAAACTCATGTCTCTGGGAGCTACCTCTGAATGAGTGTCGTTTTGATCACAACACGTTTGGTGCGCTGCGGCTGCTTTCACACCTGCATTTGCAGCTGTCCACTCATCACATCTGACTGCCAGCAGCTCACTGAAGTGATTGTTTGTGTTTACATGCGAGCATTTAATATGTTTAACCATGCTTGTATGTTTGCATGTCTGCATGCACGCATGCATTCATGCATGCTGTGTATGTGCACATTCTGCATGCATTCATACATACCAATGAGCAGTGGTTCTAGGCTATTTATAGAGCAGTTATATTAGCTAACCATATGTGTCAGCTGGTGCTCTCAAAATGGCCACAGACAGCACGAGCAATAGCAGGAAAACTAGGTGGTAAAGTAGCCTGAACAAATGAAAGTCCCTGCTCAAAACCTCCAAGAGGGAGCAAAGTGTGTGTTTGTGCACATGTGTGCATGTGTGTGTGTCAGCAATGGGTGTGTGAGAAGCTGTGGGGCGTTTTTGTTGTAGAACAGGTCCACAAAATATACATGTACGCAAATGTGCACAAGGAGCTGAAGTCAGTAATAACCCTGGAGAGGTTGCGTTCACACACACATACATTCAGTTACATGCTCACAAACACACACACACACACACACACACACACAAGCACACACACATGTTCACACACGCAGCAAGCCAACGAGTAGAGCCTGTTCAGCGCAGCAGAGCAGCCTCTGAGTCACACTTGCTTGTCAAACTTGCGACCTACAGACAGCAGACTTGTTCCCAAGTAAATCCCTCCATTGCAGTGTGCCTGTGTGTGAGTGTGTGTGTGTGTGTGTGGATATATGTGTGTGAGCAAGAGTAGAGAGACAGGAGAAAGAAATTAAAAGAGACAGAGAAGGATGGAGAGAGGGTGAAGGGTTAGAGCACCAATGACAGATGGAAAAAGCCTCAAAAGCAGCACAAAGTCAAGACCAGTAGTTATCCATGTGAACTGTGTGTGTGTGTGAGCATGTGTGTGTGTGTGTGACAGGAGGGGCAGACAGAGGCATGTGTGAGTTTGCCCAGCAGGGCACAGAGAATGAGGTGTGTGTTGATGATAGCTCAGGGAAATCTCGGTGTCTGCCGACCAAACAAAGCAGCCCCTCAGCGCCAAAGTCGGCCACTCACACTGCCGCTCTCCCTCTCTGCATCTATTAGTCTCTTCCAATCCCCCCCCCCCCCCTCTCTCTCCCTCTCTTTTTCTCCACACATTGCAACTCACTTGATGAAGCAGCGAGCTCCCTCGAATGTGTATCCTTCCTCCCATCCTGTTGGTAAATCTGTAAGGACAGGGGAGGGGAAGGGGGGGGGGGCACAAGACACAGAAACATAAGCAGCTGTGCAGAGAGATACGAGGCTGATTACACACACACACACACACACCAAAAACACGCGCGCGCGCACACACCTGCACAGCAATGCAGTGGACAGACCACAAACAGCTCATTTGACTGGTGCTTTGTAACGCGTGTCCGCGCCCCCTCCTCAATAACCAGAGCAGATTCCTCAATCCCTCTGTGCCTGCTCCCGCACCGCTCAGCCTCCAGCTGTTTCAATGCACTGCTCATCTGCATGCAACGGTGTCCTCCCACCCGTCACCCCTTCCCCGTCGCGGCAGATGTGTTTTATTTTGGACGATCTGCTGTCCACTGACCGCCGGACGCGATGCATTGTTCTTTAAGCAGCCTCGATGCCTCAGCGTGCTCGGAAACACTGGGTTTCTGCAGCGAAACGGCTGTCAGCGGAGAATGTGTCAAATGTCACTGCAGGGAATCGGCTCCGAAATCGGTTAACGCCTACGTGACGGAACTTTTAAAAAGTGTGTCGCAAAGTGTCCAGGTGGAGCGAGCAGGAGGGGGTGGGGGGGTGGGGGTGCGGGGTGGGGGGGGGGGGGGCGCCGAACGGAAAGGTCCCCCAGAGGAGAGCAGATAAGCAGGGGGAGCGGCGCTG
>JAQNCA010000018.1:262897-317003 GCA_029783725.1 Acanthurus tractus
GGAAAAACTTCCTTTTAACAGGCAGAAACCTCGGACAGATCCAGACTCAGAGGTGGGCGGGATCTGACGGCACCGGTGTGTGTGTGTGCATGTGCGTGTGCGTGTGTGTGTGTGTGTGTGACTGGATGAGACTCCAGAGGTTGTCTGGGATGTTAACGTGAACATCGTCAACAGTGAAAACTAATCTACTCACTCATCTGCCTTAACAGTCTTGCTTGTGTTTCTGGCACACCAATAATTCTTGCTCAAACTATCCAACTTGTTGACTTGCTGAGCAGGTGTTGAGGACACTAGGAAGCTCCTGAGACAGAGATGTAGTTTGTTCATGGCCTTACTTGATCTTTTTATTTCTAGAGCTTACATTAACACCACAAAAATTGTAACAGTGGAAGTCATATGAGATAAATATCTCTTTGAAGAAACTTTTATAAATCCAAAATTTTAGTTTGCCACAGAGTTTATTTTTGCAAGTATGGTCCAGGAAACATTCCACCTAACTTCTGCAGGTTGACCTTCAAATAAAGTCATCATACACGTCTTTATTAGAATGGAGAGACAATCTGGCTCCCACAAGTGAATACCTGCTATAGGATTAACCCTTATGTCCATAAATTAAAGAACCAAGAAGTCTGCAGTGCTGTGCAAAACAAACCCCTCTCTTCATAATCCCACAAGCCACATGGGTCTCACTCTAAGTGTGTAATTAAAGTCCAGGACATCTTTGACATGCTAAAGCCTTTTTTTTTCATTTTAATTTGGGAGGTCATGCAGTTTTGGTAGCTTATATTCACTAGCCTCCTATTTTGACGCTCTTTTTTCTGTTTTATTTTGTTATTTATCATTTGCACACACATCTCTTTTAGAAAACACTGTAAATACATGTCATATTTTCTTGATCTGGGCAATCTGTGTTTTGGTAATGCAGCGATAATAATAAATGCTTTTTAACACTTACACCTCAACAGAGCAGTGTCTTAAATAATGGCAAGGATCCATTCCCTTCCAGCATGCTTGCATTGTACAAATGATCATCACACATACATGTTGTCTATTAAACACACTACTCACAACCTTATCTCATATACCTTGTATATCCAGTGTCTTTAAAATTGGATATGCAAGACTTACAGGAGATTTAGAGATTAATGGGGCAAATGCTCAATTTGTTTAGACTTGAGGAGTGAATGGATTTGTGTTTCCATGCATGTCTTTGTTTATGTGATTTTCCTCACATCACCACCGTACCTTCATCTGCCTTTAAGGGAGTTTATGGTCTTGGTAGTTTCTAGCTTAAAGCGAATCTGCCAAGGAGTCTCCTGAGACAGCATGGTGAAATACTGGAGGATGATGAGAGAAACACATGAAAAACAAAGGGAATTTAGAAAACCAGAGATCAAAAAGTGAAGACACTCTCAAATGGCAAGATACAAGAGGATAAAATGTAAAACAGAAAGCAAAGGTTGTCAGACTGGAAGAGGGAATTATCTCTGCGTGCATTTCACCTCCTGGGAATTGTTGATTTGTGTGCATGCTGTGCCGTCAGGCATCAGGACGTGAAACAGTGAAGGGATCTGAGAGGATGACAAAGCTTGGGCCTTCGAGGTTCTGTTGTACTTTATTGAAAAGATCCCGGGCAGGGATGGGAGGAGAGGGAGGTGCCAGGGAGGAGAAGAAGCCAAGGTGTGATGGTGCCACAGCAGTGAGGTCTCGAGGAGGAGCTGGTGAGCACTGAAGCATTTGAATCAGATCTGCAGGGAGACACATGAACAAGAGGCCACATGCAGACTCTCTTTTTTGTTATTGACAACACCTGGAACTCTGAAAAGTTGCTGAATGGGAATTATAATTTAATTGGAAGCATAATGTAGAATAGCAGTAATACAGTGAAGCAAGCAGAAGTAAAGATACTTTGAGTCATTGTGTGCAAATAAGGTGTTACTGTTGAAAAGCTATGAAAAAGGATCGGTCCCATTAAAGTCACCTCTGATGGAAGAAGCATTCAAAACATACAAGTTTGAATAGAAAACTCTCCAAACAAAACATGTGATCTCTGTCTCCTATTTGAAATATACTCAGTGCAATTTAGTTTATTATCGTTGTAACTTACAAGTTTAACCAGTTTAAGGCATATAATTAAAAACATTCTTTTTGCCAGTAAAAGCAACAGAAGACAGACAGTGACTGTGTAAAAAATAGAAACCCATTCAAAATTAATTACAAAAAGAAAAAAGTCTCCAAGACAGACAAATTTCTTTGGAAGGAAATTGATGTGAGTGTCACAACAATGACACAGTCAATCTGTAACATCAGTACATGTCACACAGCCACCTGTTGACCTGCGACATCTTTTCCTGAACAAAAAGAGTTTTTTAGGAATTGAACACACCCAAACATTTTGTTTGTAGAGACGGCAATCAATCATAAAGTTTTGGGTAAACTGAAGTTTTTATAAACATTTGTGGTCTCCAGATGTTCACCTTGAGTGAAACTGAAGCAAGAACAACTCTGCTTGAGTTCATGTTTAAATTTGAGCAGAGAAAATACCTTTCCTGATGCTCTACTGAAAAACCAGATGAAGAGACTGGAGAGAAACATTAGAATGAACTGGTGTCACATGGTTAAAAAAGTGTTTTATCAATAAATCCTCAAAAAGACAGAGATATGTTTGTATTCTATCCATCAGATTTATAAAATTACACCTGGTTCTCTTTTATAAATCTTAGTCATTGTAAATCACAACCACTATTAGCTAAATTGGTTCATCTTTAGAGCTTGTGTTTTCACAGACTAAATGGCTGTTGAGGGTAACTGAATGAACAGCCGGCAGTCAGAGAAGAGAGGTCAAAGAGGACAGAGACCACTTAAAGCACTTTGAATAGACAAATCTGTGACAGCAGAAATGTACATTTTATTTCCCTTTCACTCAAAAATCAATTGTCTGCCCGACTTTTAGCCAAATCTGGAAACATCTCTAAAAGAAGTCTGTGGCGTGAAAGCCTCTGCGTTCAAAGACAAGTACAATTTGTAAAGAAAAAAAAATTAACCTAGTTTTGGAAAAAGTCACCACAGCTTTCAAGTGTTTTAACTAGCTTTGACTGAATATTCTATATTTGCAGTTTTCTTGTGTCCTTCTAACCATTAAAACAGGAAGTTACAGCTCTCTCCCTTTTCTTTAAGAAAGCATCCTGTTCATGTTAGCTAATGACTGCAGGGGCACATTTCCAAGATTAGTTAATTTTGCGTTGTGGGACTTTGGTCAAAGTCCAGCGAGGTATTTCCTTCCACTGACCGTCCAATGACCTTTACAAATCTCCACCTGAGAGAAAAATCTAATCACTTCAACACTCAGTCAAAATCATGCATGTTTTTCCATTTCTTTTTGGCATGAATGATGCAATATTGCAAAAAAGAAAATGAGAGAGAGAAGTCAAGTTGCAGACAGACAGTCATGATGTGTGTTAAAACTAGTTATTAAACACACTCTTGGGAGTGCGCTTGTTCCTGTGCACTCGATGATTCTCTTTGAAGCTGATTCCAGAATCCATCTTATTAGTTATTCATTGGAGGCTCCATGCTGAATGCACCATCTATGCTAAATACAGATTGGGGAATTGCATTGTGCGCTGTTGTATGTGAATGAATTTTAGAAAAAAAGAGGCATGGAAAGTAATTAGAGAAGTGTGAGGGAAGTTAGCTATGCATGAACTGACTAATGTGCAGTGATTATGTATATTTATGTAAATAAGATCATGGTTGAATAAATGGAATACAAGCAGCCAAGTAAGGACAACTTTCATCCACCATTAGCTCGAGGAGCTGGAGAGAGTGTTTCACTACCTGAACATCCAGGCCTGAGAGCTGCTGGCCTCTCCCACCAGACCGTTTGGAGAGCAAGATACAAGTACAGAGGGAGGAGGGAGGTGAAGGGGAGACAAGGAGAGAAAGACAAGAGAAGGGAAGATAATGGGGGAGAGAAGAGAGTAAAGAATGAAAGACAAACTGAGTCATTGCTATGACTGTGTGTGTTTACAGGAGGTAAGTGTGTGGGTTTGTGTCCATGGTCAGTCTGATCTCTGACCCCAGTTCTGCTCATCACTGTCAGAGTTGGTCACCATCGTGGACATATCTTCTGTATATGTTCCCATTAAGTAGATTTTAATGGGATTATTCTAACACTGTTAACAACTAAATCCAGTTCTCAGTGTTCGTCCCATGCATGTGCAGTATGGGCATACTGTATGTTATCAAATTAATTTGTGTTTCATGTGTCTATATGGCTTTAGAGTTATTTTGCTACCTGTTGGTCTGGAGTCCCATTGTATAGAGGGGATACCTTTGTTTGTGTTGTTTTGCACACAAAAAAAAGGAAAACCCACTTTAAAAAAAATCAGTACCAAGCCTGCATATCAGAGTCTAGCTTGTGCATGCTGTGGGATCAGCTGGCCCTGATGTGACAAAAGGACCAGAGGGTGCTGATAACCAATCTGTAAGCCAGACACGGGTGTAAATTACAAGAACACTGCTGAGCAGCTAACAGCCAGGGTTGCCAAACATGAAATTCAACAAGAACAGTACCAGCTTTAATGTGAGTCATCACATCCAAAATAGTTTAAGCACTTGTTTTCAAGTTGCACACCTCAACTCCTTCCACTTCTGCGAGTTAAACTCTTGACTTCAGCTCTTATCAGTGTTTTGAAGGCATTTAGTATCCTAATGAACTCACTGTTATCAGAGCTTTATCAGGACTCACTGAGCTGCTCTCCCCACACAGCAGCACAGCATGTCTGCTTCACTGTTAGCTCCTATTAGGTTTGCTTCACTACCTTACCAAAAACCCTGTACAGTGAACCAAAAATGATCATATAATCCAAACTTCTGCTCCAGATGAGAGTTAAACGTCACTGGAGTATCAACTGTGACACGAGGAAAAAGGTATGTATATGTTGATACAGTCAGCCTATTTTTATTTTTTGAACTGTTTTATGGTGTTTCTTGCAATATGGAAGCCAGAGAGCACCAAGACTTGTGTTTGTGTATGTTTTGACTCCTTTCAGTGTGGTCTGTGGCTCTGTGCTTTGCTTTATTTGCATTGAACACGATGCAGTGAATTTCGGAATGATGCACCTTATTTAGCATGGTTAAAACATAACAGGATAACTGCAGTCCATGTTCATCACTTCTATAATACACATATCACTCACTCAGCACCCACTGTCCCCCACATGAAATACATGTCTCATCTATTTTAGACATATGTCTAAGATAGTAAAAACAGCATTAAAATGGTTAGTAACAATGCACACCAACATCAAAAGTGCAGACATATATAAACAGTGCAAAATTGATATGAGAAATGTATAGTGTATAAAATGTATAAAGTGATAAAATACATAAAATAATGTGCAAATTTAAAAATGAGAGGACAAACCAGGGTAGCACCTTAGGTAGATAGCATAATTATCTCGCACCCACAGCTTATCCTGTGAACACACACAGGTATTTCCATTGTAACAGACACCACTTTTTTGCATCATAATATCACCTAAAAATGACATTACATATGTGAAATGCACAGATTGAACGTACCCTTTTCACTCCCCCTCATCCCTCTTCAAGTGTGTGTGTGTGTGGTGGTGGTGGGGGGGGGGGGCACACTTGAAATTGGCATACTTCAAGGCTTGTTGCATTTGAAAATGATTATTTTTGGTCTTTCAGGCCAGGAGGAGAAATCAAATAGTTTTGTCGCTGCTTTGTACCATGTAGCCTTCAAAGCACTTGTAATAATGTGGATTGTTGTTTTTACGTTTTGTCATATTGATCAATTGTGATGTATCTTAATATTGTGCAGATGGCTTGTAAATTAAAATATATATTTTTATTATTTGTAGAATTTGGGCTACTTTTTCAATCAAAGTGGATTGATTTTGATCAACTGCTGAGCAGAAAACAATCTGAAAAACTGGACAAGAAGACAGGTAGAATGGAGATTCTTCGTTCTGACAGGTGATGGTGCTGTAGACTAACTCTAACAGGCTGGAAGCCTTCAGTCTCAGCCTCACATATTTATTATTGTTTAAACGACACATCTTCAGATTTTCTGTGTTGTCCCACTGCTAACAAATTCTGTGAAAACAAAAAACCAACACTAAATGTATCCTACTGGTAGGTATTGCACATATATATTTAGCTGTGCCACACAAACCTAATAAAAACACATCCATGAGCCCCACCTTTGAACTGGCAACATGCTCCTCTCTTGCCACCAACACAAAAAATGTTCTTTATTTTCACTCAGGTCTTAATACACCATCCCGCTGAACAAAATACTTACAAGACTTACCATCTAATCAAATATGGATTAATCTGCCATTAAAAAATAGTCCCAGCAATTGCACCTTGTCCCTCTAAAATCTACAATAGCTTGCTGGTTAAGGAAATTACTGAGCCTTTTAAAAACAAAACTATATTTATTTTTGAGATTGTTTCTGTATTAATTTCCTCCATGGGAAGCAACAGTCTTGGAGATGAGGGCCACAGATAAAAAGTCAGAAAGTACAGAAAAATAATAAGTATAAATCAAAAGAATATGAGACTAGACTTCCAGTGTGCTCTCATGGCTTGACATGATTCAAAGATATTAAATACCAGAGCATAGCCCAGGAACTCTCACATACAGGTGACTGATTCTCAGTAGAATGACTCATATACAGTGTATCAGCACATTTGTATAAGACTTTTAAGTCATTTCTCATCTCACTTATTACTATAAAGGACCACATTCTGAGTTTCCAACCTGTTTGAACATGTTTGTGTCCAAACTCAAATATAGCAGTGAAACTGTCTATTAATGTCAAAAAGGGTAAGAACAGATTTTTATCTTTGTAAAAGATCTTCATTTTATTTTCAGGACAAAGCATGTGTGTGAACATAACAGAATAACATCGGAAAATGCCCAGTATAAGTTTCATAATGTTTCATTTGGATTACATTGTTTTCAACACTTGTTTCTCCCAGCAAAGATCAGTTGTTTGGAGATTTTGCCACCAATGAACAGTAAACACAAATGAGAAAAATCCTGATCTGAACTCAAAACCTATTCTTCACAGGTCAACTGAACTCACAAACAAGCACATTTGAAAAATCTTGCTGTAACTTTCAATCATGAGCCATTAATGCCTGCACATGAACATTCCACCCACAAGATGGCAGCAACGGCAGGCTTACAGCTTTCATGCAGGTAAGTTTAACAACCACATAACCCTCAAATACACACCAGCAACTTCTTTAACAAGGACTTTGTCAAATTATTGCCTTAGTGTTCTACAGAAAGTCAGCAGATGAAAAGGTCTTGAGGGTTTAACATTCATTATTACTAGTTTTTCTAAATTTGCAAGCTGAAATCACAATCTCTGACACTTAAATCATTGATAAGTCCTCTTTCAGAAGTAGCAGTAGTCAAGAATCATGTCTAAGAGATATCTTAATCCAGTGTAATAGGTGGAATATAACTCATTTATGCAACTAAAATAATAATAATAATATAATTGGTTCAGTTGTATAAAATTAAGTTTTCTGTTTCTTGATAAAGAACAAGCAGCATATAAGGTTGGCACAAGTGGTTATACCATTCAAACAACCAAACACGTCTCTCTTCAGACTCCAATTTTCCTAAAAGTACAACACAGAACATGCCATTCATTCAGTTTTTTTTTCAACAAATCTACGAAACAAGAAATCATTCTAATTCCTTTCAATGTCTACAACCTATACAATCAAAATCCATCCTCTTTTTGGATTTCTGTTTATTAGTTAGACAGTAGATGAAAACAAAAAAGTACTGCTTTGAATCAAGGTCCTAAACTTTATATTACAGTCTGTGTGGGGCATTTCATGCCACTATATGCAGATTTCTTGGATTTTCTAACAGCACATCTTTCAAAATGATTTAATTTTTCTTGTATATAAAATAAGACATATATTCTGAAATGTGTCCCGCCCACGGATTTCTCTGTTTCCAGATTAGTTTTGTAGGGGTAGCAGTTTGTCGTCGACAGGTACCACCACCAGGTGGCTCCTAAGTCTGACATTTTTAAATCTCATTCATAATGGCTTCTTTAATTATGACAGCCAATAAAAATGTTTTGATAACAATGGTAGATAAGAATGTTTTGTGATAATACGCTTAAGAACATCACTTCAAACTGCAACTGAAGCAACTTTTGTGATGTCACCGCTGAACCAGCTTCCTCCGACTACTGACTCTTGTCCACAGGCTGCGGGCCGTCTGGGCGATGGTGGCCCTTCGGGGCAGACGGAGGCTCCTCAGAGGCTCTCTGATACATGCCAGCACTCCTGGCTCCGTTGGTTGCCCCAGGTATTCATGTGAAATGTAGTTTATTCTCCTAAGTTGTTTGCTGTAGTAGTTCCTTAGGTTACAGAGCTCCTCAACTGCAGTATCAGAGATGATGGAGGTGTGGGATGGTGAGCTTGGGACAGTATTGGTGGGAGAGTCGACACTCGGGGATGGAGAGGGAACACCTGGTGCTGCTGCTATATTATCATGGGGTTTCCTCCTCACTTTCTGAGGGGTAGTGAATTTGCATTTGGAACAAGGTTGAACTGGATGTGATGGTGTTTTTTCTATTTCTCTGTTATCTATCATATTTATTTTAACATCAACCTCAATTGCATGTTGAGGCATGATGGATCTCCTTTGATCCTCCTCTTCCTCTCTTGCCAGCTGTTTTTTAGCTCTCTCTGTCCGTTTATCTGACTGGCTGGCTGGTTTCAGGTCTTGTTTCCTGGACAGGTTCCTCTGTTCTTTATACAGCTTCAGTTTGGGTTGTAGGGGACAGCTGTTTCCCATGACAATAGGGTCAAAGATTACATCATTCTCCTCCTCACTGGTTTTAACTGATGTTTCCTATAAGCATAAAAACTAGTGTTAGCAAGAAAATGGCATATCATCCTTGTGTAACCCACAAAATGTGATTAATCACTATCTTAATCAATCCTTACAGAATTATGAGCAACAAAAATATTTACAGCAACAGAGGGGCAAAAAGAATCAACAATATAGAGAGCCGTTGTCATGAAATGTTAGGAAGAGTTAGTTGCAGCATGCTCCTGAGATCATGAATACTAGGCTTGGGCAATACTCAGTTCTAATGACTGTCAGTCATCCAACATGCCTGTCGCGTCACTGTATTTTTCATTGAATTTAACTGAAATACTATTGTTTTTTAACATATAAAATTAAATCTCTCATCTACATTCTATCTACATTTAATTCAGTGTAAGACTAGAATGGGCCGAGTCTCGGGTACTGTACATGTTAATGACACCGCCAGTCTAATCTTAACATGACCAGAAGCTTGCACTATGAAGAAGTTAAAGATACACAGGATTACTTTCCGCTACCTAGCTGCACTAAACCCAACAACCGCAGTCCAGCAAAGTGATCAAACAACACTTTTGTCAACTTGGTCAATCAACTCAGACCTTCCCAATTAACCAGGAGCAGGGCACGCATAATGAAGGCCAAAGCAACACAGTTCATGCTGCTAAATGCAGGAAGAACAGCTACCAAAAAAAGGAGCAACTATGTGATGCTTGTAATGTAATATGTAATATGTAATATGTAATATGTAATATGTAATATGTAATATATGCCGATCCCTCATCTCAAACAAAACCTGATAAGGAACAAGTTAAGCTTTCAGTGTAAATTACCATGGCAATAAACCCCAATAAGACGGAAGTCACCTTAGTTATACAGAGAACCCTGAGTTAAACCTGAAGCTACGACTTTAACTGCGAATGCTGCTCTGAAGTGCAGGCCTCAGATCAGATCTGTTCAACTGTTACTGTTCTCCTGAGTAATGTAAACTAGAGGAAGCTAGTCAGCCATGCCAAGAGATAATCAAGATAGCAACCTTTTGCATTGAAAATCAGTTATCACATCTAATTAAATTATGCCGTACAGCACCAATAAGAGGTTCAGTTCCCATACCATCTCTTTCTCACCCAAGCATGCTGGTTAGGAATGATTAGATGATATGCTTTGCATTTTAAAACTTCAAAATGAGAGTTAATCCTTGAGCAGTCAGTCTGGAGCGTTGAAGCATGAATCAAAGGTCGGGATAATGCCATGCCGACAGAAGCAGTAGGAAACAGAACAAAGAATGATGGACTGTACTTTGTCAGCTTGTCCTCTGGATAGGGTGGGGGGTTAGGGGAGGCCTTTCTTGACTTTCTTGGACACAGGGGCATCTCCACCATTTTGACTTGATCTCTTTCCCTCTTTGGCTTTGCCCTGGCCACTCACAGCTTTTACCTGCAGGTCATTAACAGCAGTTTTCACCTGAGATGGTTCAAAGACCGACATGGGTTGGACAATGGGACACTAGAGGGGGGGACATGGGACCCTCAGGGCTAGACATGGACATTAAAGACAGAATCTTTATTCATTTATTCATTCCAGGAGCCTCTCTGTATTTAAATCACATCAGCTTTCAGGTTCTTTGCTTAAAATTTCTAGATCTAGAGTGAACTGTATGAAGACTTGAGCTGAAACTTTGGAGCTTTGTACAACAAATGATTTTAATTTTAGGAAGTAGTAGCGCAAAGAAGTAGTCATAGAATCCTGATGGTGTAAATATATATGTAGAAATCTTGCACTTCAGATTTAAGGCTAATTTATGTATTTAAAAACAAAATATTTTTAATTTACAAGTCCAAAACGACCAAAAACAGAGTAAGTGGAGTAAGCTTCAAAAGATGTTTTCTAAAATATGGACTCTTTTTAATATGATTTTTAAATCACTCATACAAGCCAAATGAATTAGCTGATTTTAGGAGGTTAAACATGAGTAAGGTTTTGTGTTTGTTCATCATTACATAATTATATGGGGGTTTTTTTCTCATAGCATGTTTGTTAAGACCAGTAACAACATCAGATTTTTTTCCCTCAAAACTGCTGAGTGCTCTATGCTCGTAATGACTGTGTCCACCTGTGCTTCAAACAGCTGTGTCAAGTTAAGACAAAACAGAAAACTGAAAAACACAAGACAGAAAAGCAAAAACAGGTGAATCACATGTGCAGAGCAGCAGTGGGATCTACATCAACTACGACTTAATCTATGAACTCTCATGTTAGGGTGCTAATGATTGTTATCAGCAGCTGTGTGGTGGTGATGTGATGTGAACATTATTTTTCTTTGAGAGGCTACAAAGTCTAAACATGAAAACACAGATATCCTGTTATCGCTAAGTGGATAAAGAGACTTACTGAGTAAAAGTGTGCAGTGTTCAAGTCTCAACAACATTTAGCTTCAATTAAATTACGACTTACCTGAATACATTTTCACAATTACAAAATGTGTGAGAACATTTTAAAATGACATGAAGAGAAGGCACATCATCCACACATAGGAAGAAGAAGAAACTGGTTAGAGAGACTTTACAAAGAGAACTGGAAGAAAAATCTGATTATTATACAAACACAGGACACTTGGTAAAAAGTTTGAAGTACTATAGTCCTAAAGAGTACTGAGGAGCCCAACATTCACTGAGGTCGCAATCATTGTTGTCCATCGTTTCATAGATAGCAATATATGTAGAGGTGTGTACTAGATGTGTCATCAGATTGTTTCTACACCGAAAAACTAGTGTTTGCTTTACAACTCCAGTGTCTGTTAAACTCTTTTAAGGTCACATCACTTTGGTAAACAGCACATGTGAACAACCAAGCTGGCTGAGTTATTTTCCACAGTATCATATTTACAGTGCAAGTGTGTTAACAGGTAAACACTTCAAGATCTATTTGAGCCAGGTCAGATGTCCACACAGAATTTTCTACTTTAGAGTAGGGTTGGGCAATATCATGAGATTTCTAATATGACAAAAATGGTAGTGTGCTTTCAGATATGTGCATAAGAGAGCAGCTGGAAAAAAAAACACTTCACTGTAAGATTTCCTGTAGTCATGCAGTCGCGTCATCACATGGATACCACTGCAGATCAGTAGTATTTTATTAAATAAGGGTCTAGTTACTGATTGGTTTTTTCAAACTCAAATCCTTTTAAACCCCTTATGAAATATAACTACATTCCGTTTTTCTACATTTTAAAATTACTTGCACATACTCAACATTTTCTGACCAAAATTTCTAACCCATTTTTTCACCCAACCCTAAGTGAAGAGAGGTCTTTTAAAACTCACTCATGCAATAATAAAGTGTTGTCAGAAGAGGAGTGCATAAGAGGATTGGCAGAATGAATTTGCTGATATTTGCAAATTATCAATTTCAATGAAGTCTTTCATTGTGACCAAAGGATTACATGAGTTTTAAAAACCCTCCTTAATTACAGGAGACAGTTCATACATGCCATGCAATATATCAGACACAGTGAAGCGTCTGTCTGACTTCCTTGTGATTGTCCCTGTGAGCAGCATTTACTCACCACAGCAAATCCTGTTCCTGTTGTTCTCATCTTCATGCTGATTGTGTGAGTCTGGCTCTTCAGCAGAGGAGCTTTGCGGCCCAGCTTCATGTAGAAATAGGTGGTGTATGGAGTGAAGCTGAAATCCTCTCTGAAGGAAATAGACAGAAGCCAAAAGAGCAGACAAGCAAGAATAAGTCATTAAAATCCCAACACTGGTTTCACACAACATCCTATTGTTAGTATTAGGGCTGTCGAAGTTAACGCGTTAACTCAAACTCCTTTTAATGGCAGTAATTTTTTAAACGCGCGATTAACACACGCACGGTCTGTGCCTTGCCAGCTCCCGTAGTTTCAGGAAGTGGTGCTGAAATAACATTGCAAATGGTTACAAAGCAGAAATGGATACAGAAAAGGGACTTTTAAACAGAAAGTTTAGCTTTAAAGTTTTGCACAATGGTTTTCTGGACAAAACAAAAGTAATTTGTAGTTATTGTAAATGTGAACTAAGATACCACCGGAGCACGTCCAGTCTTAAACACCACGTGATGGCCAAGCATACCACTGCTGCAGAGAGCCCTCCTCCTCCTCCTCGCCAAGACAGGCTGTGCTGGATAGCTTTACAAATATAGCTTTTTATTTGTAAAGCCTAATGGTTAGAATCATTGAGAAAACCTCAAGGTTTGAGTTTTGGTTTTTTTGGAGAGTATCTGGACAGTATAAGTACGTTTTGAATGTTCCAATGAAAATAAAAATAGAATATTTACACAAAGGAATTATTATTGTCCTCTCCAATTTTTCAGATTAGAGTATAAGAAACACAATAAATACCTTGTTAAGTTACATATAGAGCAGGGTAAAAAAATTTCAATTAATTTGCGATTAATCGTGAGTTAACTCATGACACTATGCGATTAATCGCGATTAAAAATTGTAATGGACTGACAGCCCTAGCTAGAATGCATTTAAGAGTAGTTCAATTACCATTTAACTGGTAAGAACTGTCTGATATTTACAGATGTATCTATATTGGTAAAAGCTTTGCAGGTAAGTCCAGTTTAAGAGACAGCAAAATCGGTTGTGAATGTCCACAGTCCAGGCGAACACTCTGTTGGCAAGCTACACCAAACCCAACCCAACCACCAGCCCCCATGTGCGTCAGAGTCTACAGAGTACAACTGTCACAGTCAGGACAGTAAAGTAACACAAGGGAAAGGAGACAGAACTGAAGAGGAAATGTAGCTAACTGTCGCACACAATGTGGTAACTGAATGCAGGTAAAGGAATCAATAAGAAACACACAAATCAAAAACAAAATGGGTTCAACAATTAATAGACGATGCAGTACCCAAGGTATTCTTGCACTAGCAGTCGCACAATCACAGCTTCAGCCTGCTTTCGGGACAGCATGGTGGTCTGGATCATCTTCCTGCGCTTAGCCGGGCCCTTCCCCATCCACGCCTCCACCAGCTTCAGAGGAGTCAGCTTCTCATCCATGGACGCCGCAAGCTCCAGGATCTGCACCACCTGCCTGGCATGCTCGGTAATGTCCACCATGTTGAAGTCTGGAGGAGTAGAAGTCTGGTCATCACTGACTCAAATTTAGAAAGGATGGATTTTTCACACTCTTAATGTTACTGAGCTCACGCATGCAACTAGAGCTGGGCAATGTATCAAAATACTGACAACATGGCATTAGACAAGATATGGTTTTTGGTTTTATATAGTTACATCATGATATGGTCTAATTGTTGTACCGTTTAGTTTAAGTGGCTGCATAACAGTCCAGTAAGGTAATATTTTTCAACATACCAAGCTGGTCTTTCATTGTCTTACCTTTTTAGTTTTTATATTCACATCACTGATGTTTATCAAAACTCTGACTGTGCTCATATTTTGTGAAAGCAGCAATAGTCACGTTTTTATTATTGTTGAAATGATATTAGAGGTATTTAGACAACATCGTGGTGATAACAGATTTAGTCCATACTACCAAGCTCCAATGTACAGCTGTTTTCAGTATTTTACATAGCTTTTTATTTTATGTGTTTTGAAGCTGTTTATACTCAAGTAGTAAATTAACCCTGTCGTTTTATTTTGATCAGTCTGATTTCATGAAATTGCTGGTGATGTGTTAAATGTGGCTTTGACTAAGACTGAACATTAAGTCCACTTTGTGGAAAATATATGCATAATGTATCAGCATTCAGCCTGGAAATGCTGTGAATTGATTTTGGGTCCATATCGCCCAGCCCTGCATGCAAACATGACTCTATGCAAACTCATCACATACAGACAACACACCTTCTGCATGCCGGCAAGTATCACACATTTGGTTGCATCCTTTATCGTCCCATACTTCATCAAAATGAACAGCCATTAGAGAGCGCCGACACCTTGACACAACAAACATGAGACTCAGTGATCATTCAGTCCAGGTGTGAAAGCCGTTACTACGTGAAGTACTAAGAATGTGTGAGTGAGTTTCTGTGTTCATGCTACCTGTCAATATTCTGGCAGTAGTCGACCATCTGCTTCAGCTTCTGCTGACCAACATTCTCCATCACCACCATGGTGCTGATTCTGAAGATATCAGGGAAGCCAAAGTAGGCAATGCAGTCTGCTGGTTTGTCATCCCGACCTGCAGAAACACAGACAGAATGGTTAACGTCATGGAGATTTGCAAAAATACTAGAGTGGTATGAACTAGCATTTTGTTATGAAAAAGGGGGACAGAATCTACCTGCACGTCCACTTTCTTGGTAGTAGTTCTCGATTGACTTGCTGATGGTGTGGTGAATGACAAACCTGACATCAGGCTTGTCAATGCCCATGCCAAATGCCACTGTGGCTACCACCACCTTAAGGACAACACAATCATGCTCTGTTAAGCCACTTTCACCCAAAAGTTAGCATATTGATGCCTGTTTTTCATTTTAAATTGGAAACACCCACTAAAAATAGGTGTTTGTAGACTTTCTTATGGTCAGAAAATACATTTGTCTTTGTCTTTGTTTTTTTTCATTGTAACAACCTGAACATGGAACAGAAAACAGCAAAATGCAGCACGAAGACCAGTGACAATGTCCTGGCAGTTACTATTTTTTGGATTTTTTATTTTTAGTAATTTGTTTTCACATTGCTTGAGTGAAGATGGGTGGAATATGGAATTTGTTGTTGAATATCACCTTGTCTCACATAGTGCTAGTAAAACTACATTACTATTTCTTCTCCCTCATGACTGGCACTGAACCATGCACTGCAATCTAAAGACTCCACTTTCCTTTACTGTGTTTGTTTCAAAACTTTCAAGTAGGTGTGGGTCACACCCATTTACCTGGATTTTGTTGGAGGTCCATTTGCGGTGAACCCGGGACTTATCGTCAGGTTCCATGTTAGCGTGGTAGGCAGAGGCCACGATGTCTCTCTTCTGGAGTTCAGATGACAGTGACTCTGCGTCCTTCTGAGAGAACACGTAAATGATTCCTGTGGCACACAAATCAGAGTATGACTACTCCTACTCACCTACTACTGTAGGTGAATATTTACAGTTCAAACAGTTCAGACTGAATGACATTCAGTCATACCACAAAATCACTCTAAAGATCCGAGCCTATTCGCCTTAGTGTAATGCATTTCTTTCTTTTTTGTTGCAGTACCTGACTGGCCCTTGTATCTGTTCTTGATCAGAGAGGCAATGTCATCAGTGGCTGCATCATCAGAATCTTTGAGACGAACCTGAGGAAAAAAGCATACTCTAAGAGTTTTTGTAAAACTTTTCATCAAGTTATGAGACTGAGTTGTCAAACTTCTGATGGCAGGTGTGAGGTAGTATCACTAGAGGAAGTATTTATAGATAAAAATGTATTAGTGACAGGTTAATGCAAACATAACAGTATTCTTTTTCTTCAGCAGTTGCAAAGTGGTCCAGATGATGTCAGAGGGTCAGAAAAGAGTGTTAGCAGGTGTGTGCAATGCAGGAGGATGCATGTGCTTTACAGAAAGACACTGGGTGGTGTGTCTGTGTATGAACCAGGAGGCTAAAGGTTTGTGTGGGGGATACTGTGGTTGCTTTGGCTCCCACCTCATAGTAGAGATTGGTCCGGTTGAAGGAGGCGGTGAGTATAATTGGTTGATTCACACACAAGATCTTCTCACAGTCCTTGAGGACGCTGCTGGTTGCTGTGGCTGTGAGGCCCAGCAGTGGAACTTTAGGGAACTGCCTTTTTAGGATGCCCAGCAGTTTGTAATCTACACGGGGAGACAGACACATCTTTAGAAATTTTTGAGATGGTGGGCGACAGTTTGGTTGTCTCACAGGACCAGTTATTCCAAACACTTACTCACGGTGAAGGTGACCTCTCACCTGGTCTGAAGTCATGTCCCCACTGGCTGCAGCAATGCACCTCATCTACAGCAATACGACTCAGAAGGTCGGCATTGTAGGCTTTCTCCAGGCGAGACATGAGCAGCTTGCTCTTGGCGATCTTCTCTGGAGTCACATACACCAGCTTGAAAGGAGCATTGGGATCCATCATTCCAGCCATGACAGTCTTGGCATGCTCCTGTAAAAAATTTATTACACTTTGCTAAGGGTGACACTTTACACCAAAACATAATTATTAAGATCTCAGCAGGGAAAAACTGTGCACTGTTTCCCTTCATTTCTGCCTGTGTTCTATTACAATTAATACAAAACAATGGCCACATCTAAGATGAGTCCACTGTGGCAGATTTTACTGCGTGTGAGACTTTTGGCTAAACGTCTTTCAGCGGCCGCAGCTGAGACACAGTACAGACTTAAACACACACATAAACAGACGGGCTCACATAAACACACACAAGAGTCTAAAATGTAAACTCACATGAAATCATAATGCCTTACAAATACAGATTCAGACTTACAATACATATTGAATATGGTGCATATGTTCATAATTTATTTATTTATATACAAACAAATATCATTAAATCCTCTGTGTAGACACACTCCTCTTTTTTTTGGACGAACAAAATTGTATGTGTTTTGGAGTCCAAGTGATGATCAAAATCAGTGTCCATGTTGTTATTAGGATGCTATGTGGAATCCGAGGTTCATGGAGTTTTGTCGCTGAGAATCATGATGTTGATCAAGAGATCAACAGAAACAAAGAGAAGTAGAAATGTATACACAGAATATGGCTGCCAGGTGTTACCTTGCTACTGGATGCATTCAGCATGGCTGCAGACACATCGATGGATTTAAGGTACATGATCTGGTCCTCCATCAGTGACACCAGGGGAGTGACTACCAATGTAAAACCTGACACACACACACACACACACACACACACACACACACACACACACACACACACACACACGTGACAGGATTACATGTGATGTGATTACACTGGGATTGAGTAAAACAATTATTGTAGAAACTTTCCCTTGATATATAAGCATGAGCAGTGTGAAGACGTGTACAGATCCAACTCTACCCTTGGAGAAGACTGCAGGCAGCTGGTAGCAGAGGCTTTTTCCTCTCCCTGTGGGCATCACTAGGAACAGATCTTTGCCTGACAGGGTGAGGTTCACAGCTCTTAGCTGCAGCGGTCTGAACTTGGAGAGATGGAATAAATCCTTCAGGTGCTGCTGCACTTCTTTGGACCACGGAAAATCTACCAAATATTAAGAGATTAATGCAGGTCAGCAACCATACTTATTGACTAATTGCCTGGTGCATGTGTGCACAGTACCTGTGCCATCAAATTGCAGCATCTCCTTCTTGCTCATTACTGGACCAGCTGCAGATGACTTTGAAGAAGATGATGATGAAGAGGATGATGGCTGTGCGGCATCACAGGCCTCCCCCAGCTGCTGCAGCAGAGCATTCTTACGAGTAGTCAGCTCCGCCTGCTTCTGTAGAAACTCTGTGATCTGAAGCTCCACCAATTCCAGCTCTGCTTCCACTGAGTCCAGCTCTGCCTGCACATCTGAACAGGGATCACACATCAGCAACACTATCAGCAACAAGAACTCCAATTTGAATGAATGTTGACCTGGATATGTTAATGATAATGAGACAGCTCGGAGACATGAAACAGAGCTAATCTGTTTGACCAGCCCTATCTCCAATATGCTGTGTGTCTTCTGGACGAAGACACACAGCATTATTCTGCACCCATTATTCTGTTGCAATAAAAAACCTCTTGGCTTATTGGTCACAGCCTTCTCTGGTGGCATCAAGCCAAAATGGAGCAGCAGGGATTTCTTAAAATGGTAGCAAGCGAATAACGAAAGAGAAAGTAAAAGTGAAAGGTCGTCAAGAGGACAAAAGATGGGTTTTCCCCACCTCGACAACAGTCCAAACAGAGTTTCTCCATTTGTTCAGTGCATCTGTATGCAACTTAACAGATTTTCAACTGCACAAGTAGCCAGTATTAATAAACAGCAAGTAATCTGTGAATCGTCAGGGACATTCATCATATAATATCCATACAGGGTTACTAGCATACAGCTGTTACATAACAAGAATAATATGTGTAGCATGTTAACACGTGGGTATTGAATCTGTTCTAGGTACAGGCTGATGAAGTTCAAGTATCTGCATCAGGGAAAAAAAGTAGTAGACATCTCCTCTCTCATCTCTTAGACCTGTTTGTGGGCACCTAAAACTAGATTTGTGTGTTTCGTGAAAACCAGTACAAGTAAGCAAGGCAACCTTAAGTGCAGCAGGTTCTCTCAGAGGAGCAGAGGGTCCCTTTAGTGTAAACAGAGGGGAGCCTGTCAGGTCTCACACCTGCACAGGTACAAATCCTCTGAGGACCACACCTCCACAGCTAATGATCTCACTCCTCCTCTGAATCCCTTCAGAGCTGAGGAAGAGTGTTCTCTGCAGTTATCAGTCATTAGTCTCTCATACAAAAGCAACGGCAGGATAATTACAGGAGATCCTTTGACATTCAACATCTTTGCACCATTCAACTTAATGTTTTTATTAACATTTGGCTCATTTTATTGAAAAAATATTAATTTCAAGTAATTCAGTGATTACATTTCTCTATAGTTTGTTTCTTGGCTTGAAAAGCAGAAACCTACCGTTGGTCCTGCGACTGCTATCCATATTAATCAGGCAGATTTGCTCAGAAAAAGCCACCGATCAGACTGTCAGCGATGCTGTGTGCTTCAAAGACTCACTGTAAGACAGAAAAAAATATACCCATCAAACTCAGATTAAAAGGGAAATCACCTTTTAGCCTTTACTTTTCCTTTCTTCTCATTTAAAAAGTAAAAAATACAAAAACTGGACTTTGGGCTGGTTTCCAGTTTGTGCGACTAATCTGTAATGACAACAGATCAAAGGCACGAACTGAAGCTCTTTGATTCTACGAGTAGTTATCTGATTGCACTTTTATTACAGGTGATCGAGTCATATACTTTCGTTTCTGCTCGTTTAAGTGAGTAAGTGCTCAAGGTATTCATACTATGCATTCAATGTTCACCAACAAAAGGACCATAGAAATAAAAGTTGCCATCGCTAAGGCTCTGCGCACACAATATTAATTGCATTATTAATATTTACACAATTGCAGATACAAAACGTTGGATGTCTCATCAGCTAGTCAGTCACAAAGCCTGGCAGTGTCCGTGGTTGCCGGCAGTCGTCATGAAGTCGTCCGGTGCGTTAGCTTGTCGGTCGATCCCTATAAACACAGGATGTTGAAGAATCATGTAAAGTCTCACCCCTCCCTCGTGTCTCACTCCTTTTCTCTGGTTAACAAGATAAACTTCACTACTCGAAACCCTTTCAATCTCGGTTCTTAGCCAAATTTTCTTAGACGTCTGAGACAAGACTTTGCAAAAAGCACAGGGGAAAAACTAATGACTAACAAGGTTCAGCCTCGTCCAGGCAGCGGCTCGTTGCTGAGTCCACTTCACGGTTGCTATAACAGAAAGCGCGCCGGCAGAGGAAACACTGTAGCAGGGCAAAGGATGAGGAGTCTCTCAGCTTTATTTGCCCTGAGTTTGTCCTGCTAGGGGAACTGCAAATTCTGTGTCTACCTGCAGAAATGAAAAAAAAAAGCCAACTATGATCTGTTTTTTACTTAAGTTATCAATGCAAAACACATGTCATATATGTTTGATGAGTGACGCGGATGCTTGGTTTAAAGACAAAAACCATGTTGCCGTGGTCCTAAACGCTGCCTGACAGCGTAAAGCAGGACAATAATAACCCCAAAACATACATGTGATGCATTCAAGAAAGATGTTCAACGACAAATGACTGCCTTTTAAAGAGTTAAAATGTTTCTGCTTTTCAGTATATGTAGGCTACTTTTCGCAGTTCCTTAGAGAGATATTCTGGCAGTTGCACAGCAAATGCACTACAAATGCGCTTTTAGAGTTTCGACGTGGGTCGGGGGATTTGCAGGTTCCGTTCAAGTTCCGTTATGTGTCCCAGTTCTCCGGTTTCACTTTCCAATTTTTCGTCAAATTGTGTTTTTGCAAAAAAAAAAAAAAACATAAAAATAATGAAGCTAGGGTTGGGGTTAGGGTTAGAGTTACAGAGTTATGCTTTGCTCACATCCTTTGTGCTTTTGAGCGGACAGAATTAAATTTACAAAACCGATGATGTCAGTTGTTGTTATTCAAGAAATAAAGTAATGTTTCGTTTTTTTATTCACGTCGTTTAATAAAGGCTGTTGTAGTCGTGAATTAATTGGGCGATACGCATATAAATAAAATCATGCGAACGTCGTTCAATTTTCGTCGGACGAGTACGGAACCATGAGCGTCAGTCAGAAGGTCAGAAGAAACTTCTACAACACCGCAATTCCAAAGAACAATGGCAAAATTGCGACGTTGAATGCGACATGACGCTGTTCCGGAAGATGACATCGCAAGAAGGTGTGTTTCCGGAAGACGTGGCTGTTGCTGCAGTGGCAGCTGTCATCCAAATTATTCTTAGAGGTGTACTTGAATAGTTACTGTTTTTTTTTTTGTCTATTTCTGTTTTATCTTTACGCGTTTTTCGGCGTCAAGATGATTTCACTAACGGACTCCCAAAGTAAGACCCTTTATCTTTGAGCACCTCTGTAGGTTTCCTCCCCCTCTGAAAAACCGGCTTTAGCTGCAGCACTTGGCTAACTAGCATTTAGCAATCAGTGCTAGGAAGAAAACTGTGGCCCAAATAGCTAACAGCTAAACATTGCTACTGGTTGTGTAGCTCCTAAAAACTCTTTGTCTTTTAGGTAACATACTTGATGTTATTTCTGTGTCGCAAAACTTTGACTTTATTTAAATGTAGAGTGAACAGCTGAGCTTCTTTTAAAAGCACTAGTGAAATGACCATTATCAGCTAAACCTTGGCTCTTACAAGAAATATTTTATGTTTTTTTGTTTTTGCTACTCCCTTACTGCTTTCGTAAGTGTTTATGAAGTGCTTGTATCGAGACTTATAGATAACTGACCTAATGAATTAATTTTAAATATATACATTAAAAGTGTACTAAAACGACAACTCTCTAACACTTGTCAAATATCTATCAGAATAAGAAAAATATTGTCTGTGTGTTTCCTACAGAGATTGGGATGGGATTAACAGGCTTCGGCGTGTTTTTCCTCTTCTTCGGGATGATCTTGTTCTTTGATAAAGCACTCCTGGCAATTGGAAATGTGAGTGTTCCTTTTTTTGAACTAATGTAATCTGTCTTGAGAAACATACTGGGGCAATTTTCTTTCCTCCGTCGTGACTGGTTTTGACACCGCAATGCATTTTAGATAGAATTCTAGAAATTTAGATAAAATTCAAGTGTGAAAGTGTTTATCAATATAAAATTTTCCAAGGTATTTATGAGATGTATGTAAGTAATGTTTTTGTGTAATTTATCATAACACATTTAACCATGAGAAGCATCAAAAACACACAGATAGGGGGGGGAAAAGCAGTGATTGAAGATCTGCAATCTTCCCTCAGCAAACTATGAGCCAATCTGATAATTAATGACAGATTCTTTTAGTGACTTGTCTTAATTTGCCATCTGCCTGCACCAAGAGTCCTCTTCGTATCAGAATTTGCCCATTGTATATTCTCAAATGATTATAGTTACTCAAATTAAGCTCCATCAGCTGTGCTGTGCTTCCAAACGCAGCTACCTCTCACGTTCGGTGAAAATTTGCAAAATGCTTTAGATATTAGTGATCAGCATGAATCATGCAAATCAGTGACAAAAAATATAGGAGGGTATCAAAGTAGTGCTGTCAGCATTACACACAATTCAGTTACAGATACCCCATGCAGTATCCCCAGGGGTATTCAGTGCATAGCTGTCACTGTCCCAAAGTTTGGTGGGGAGCTTAATTCTGTTGCTCATCATGTCCATTTGTCAATCACATGAACACAACTTGCATGACTGCTTGCCGCTAGCTAGTGCAGTTATATTTCCTTGTCTAAAACTACTAAACAAAATTAGTACGGTTAGTAAATTGGAGGACAGTGTTGTTGATGGCAATCAAATTTCCATGACCAGAGGAGATTCAGTGCATATGGATAACAACAACAACAGCTGTGAGACTGATCTATTGAAAGCATCAGTTTTGAGTCTTTACAAAAATGGGCCTGTTTTTTTTAAATTGTGCTGATGTTTTGTGTGGCCTTGGTCAACATTAATGTTTCATGATCTTTCTCATTATGGTCTTGGTGTTTAAAGTAGAATATTGGATCCTCTGCTAGTTTGTTTTGAATACTGTGGTTTGGGTGGATTATTATGGTGTTTTTTGACAACTCAAGAAAATACGCAAAAGTCAAGCAAAAAAAAACTTAACTACATATCTGCAGGACCAAATGATTACTCATGTATTCCATATATTCTAATATAAAATGGGAGTTGTGTGTTATAGGAGAGCAGTGTTCCTCTGGGTTCTGACATTTTCCTGCTCAGTTGTCCTTTTCTAATAACATACGTAAATTTCAGTTATGCTCCTAAAATTCCAGGATCCCCCATTTCCTGTAATTTTTTTAAGCATCTCTTTGTTATATTAACTAGTTCTAATATTGGTATTTTTACCAACCAGTGCTTTCTCGCTGTCAGACTGGATGTTGTACACATGGGATTATAAAACTGAAATAGGCTCCTCAGATAAGAAAAAGCTATCTTTGTTCCTGTAATTTCAAAAGACCAATAACTGGACCACTCTAATATTGGACCACTCCCTTTTTAACTGTAGATCCTGTTTGTCGCTGGACTTGCTTTTGTCATCGGGCTAGAGAGGACATTCCGCTTCTTCTTTCAAAAGCACAAGATGAAGGCCACCAGTTTCTTCCTAGGAGGTGTATTTGTGGTGCTCATCGGCTGGCCTATCATTGGAGTTGTGCTGGAAGTTTATGGCTTTTTCCTCTTGTTCAGGTAAGAACAAACAGTGGGTGCAGAGGCTATGAAACAGAGACAGCAGACTAAGAATTCAGGGACTCCTGTAGATCCCATACACACAATACAATGTGAGATCCACGGTCTTTTTCTATGTCAAAAATGGGATGTTGGCTTGTTAAAGCTGGTTATCCATCTGGAGTCTAATCCTCTAAAATCAACAGAAGTGCAGCAAATCCACAAGGTTAACAAGGCTTGCACCATTTTTGTCATCTGGTTCTTTCTCACGATGTGATATCTCAGCATTGAGGGAATTTCTTCAGATTTGTCTTTAGCATCCATTTGAGATCAAGGATGAATTGATCAGATGTTTATGTTCAAAGGTCAGTGTGGCCCTCACAAAACTGAAAAATGTATGCACTTATAATTTCAGTCTCACAAAACATAATAAAAAGATGAAGCAATCACATTTCATGTCCAACAGGTCAAAGGTCGACTTCCCTGTGATATCATAATGTTCTGGCCATTATTCAAAACCATAACTCAGAACAGAAGGGGAGACAATTTTTCACATTTGGTGGGCTACTGCCTTGGTTTCTCTAATATTAGGGGCCCACCCTGAAACTGTGCTGATTGTTGATTGATCTCATGTCATCTGTAATAGTACTCTAACCAACATCTTTCTCTGGTTGTTTCTCTCCTCCCCTCCCTCACTCTGTCTTTCACTCACTGTGCGTCAAGGGGTTTCTTCCCCGTTGTGGTTGGCTTTATCAGAAGAATACCTGTGCTTGGCTCGATCCTCAACCTGCCTTTCATCAGTGCAGTAAGTATTACCCAGGACTGCAGCAGCTCTGCAGCTCTGCTTTGTTTACATGCAGCATGGCTCTTTTTCTTGTTTATTAAACATCCTGTGCAAAAACCACTACCACTACAGATTAACTTCCAAGCTCCTGCACATCACAGCTGGTTCAGTAATAAAAAGCTTTCAGTTAGGCTGGTTTAGTAATCCAGTTTGAAATTGCCTATAAATATAGATGGACTCAAATAACTCAAATTTGAGTACATATCCTAAGAATATTTTGGAATTTCTTCAACAAAAAAAAGGTTGTTTTAGAAAAAGATGTCAGGATCATCTGGGCTTCAGTCTTTAGTATGTACAAGATATCCAACAGAGACTTTCACCATTGTATATAGTACAAGTTATACATAATTAGCTAAAGATGTAGCTAATGAACATGATCCTACCATGCTGTTTTGAGGGAAGCTTTGTTTTGAGGAATGTCTCTCTGTCTCTTTCTATTAAAGCCTTCGTAAGGCTCTGAGGACAATCAGCAGTTGTGGTCAGTCACTGCCGATTTTCCCTTGCATGCTAACATATGCTAACATATTAAACACGCTTTAAAATGTATTTTTTTAGAGAGCTGGTAATCCTTTTTGATATGATTTATCTTAATTTATTTATTTAGCTTTACAGGCACAAACTACATATTAATAAAGTAGTTTGAGAATTTGTCAATCATAAGACATTATAACAAAACTGAACTACAGCATTCATTATAGTGTTTTGGTGGTGTTGAAAGTCTGATTGAAAACTGACTATGAGCAAAGCTGGTTAATGATCTACTGAAGCTGACAAGCTAAATGGTAACATGTAAGCTGGCACCATACTGGCGATAAGCAGTCTCAATAGCTTACCATGCTAATGCTTGCTAACAGCCAGTTTGAGAGCAAGTTAGCTTGGTTTAGTTGCTGGTCAAAAAATGTAAATAGTTTATTCAAGAAACATATTAGTTCAAGTACGAGTAGCACCATGGAATGTTTTCTCACAGTTAGTTGAAAATTGTGAAACCGTTTGCTCTGGAGCAGAGCTGATGATGAGCAACGAAGCCAGTTTTTGAGTTACCTGATAAATATGTAAACAATAAGACAGCTCCTCCATTTTAGACCGTGTGGCTCTTTAGAGCCTAGAGCCTGCAAATGTGTAGTTTTATCTCACAGCAAAAGTCTCATCTCTACTAACTCTGTTCTGAATGTCTGACTGAGGAAAGTCAGATTATGAAGAGAGCACCTCTCAGGAACAGTGACAGAGTTCAACAATAGATAAAATCGGCAAATAATCAACTCCTACATGAGTATAGCCACTTACACAGTTTTCAAAGTTAAAACACATAAAATATCATCATCTCACCCACAGCCAGTGTTGCTAATGAGATGATGTTGTAATAACTCACTAGTAGTAGGTGTCGCATGGCTGCCCCAGTCATTCCTGTGGCCTTTGCTGTATAGGTTTTAGAGGTCACCAAAGACACTTTTTGACTGTGGACATCCTGTTCCTCAACAGTAAGAACTATCAAAGACAGTTTGCTGTTGGTCAACAGTGCAAATCTAATGATCACAAAGTTAAACCAGAAAGCTCTGTACATCTTTACTTGGCCTTTAGTAAAGCCAGCGAGTCCAACGATAATTTCTTTTCCATTCAAAATAAATTATGCTCATATCAAAGTTTTTATTAAAACTATTAATCATGAATTTAAAGAAACAATTATTAAAAGGTTTGTTATTTTGAAAATTTAGAAACAGGGATTGGCTCTCAGATTTAACAACTGACAAAATGATTTTTAGCTTATACACAAATTTGCAAATTTTCAGTTAAATCATATCTAAATTATTTTCAAAAGATAATAGTAAAACAGCCAAAAAAGACAGGAAGTAGTTCTTTTTGTCTCGTTCACCTGGGGCATCTCCCCTGAAGTCATGCATGCTGTCCATATTAAAATGCTTCTGGTTAGGCAAACGATGCAGTCCATGCATCAGAATTCACAATAACTCTTTTCATCTCATTGACAGTTCACAGGTCTGTGTCAAACCATGCTTCATATACAAGAAGGGTAAAGGGTTGACTGGTTGTTTTTTTTAACATGTTTTTTTCTTTCTTTCCTTCTTTTTCAGTATGTGGACAAAGTGGGCGAGAGCAACACAATGGTATAACAGTGACTTTTTGTACCTGGAGAAGGCTGTATGAGTACAGCAGGGTTTTTTTTAAAGCAAAACAGTGTCTCATCGGGCTGACTTAAAGCAGCTAAGGTTAGGCGTTCAGATTCCTTCCCCTCTCTAGCAGCCAAAGACTGCTTTCTGTATGTCTCTAGTTTTATTGGTCGGCGCTACCAATCAAAGGTTCATCAGAGTCTTGCCCACCTGTGTGTTACTAAAGGTGGAGCTATTAAGGTCACTACAATAAATGATTCAAATGCTATTGATCTCTTCACTGTTGAGTGCATTTGGCATGAAAATGGAGGATGGAAGATTCCCTAAAAGCACCATCGACTCTGTCCATGTGACTTTCTTACTCTGTGGATCAAACAGACAAAACTAGTGAGCCTCCATAAGGATGAGAAGCGGACCGACAGCTTGCCATATTGTCACATTTCTGTGCCTGTGCTTTAACTTTATTTGGACAAAGTCCAGCATTTTGTCTCTGCAGTTATTCTGTAATTCTATTTCTTTTTGTCTTGCAGCTGTTTGAATACCAATTGTGGCTAATGTAATATTTTCCCTTTATTACATGTAATTTATGTTTACGGCTGGCTAATGAATACTTTATTATAAATTATTTTTCAGAAGATTGTGCATCGTTTCACGCAAAGGGAGATTCTATGAGATCATACTCGTAACTGTTATTGTTATAATTAATGATACTAATGTTTAAGTCTGGTCACACAAAAAAGGAGAAACACCTAATTCACAAAGACACATTAAAAGCCAAGGTCATTGAGATGGTGGCAGAAGCTTGGTAATGCAGTGGCTGCTCACAAAGTTAGCTAGCAAACTACTGAGGCTGACACACTGCAAGTTTATCAAGGAATTTCAATAAGGTAGCTTATTGATATGTCCCAAGTGAAGTAGGTACATCAGTTATCAACTGGAGATACTGTGGGTTCACACAGTTCATTCATACACTTGTTTCATTGTCCTTTTTTGTTGAACAGTTTACACTCTAACAGAGCAGTGTGAATGAAATGAAAGTATTGTAACACAACTAATAGACTATCACCGGTCCCTCTGATTTGGACTGAGCAACCTTTAATCCTCTCAATGATCATCATTGTAAAAGTTGACAGAAGTTGAATTCTGTGCGATTCAAGCTGCTTTAAATGATGGTGTGACCAGGCCAGACTTGCTGTTTTCTAAAGCATAAAGCATATTTCACGTTCCTATCTTCCAAATAGCTATTTGCAGATTATAGTGAGTCTGTCACAGCAAACCTTTTGTCATTTTTATTGAAAAACGTAACTTTCTCATTATCAGTAGCACACTATTTGAAGCAGGAAGAAATTTCCTACGAAGGCAGTTATTCATAACAACAAGGAAATATTGTGAAACCTCCATTTTCATCATAATGGATTGTGTGAGAGATTTGACTTAATTCTCTGCAAGTTGACTTTCATGGCAACTGAAATGAACTGAACCCGGTGGCTGCCTGGAAGGTAGAAAACTAATCAAAAAATGTATGGTATGCTTTAGAAAATAGTCAGCAACATAAAGTGTTCTCCATTTGTTTTAAAGCATATTTATGGTGTATTTCAACTCGGCTCTTCCAGCTAAAACTATAAAAATCTGAGACACTTGAGATATTGAAGACCTAAGTTGAAATAAACATATCCTAAAATTGACAGTAGAGTATGTGAACACTGGTATGGTCCTTCTAAAACGGTAAAAACCTTAAAGAATTCAGAGAGGCAATTTCAATGGTTTCAAGCAGTCAGGTAACTTTTGTGTAAGAAATAAATGCTTTTTTTAATTAGGGAACTTACACTCCTGTAACCCTATCAAATTGTAAAATGTGAAGCCACTGCAACTTTAATATTAATGGATGTACATACTTTTTCTGTCCAAATGAGCCTTAGTTTTACCAGATCATACCACCTGGAGAATCTCCCTGCAGAGTCATGATTTGTTCATATTTACAGTGTCCTTAAATTCTCTGTTAAGCTTTAAATGTTCACATTGTTTCTGTCTTCATTTTCCTCGTCATCACAGACACCAGCCAGCACAACCCAGGAAAAGAATAAATGATTTTTTTCAACTTAAGAGCATCCAGAAAACTGAAGTTGCCTGTTATGTGACAATGTTTCTTTACGGCACTTTTGTAAATATACTGTGTGAGTTGGCTTTTCCTACCATCCATGTTTCATGCCTTTTCATTGACTCCTTACATACTTTAAATTGTAAAACAGATTTTTCAGTATTTATGTACTTTATGTACTTTTCAGTTTTTCTGTACTTCAGAATTCATTTGCAAAATTTCAAGTAGTGAAATTTTATAGTGTGCTGTCCTAAACTTATCAGGAATCAACAGAATATCTTTCATACGTGTTTCATTCTCAAGTAGTACCCCTGACTTAGAGAATCTATGTGATGGAGCTGTGAAGCCCTTCCAGAGGCTGTTTGTGGAAACAACACTTCATCTCATCTGTGTCTCAAAACTACCAGCCAAGTGTTTTGTCCTTGGTCTATTTACTCCACATAATATATTGTAGTGGTTTTGGTTGGCTGACCTTTTCTCATCACTTCTCTTCAAAGTCAGTTGTCAAATTGACATAGAATTTACTGATCTTAGTCTTGGTCTGTATATGAATGGCATCTACATAGCAGTGATGATGTGATGTGCCCAAGGACACATCCAGATGCAGACTGGAGGAGATCACAGCACCAAATACAGGATCACAAAATCTTAAAACTCCTTTATTAAGAACTATGCTTTTAAGAGTCAAACTTGTTGATCTGGTGTCCTTTTTTTCTGCTGGTGCTCATATTTCACTATATTCACCTCACGTGAAATGGATTGTTGACATGTTTATGACTGTAGACAAGCCAGTTTGAAGCATCCACAGGCAAATATATGCAGACATTTATATGCATGTCATAATATCTGACAGCAGTAAAATGTAAACAATTCAGACCAGATTTCGTTTCATAATATGGGTGCATCCTATTTGAAGAATTGCGGTGAAACTTAGTAACACATCTACATTTATATATATATATATACATATATTTAGCCTAATGAGTTGTATACATGAAAAAACAAAATTTAAACAAAGATGGTCCTGATGTCCAGTAACTATATCAATGTGAAGTGCTGAACCCAGTCCTAGCTCTCCCTCTGTGGTTGGATCAGGCTTAGTTATCGTAAGAGCAGTGACCAATCTTGCCGTGACTCGTGAGCTCATTTATGGGGTTGTTCTTTTTTGTTTTTGTTCTTTTTTTCTGGTGGATTTTTTATCTTTGTTTTTTTTTTCAAAATCTTTGTGTTACTGCCCTCCAGTAAACGATATTACTTTATTTTCATTCATTATTGCAAATGTGGCCTTTTGATTCATAAAATCCAATTCTAATCTCTCCGGGTTCTGCTCCAGTGAACAAGGTGCAAACGTCAATATTCCTACCAAGGAGGGAAATATTAATGCTCATATCGACGGTGACAGCATTACCCAGACACAGTCCACATTTAACACTGACGGTCTGCAGCAACAAGAGTAATTTGGAATAAAAAACTACCCCTCAGTCTTGAAAGTGCTTATGAAAGCTGTTTAATTCCGAATTACTTAGTGTTCAACGGCGCTCAATGAAAGGCGCAGGATGGATCTGCTACTCCGCTCATTCACACCACTAACCGCCTCCGTTTCATCAAATTGGCGTGACCTATCGCTGCTGGCGTCATGGAAGAGCGCGGAGCAGAGAGGGTTCCCCGCCCCGGAGGATATAAGTACAGGCAGGAGGACCACCGCCACAACTTCACCGGAGCTCCTGTCATCCTCCCCGCTGGACACCGGGCTCGCGGAACCTTTGACACCATGAAAGTAAGTGCGATGCAGGAGCTGTGTGGACATCCGTCCCTGCAGATACGGTTCCCTTTTCCACTTCACTTTCACGGGTTATATAGGGGCATTTTTCAAATCTGGGTGTCATTTTCAAACGTAATCAGTTGCGTTATCTAACTTCTGACTCTTGGCACTCTGGGAGAAAGCATGTTTCATTTTCCTTTAAATATGATTCATTGGATTGTCTAAAGTTGTATTTATACCAAACTTGCACCAAATGAGTTGACCTGTTCCATGCTTGGGAAAACGATTTCTTGTGTATAATCAGCAGTGTAACTTAACTGGATTGGTCCCGGTGCAGACGTTTTTCTGGAACCCTTCCTCTAGCCAGAGGAGTCTAATACACAACGTGAGAGTGGCATGTAGTCTATAAAATAGTTGACACATTTATGTAAAAAACAGTTTTTGGTTTTGCTGTTAAAAATATGCTTTGCAAGCAGAACTACACAAATATAATCGAGGAAAATCGGATGGCAATAGTCGCCATCCTTTATGGGCCTCCGAAGCCTCTGGGCCCTGTAGCAGCTGCGTTCCCCACCGTGACGCCTGAGTGGATCAAGCTTTGACTACATATGTACACAAGCCGTATTGAGTCTTTTTCTGAGAAGGATGTTAAAAACTGCGAGTTGAAATCTTTTCGGATTTGTCTTTCACAGGGTTTGAGGACTGTCACATTAACTTATGTGCTCACCCTTTTACTGCTGGCGTCATTCATACCCCAGTCCTGGAGCGCACCAAAGGTAAAGCATATTTATGTTACCATATGAAACTACTGGAGGTGAATTCTTCACTCTACAACGGGAGAAAAGAGTTCAAACTGTGGGGAAATGGGATTGTTAGTGCAAGGGCTGGGATGCAAAGCTGAACCACAAAAGTGTCCTTGCAGCTTTTAGATTAAACCAAATTCTTTTCTGTTCTGTTCCTTCATTTAAGGGCTCTTTCCAACGGAGAAACTGGACCCCGCAGGCTATGCTGTATCTTAAGGGAACTCGTATGTTGGCTATTTACCCTCTGATCCAATGCCCATGTGGAGACCCAAAGTGTTACATATTTAATAAAATAGGATACTGGAAAAGAAATAATCATATGAATATATAGACACAATATGAAAACTGATCATGAGACTTTATTTCAAAAGTTACATTCCAGTTTTTTTTGTTTTTTTCATAATGCAAGCTTTTGTCCGTGTGAGAGCATTAAAAATACTGTCACTGTCTTTGTGGAGTAATCATTCTTGAAGCTGAGATGAACTTCTCTTATCTTTGAGGTACAATATCAGTGCCGATATTAAGTGCTTCCCTTTTCTTTGTTTCTAGACTTAGAAAACCATGCATTAGCGCTCAGTTTTTTGGAATGCTTTTTCTTTCCTTTTTCTCAGAGGGCCGCAGGTTCATCTCAGAGGACAGAAAAGAAGGAGATGTCTATGATACATTACACTTAGGTATAATGGACATTACTAGACAAAATTATTGCTGTGGTTTCACACCATTTTTTATTGGCAATCAATAAAAAGATTTCCTCAACAGTCTTTGAGCAGGAATGCTTTTGGCCCCTGACGGATGGATAACCTTTGTTTGCTGTTTGTTTCCTGTCAGAGACCCGCAGTCAGAACACAGAGAAGCTGAGCGTGGACCAGGCAGCCACCGTTCTGCTCAATTTCCTGCAGCAAGCCAGAGAGGGAGGTGAGAGCACCATCTGTAGCAGCTGATGCAGCAGCTGGATAAGATGTGCAGCTCATACTTCAGGACAAAGAAGCGTAACCCACTAACAGAATTTATATATATTCACATCAGTCTGACAATGAGTATAACATGACCCAAACAGGGCTTCTTAAAAACAGTTTCTCTTACACCTCAGTACTTAAGACAAGTAGTTTAGTCCTCCAACAAACAAGAGGATTTTGACAACCTCAAAGAGCCTGTGAGGCAAAGCCCAGGGCTAATGCACTCTACCACTCATAAGTTAATAGCTGTGAGTGAAGAGTAAAAATTTAAGGTGAGCCAGATAAGCATGTCAACATCTTTATCAACTCGGATTTTATTTTTCCTTGATTATGACAGTTGGAAAGAAAAGACTATTTCATGAGTTACTCAAGCTGGAACTGTAAAATTTGGGGCAAAATTAGGACTTAAAAAATGTAATTAATTTCCATCATCAATATAATATCCTTGGTTTTACTGGAAAGCAGTGAATACTTTCTTGGGTTGTATTCACGTGGTTCAATGCACTTAATGTAATTATTATTATGTAATTTAATGCAATGTAACTACTATTGCCACTGAATAACTGTATAATTCTAAGTGATGATTGGATTAATGTTGTATTGTTTTTTTTTTGGTTTTGTGAAATTGTAATAGTTGTAAACATGAAAACATTTTACTTTCCTCTCTTTGAAAACCTGCTTAAAAAAAGTTTTTAGACAAATTTTTAAAAGTAAAGAATTCCAGCACTCAGAAATCCCATTAGTTTTTTCCATTTTCTGTTATTGATGAAGTGCAAGCAAATTAATCTGATTTGCAAGAAAATTATATTATGTCATTAGAGTTTGATTCCCAAGTAAAACAGGGACGCACTATCCTGTAAGTGCTGTACAATAGTGGTTAAAATTCCTATTTTTTGGATTCTTTTTTCTTGGATTTTAAGGTTCTTATTGCTACAGGGTAGAGCTCAAGAGGTTAAGCTTGTAAAAAAAAACATCAAATAATAATATAATTATTATTGTATATATATCATATATATATATTATATAATAATAATATAATAATAATATTGCTCCTCTAACCCAAAAACTTTCTAGAACTTTCAAGGGATTCTGATAAAAAAAAAAAGTATCATTTGCTCTTTTTGACTTGAGACAAATAGATTTTATTGCAAAATGCAATATTAATTTTTCTCTTTCTCTCTCATGTAGCCGATGAAAACCCAGATGAGATGTATTTCCAGGAGCTGCCAGTGTGGAAGAGAGAATATTTCTGATAGACCTTCACACTGCCTGACAACATTGCTTTACTTTATGAATGTAAAGAGTATAGTTCTTTGTAAGAAAGAAGAACAGCTGTTTTGTAAATATTTATTGCCTGACTGTTTGAAATGTAATGTTTTAATAAAGAGTTTGAATTCATAGCACTACTCCTCCAAAAATGTGTGAGCTTTTTCAACTTTCTTGAAAGACTGTTGTGGGTATCTATCTATTATCATGATCTAAGTACATTATTTATGATGGCATATCAGCTAAATAGTTTTTGGTCATGAACATGAACAACATAAGAGTTACTGAGGTTTTAAATCCACAGCATAAAATATTCATTTTTTTTTATGTTATTTATTTTTTTGGCATCTCCAAATACAAGTAGATATTGTATGTATAAATATTTCTAGCCATAATGATACACTATATGACACTCATATTCACTAACACTTTTAGACCTAATTAACTAATAGAAGTGACGGACCCCACTAATGCTTTTGTGTTGATAAGTAACTGACAATTTGGTTTAAAAGGAACATTGCATATTTAAATACTAAAAGATATTTCTGACATAAACAATATGGTTGATGACTGACAACGACTATAGTATTTGAAAACAAAATATTAACAGTGTTTACAGCACAAATATGATAATACTGTTTAAAAATTATAGCATCTCTTAAAATACCTGTTTTTTTTCCTTGCTAGTCATGGTAGGGGGAGGTAATGCAGTGAACAATTTATACAGGCACAAAGGATATTTTTTTTCTTATGCCTCTGCCATAAGGCAGAGAAAAAGATTTACTGTATTGCATTACATTACATCAATTATACATGTGATAAACAGCAACTAATCTTTGATTTCAGTAATTCATCTTAAAGAAAGCATGTTCTAAAAAAGGCAAGGGGGCAAGAACAGAGCCCAGGGAAACACCACAGTTAAAATGAGCTTCAGAAGAGAACTCTGGTTTGTGTGACTGACAGTTAATGAGATCAGATTCCTGCCTAGGGCCCTAAGGATACTGAAAGATGGTACTGAGCAGCAACAGCCATCTCTCAAGTAAGTGTTGAAATCTAAAAAGACATTCAGAAGTATCTGTTATTGTGTCACCAGACTACAGATTAGCTTCTTTTCCTCAGGCTTTGAGACTATTTAGCTCATACTTTATACTGCAATATAAATTGTGCTTTCTGTTTTGTGTGTTGTCTAAAGGGACTAAAATTTGCTTTTTGCAGTAAAAACCTGTATTGTAGAATGATTATTAAATGCCCTTTGAACCTTGATGTCCCAATGAAACAGGTGCACAGGATTAGTATACATTATTTTTTATTTTACTCATT
The DNA here is from genome assembly GCA_029783725.1 of Acanthurus tractus. Lineage (NCBI taxonomy): Eukaryota > Metazoa > Chordata > Actinopteri > Acanthuriformes > Acanthuridae > Acanthurus > Acanthurus tractus. Next base: position 297,879 of record JAQNCA010000018.1, read on the forward strand.
TCACTTTATTAAGGCAAGACCAGATAAATTAAGCTGCTAGGATTGCTGGATAGAATCAGAACATTCTGCACACTTGTGGTCTACATAACACTGAAAAACAACATTGTTCTGTTGCCTAACTGAGGAAGTATTTATACCAAACACAACAGTGGGCCAAGAATAGAGCCTTGGGGAACACCACAATTAAACTAAGCTCTAGTAAAAGAAGTAAAGAAGTCATGATTTCTCCATCCATCCTTTCACAATTGCATATCTGGAGATTTGATATTGATTACTCTTTAACTATCCAGCAAAAGAACTGAGTTAGTGTGAATGTAAACTTCTCTACAATCTGCAGCTACTCATAATAATTTTCAGTTTCCTGACTCTCCTGGTTGCTTCTTCTTGCCTTCTGGCATGGTCCCTAACACAAAAGGAGCCTTAATGTTCAGCCGGTCCCTTTCAGCCTCCTCATCTTCATCATACGGCTCATCATCATCATCATCCTCCACATCACTGTGGTGGGGTGTTGAGTGGAGGGAGGCAGAGGGAGAGGGGGGAACGGAGTAGGGTCTTGGATAGCGAAAGCCATCTGTCTATGAAGAAAAATAACCTCCAGTTATTGATTATTACACCAGCACTGTTCTGTTAAGAACACCACAATTTTTTTTCAGGTTCAGCTCAATAAAAAAAATAAGTAAATAAAATTAAAAAATAAAAACACAGCAAACTTTAAGCTTGCTGTAAATAGATAACAGATTCATCTTGCCCTTTTAACTTTTCTTCTGATTTTCCCTTTTGGCCTATTTTTCCTCTTTATTTATCCCCTCAAATTCCCTCTTTTATTTCTCTTCCTTTCCAAACCTTTCTCCCTCTCTGTATTTCATTCTATTATAAACCTTCTTATCTTTGTTCCTTTTTTCAATCCTATACTTCCTTTTGTGTTTTTTCTCAACTTCTTGTCTTCAAGCCTTCATTTATTTCCCTCACTTTTCGCCCTCCTTCTCTGTTTTCCTTTCTTTACCTCTTTCTATCAAATTTCTCTCTGTCATTCCACAATTTGCCTCATTCCATGGTTTTCTTTCTTTTTATCCTCTATTTTTCCTTCCTTCCTTTTCTATTTCCTCTTTTCTTTTTCTTACTTTTTTTTACTCTTTATTTGCTCTCTTTTCCCTCTCTCTCCCCTTTTTCATTCATTCTTTTATTTTTTTAACCAGATGAGTATAACTCTTACATGTTATAGGTTTTAAACTATAATTATAAAATAAACTATAATTTTATTTAATTGTGACTAAACCTAAAATTTGTAGCAGACCTGACTTGGAATTGTTTAGAATTGTTTATCAGTTATAGTTCTTAGATTGAAGTTAGGAGAGCAAAAGGAGAAAGCAGGAGATAATATTTATGTAACACTAGAGGGATGGATATCGGCATTCTCCAATGATGTGTTGTCATTCATCCAAATGTTAAACTGTCAATTACCACCTGACAAATGGGTAAAATCCAGCAGTATTCACTGTGTGTCAGCCAGCACATGTGAGGTCCTCACGTGTACATGCATGTGCAGCTGGTGAAAGACCTTATCTGAGGCTTTAAGAGAGCATTTTATTAGGAGTCACCAAAAGATGAATTTCACTTTTAGGTGTGTCAAGTTGTTGCTCTTTTTCCTGTGAAAAACTCTGCTATTTAAAAAGAATCAACCTGACAGAAAACATTCTCCTTGGTGGGCTTAGAAGCTTGTGAAGGAGCTTCTCTGGGCACCCATTGAAAATGTGCTGTTCACACTTTGGAAATTAATAAAAACATGTTATAAGACTCCAGTTTAAAGCCCTGGTTCTTTGCAAAATGATCTTGAACTTCATTTAAAGACACGTTGTTTTTTCCAGTTTGATAAATAAATTTCAAACAAAAATTTTTATGCTGATGTGAAAAATATGACAGATAGTGGTCCTTCAACAGAAAAACACTGAGGTCCTTATTTTCTTCTACATATGAGATGTGGTTAAAAAGTTCTGGGACTATTACTGTTGCACATCAACAGAGCACTGCAATTTAATGTGCAAGTAGCAGAAACAAGCCACAACTTTAGTGTGTAACCATCCCACGTAACATGGCTTGATTACCATCAGAACCTGAACTACACAAGCTTTTATGATTTGTGTACATACACACTTGGAGTTTTCAGACCCCAGATATGAAGCGGCAGTGTCTGAGTGTGAGGACCTCCTTCAGCAGGCTTGGTTTGATCCAAACTTAATGACAAGGATCATCACCGATAGTAAGAATCAAGTCTAGGGGTACGACCCAGGTTCCTCACCCACATTCCTGGTACATTTTTTTTTATCTTTATCGGTGCAGTTACTAAACTTTTTGATCACACCTAAAATGAGCAAAACAAGACTGTATTACCTGTGATAATAGCATTGGCATAGAAAAACTGTGTCTCTTACTTGTAGTTTGCCTCGAACAGTGGGCATTTTGTCTTTGGCTGTTTTGTGTCTCTTTGTAGGTTTTTGTCTCTTTGCAATGGCTTTGCATCTGTATAGGGTTGTTATGCGTGACTGAATTCATTTTGCAACTCTTTTTTTGTTTCTCTGGGTTTTGTTTTCTTTGTGGTCTGTTGCAATACCATGTCTCTGTCGTAGTACTATGTCTCTCTTTTGGGTTTTGCATCTCTGTTGTTTTGTGTGGGATAATTTGGTATCACTTTGTGGTCGTTCTATTGACTTTATAATGAAAAAACAATAAATATTTACTTCATACTGATGTTATGAATACTCTCTTAACTGTCACTTTTGCTAGTTTGTGTTTCATACAACCTCATTTCCTTACAACATTTCTCACCTTTAAAGAGGTCATGGGGTCCATCTTGAATTTGTCTGGGAAAGCTCTGCTAAGTGCAAGATGGCGAGCGTGTATGTAGAACTGAAATGACAGATTAGAAAAACAACAATCATTGTTACTAATGTTATTATATGAACTTTGTGTGCAGACATAAATACAGTATTCTATCTAAGGTGGGGTTTGCACACTAAGGGATGGTGCTATTTGATGTATGTATGTTGGCTTTTCTAAGGGTTCCATTCTCCCTTTTTGCAGACCTAAAGTGTTTTTTATGAGATCTGGGCTCCACATCTGCTGTACACTCCATCCCCACTACACATAAGAGTTCTGCCACAGCAGTTATCTCTAGCCACAAGATTTATTACTAGCCAAGGCTAGCATCCCTATGTAACACAATGTCTACATAGGCTTAGCCCAAAACAAAATGGCAAAGACTCTGAGAGAGGAGAACTGATGATCTAGGCAGAGCCCTATAAAACATAGGCCATCCACTAGCATGAGATGGAGAAAATAAAATAAAAAATAATAAATAAAAATAATGACTTTTGGGAGGCATGCTTAGATTCTGACAGTATTGAATACTGCACACAATGACCTTCGAGTCAGGATAACTGTAAAGTGTACAGTAGTGTAATTCTTAATAGCAAAAACACACCCGTCCCAGGTATCTCCAGTCAAGCAGGTCGGACAGCCTCTCAGTTCGGTTTCGCTGGATGATGCGCTGGCGCCGAGATTGCTGGCAAAAAGCGAACATGAACTGAGTCAGCTGGTTACAGGACTCATCAGCAGAACGAAACCGCCGGTCCACGATGTAAATACCTAACAGACGCAGAAATGTAGACAGTCCTTAACATTGACTTTCGTGTAATATCTAAGGGTGAAAGACTCTTGCTCCTCTAGCTTTGCCGTTAGACATCAATAGCACTGATTATATGATAAGTCATTATTGCATGTGTGTGTGTGTGTGTGTGTGTGTGTGTGTGTGTGTGTTTTCTGTGTCCACACCATAGGCAGCAGGGTCTGAGACATGCTCCTCCATGAAGCAGCCAAAACCTGACAGGTTTGTGGTCACACTGGGAATGCCCATTACTGTACATTCACCTGGGGAAGTACAACACAACATAGAAAAGGTATTGCCTTTTTCCAAAAGTAACTTTGAATATAAAGGATAAATTAAGTCAGGTTTATGTGCTCCCTTAATTCAGATGCTGCCCTGAGGCCATAAATTGCCTACAGGATGCCTGAAACGGTGAAATCTAGTCAGTTTATAATGGCTGCCTTAATCCAAGGTGTCTATACAAGTTGATGCAGGACTTACATGAGTGATGCAGCACAGCTTGCATAGTATGCCTAAACTGGTTTGAAGACTTAATGGGCTCATACAGACTTTGTTATTGCAAAGACTGCATTGGGTGTAAAAATGTTGAAGTTAAGCCTAAATAGACTACTATTTTGCAACAGATACTAGGTACTGGGAAACAAAATGGACAGTAAAGGCCTATGTCATCAAATGCTGCCTTGTTGCAGTGAAGACTAACTAGTCCATCACTGGTTCATGTGTCAGCTGTGTAGCAACTGCAGCACATCTGTGCATAAGAAGCAGGAAGTAGTTTTATGTGTACAAGCATGTACACCTCCATACCATATGTTACAATGGGATGATTAAAGTTTACCAGGTGTGTATCCCCATGGTTCATAGTAGGAAGGGAACACCCCCAGGTTACAGCCACGGACAAAATCCTCATAATCCATCGGCAGCAGAGGACTGGTGGAGGACAGGAACTCAGGGTGAAAAATGATCTTCAGGAACAGACAGGGAAACATTTTCAGAGTGATATTTAGTACAGACATAATGTTGTGGAAGTAAAAATATGCAATAGTCACCACTAGGAAAATTGTTTGCGACTATTAGTTGGACACATTAGACTTGTAATTGGCTGTTGAGTGTGAAATAAATATTTTATGGTCTAAACTTTGGTGTAGATTGTCATGGTTCCTGGAAGATGAATCTTTATGTTCTGGTTATCCCTTTTTCTTTCAGCTAAAGCCAAGAGAACCCTTATAACGCTAACTTTCCATCTTTCATTTAATGTCATGCTCATACCATAGCTGCAAATCAGTAAAGTGCACAGGGACCCAGAAATTTCCAGGGACCAGATGACAGTTAGTGTTTATTTATAGATTATATAAAGGAAGATCACAGTGTGGCCCAATCATACTCCAACTAATCCATACTCTCATCAGAAGATTTGACATGATCTGCTTGATGGTAAACAATTATTTTATCTATTGCATCAGCTTCGGCTTTTACATACTATCACATTTTATTGTGATAAATGGCTGTAATATACTCTAAAAAAAATCCCCACAATAATTTCACAGTGAATTAAGAATGTAATGTATATAAATGTATTAATTTTGCAGAGCACACAATTTAAAAAAACTTTTTTATTACTGTGATTGAAGGTGTGGTAGGTACAAAGTTTTGCACTACTGACTACATAGTTAAATTTGCCAACAGACCTATCAACAAAAGATTGCCTGCTCTACCACAGGATTAAAATTATCTTTAAAGTGCTGTCCACTTGGTCACACTGAAGTCCTTCCAGTTCTGACCAAAATGTTGTCAATCATTGTACATTGTCACCACCAGGTAACTCAAAAATACAAAACTTTCTCAAATTGACTGAATAGAACACAATGATGATCAACACAAATACACCGCATATTAGAAATGCTTTTTACCTTGACGCGGTCATTTCTGGAATTGAAGAGGCCGATGCGTCTGACGTTAGACAGGATGGGATCTTCTGAGTCATCCAGCATGTTGTGAGTGGTCACTGGAGGGAGACTGTGTCTCTGCATGTCATTTTTTAGGAGGAGACAGGTCAGTTTGCGTCTGGTATGAGCATTAGTGTGATAGAAGTAAAAATTTCTACCAAACATGATTTCCAAACCGATAGCTATATTAGATTTATATAATCAGAATGTCACTTTGAAGGAATAATAAATATTTTCAACAGAGGAGTTCACTTTAGTTTCACAGTGCTTTAGAGCACACCCGTTTTCATTTAGGAATAACAATGTTGAATAATTGATCAATCAGTGTGGATCATCATGATTAAAATCTGAACCACGCTTCAGTCTACGGTGAACACACTTAAACAGAGAGTTGTATGTATACATAATTGTATTGTTTCTTCTAAATATATATATGCGTGTGTGTGTGTGTGTGTGTGTGTGTGTGTGTGTCATATGTATGTGAGTAAGCTGAATTTCCAAACATGTGAATTCTTACATGTGTGCAAGCACATGATATATTCCACACAATACAAACACACAGCCCTAAAGCTGTGGAGGAAGGAGTGATGGTACAATGAGTGTTTGATTCAGTAGTCTGCGCCAAGTAACCTTTCAGACTGCGATTGTGATAAGTATTGATCAATGCAGGCATTATCTAAACAAGGTTAATGATGTGGTGTTAGTGTCCAACATCCCATCAAGGCACAAGACATAAGTGGTTACTCTTTAAGGTCCCATATTTCCTGTCATTGTCCTTAAAGGAACTGTGATACATTTTCCTTCAGAGTGGGACTAAATTAATACAATGGAAAACAGCTGCAGGCATTCATTACTTTCATTACTTTCAATTAAGTATTGTCATTACCAAAAAAAAAAAAAACTGGAGATGTAGGCTAGTCAGATGGTTCAACAAAACTGGTCAAGACATGCCAACCTCTCTGGTCTAAACACAGCAATGTGTTTGTCTGAAATCAGGGATTCAGGAAGAATTCAGTTGGTGGAAACTCCAGTGGGGTTAGGGGGCTGTGAGGAATAGAAAATGTCACCACAGCCTCCGCTGACATAGTGGTGAGGGTAAATTGTTTGAAATTTCAATTATGAATGAACTATCCCTTCAAAAAAATGTTAAAAATTATGAAATAAAGCTTTAGATTATTTTTCTTAGGATTTTAAATTCATTTGAAAGCAAAACATAGTAGTGAAAGGAACTCAGATGAACAGGCCCGCTCACAGCAGAGATAAGAATGACTGCAATCTGAACTTTAACAATCTTATTATTTGTTTAAGATATTTTAAGCTTTTCATTTTCCATTGTGTTTCATTTTTTAACACAGACAGTAAGAAGGACTACTTCCCTGATACTAACTAACACTAAACTTTGTGAACACAGCAAGGCTGCAGGTTGGGTTCAGGAGAAAAATGTGGAGGGCTATACAAGAAAAATTAAAAAAAGACAAAGAAATAATCACTAGTGCACTAAAACTGATCACCCATCAGGATGAGTGTTCGCTTCATCACTCTCCACACTCTTGCAGTCAATACCACTCTCACTCCATTTCCCACCACTGAAATATTGACAGCGGCATAAATTCATTAAATTGAGAAAGACCTTTTATAATCACTGTGCTTGTAACACTGTGCTGGAACATGCATCAGCTCGATACATCCAGTCTATTGACCCAAGGTCCGGGGCAGAGGAAGGTAATTAATCCACACACAGCTTGTTCATGGCACTGATGTTCATTCATGCTGTTCACTCAGGGGAAACCCCCTCATGTCCCTCTGTAATTCATCTCCAGCAGGGGCCATCGCTCACATCGATCACTCCTGTGGGAATGCCTCATCCATTCATAAAAGAGCCGCAGATATGAGACTTTGCTGGTGGAGATTTACCTTTTGCAGCATATACAATTTTTTCTCTGTTGGCTATTTTTACACTTCTGTAAAATGATTGAGCAGCTCCAAACACTGAAGCCACAGGACATCTAATGTCGAATTATTTACGATATTATACTATGCCAACCTGAAATTTCACAAAACATCAAAAAAGTGCTTTTCGTAGCACAAAGGCAAAAGTTGAGTCGGGTGCAATTTTCTTGCCAGACGATCCATCATTTTGTTTGGGTTTTTTGTTTTACACTTTCCTACTTTCAAGAATGAATAAACAGGTAGAGAATGCTGCTACTCAGAGCAGCAGTGTCCACACAGTTGTACCAGCAAATTCAGCAGCTTGACATCATGACAGAGGTGAAGAAACAGGAGAGATGTTGATCAGAGGAAAAAAAAGAGAGCGTGCCTAAGTAAGAAACTGAGACAGGAGTGATGTCGCTTTTAGACATTGGCAAGAGCCTGCATAACAAAAGGCTACAAGACAGACGATGTTTGACTAATAAACAATGTAGTAATTGGTTTGTTTTGTGTCTTATGTCTTTGCACTTTCATGAGGTTCGGCTGCAATTGGAAAATTGTTGAATTATTTATCTGTCTTATAAGCCAAGTTAGTCCATTTCAACAAAGTTTTAGCTGGTAGCATTTGACAGCCAGTTGTTAACAGTATGTAATCTCACGTTCAAGTGAAATAGTTCAGCATGCTGCTATTCGAAACACTTGAGCAAACTTTCTGCACAGGATGAAAAATGTTTGAGAATGCATGCTAACGTCAAAACCAAAGTATTCAGGGCGCTACATTGCCAGGAGGTGCTCGAGTTTCATTTGTAGTTAGCATGTACATCACATCAGATGCAGAACTCAGGTGTAAGAACTCGCCACAGAGGTGCAACACTGAGAAACACCAAAATGGCAGAAATACCATTTGCTACATAATGTTGCTTTGAAACGTTACATGATAGAAGAAAACCATAAACAACCAATGACAACAGTTGTTTACTGTAGTCAGAAGAACGAGAGAAAGCCTGCAGTACCTGAGTGGCGAATAGAGCTCTTTTCATGATGGTGAAGTCATCTCTGTCTAGAATGGAGTTCATGTCAGGGATCTCTCCTCTGGGAACATAACAACCGAGAAAACACATTTTACACAAATTGTAAAATCTATAAAAATGTGGGTTTACTTACAGTGTCCTGGTACTTACTTCAGCAGAGCATCATACAGCTTTTTGCCAAATTTCTCCTTCACAGTGTGAGCCGTATCCCTGTGGAAGGCAAATGAAAATCTTCCTACTATGAACTATGAACCTTTGACCCCGACTGAAAAACTTCATCTTCTCTAGTAAACTAAACTAAAATTTATGTGCTAAATAATTCACAACGATTTTGAAAATTGAAAACTAAGGCAGCAATAATACAATTTCTAGTTTGATGACATTGTTAGCCTTGACTTTGAGAGCTGTAAGTTAAGGTTCTGTTTTTTGATTAGGAGGTTAAACAAACTGACTTGAGGTTGCCAGGACGCTACCCAAACCAGAAGTTTCCAGTATAGATGTCTCCTGATCTGGTATAGGTATGGTTTGGTTAGGTTCATGAACAGAAACCTCTCGGTTAAAGACTAAGAAATATCTCTCGCCGGAAACGGAAAGTAAGCAGCAATATTCAGAGTCAATTACAAACTTTGTCAACCAAAGCATTCACCCAAACCTCCTCCCTAAGATGTGTTGAGGTGCTACAATAACACCACACTGTTTTTGCATTTGTTTCAGGGGAGCAAATGATCATTTCCATGACCTCAGGAGTTGCACCACTGCTATAGTTATTCAGGTGAGGGCGCTCATCCAGCAGACCTGCTCAGAGGCCAGTGATCAGGGGGTGTTTGTAATGAGCAGCTTCTCCTCCTCAATTTGTGCAACTGTACGAGTGTGTACTTTGCAGTCACTGAGACAACTCAGCTCAAAGGAAATGGAATTGTGTATGTTTTCTTTGTATCACAATGATGTATGCTTCCTCCATCGTGTGCATGACTGTAAATGGATCCGTGCTAGAGTCAAATGCTTTTTATACATACTGTATATCTACAATGTAAAGTGTCCATATACCACATGACAGCTGTTTATGCTTATATTTGACTGCTGTGTAAACTGTAGCAGGTCATACCAGAGTTGTTTGCGTACTGCCTGCCCTTTTAGTGACTCCACATTGAAGTTGTTGGTTTTAGCTGGCATGATGAAGAAAACCACCACCGTCAAATCATTTCTGTGGACCTGTGGACGGAGTGAGGGAGGAAATAGAAAAACAAGAGGAATGCATAGTGACCAATCAACAGATTCTCACTCACAACTTCAACACTCTGGGTTCTCCTGTAGTTTCTGTGTGTGATGTGCCGAGTCTTTTCATCTTGATTTACTTGTGATCTTTTCGCTGTTTTAAATGCATTTAACATTGGGAAAGAGTTTTGTTAAGTCATGTATGTGACCCACCACTCTACCAGGCTGTAAGCTGCACTATGACTGCCACATGCTGCCAGAGGTGGATTTACACAGAAGTTATCTGAACAGGCTAAAAGAATAAATCATATTTTTTTTCTCTTGGCTTCTTTTTGAATGTGTGCTGTTGCAACCTAAGTACATTTATTCACCCATTAGTCTGCTTGTGAACAGATGACATTAAAGAAACTTACACGGAGTAGGTAGTTGAGTCTGGACAGTGACTCCAGGAAAATATCGGCCCCTTTGTTTGAAAACTCGTAGCGTCCAGCAATGAAGAAGTATAGGGTCTTTTCCAGGTTGAAGTCCAGATGACTGAATAAAAATTGCAATCATGTTTAAAGACAACAACTTTCTTGTAAATAGTTCAGTTTTCAGTAGATTGTTTTAGATAATGCATGAAAGTATTTTTTTAGCATTGGGAAAGTGAAGTTTGCCAGAAGCAAAACACTAGCTGCTCCTGCATGAGACGGACCATAAACTCGACCCACCCATAGAAGTGTCCTCTGACAAACTCCTGGATGCGAGCCTTGTTGGTGGCATGCAGGTTCTGAAACTCATGCATGGCTGAAAATTTCTTCACATTCAGACCATTCGGGGTCACCACATCTGTGCCATCAAAACAACAACAGAGGAGTTTAATGAAAAATAAGGTCATTGGTAAGTTTGCCCTAATGTGGTGTTAAAAAAAATCTCAGGCTTCATGCTCCAGGGATAATTAGGCTTGATACGAGTGGCTACTAGGTTTGTGTTACTTGAATGAGTTGATCAATAGAATTCACCATCTTTAAAACAAAACACATAAGCTCTATGGGCTGTCAGGGTGTGACAGTGGAAAGCTACCCTACCTGGTTTCCTGTGAAGCATGTGCTTCGCTTCCACAGCAGTGATCTGGGAGACTGTGGTGAAGACGTGAGCACAGTGAACCGCTGCTCTCTCCAGGCAGTAACGATGATAGATCTGCCTCTCACCAGCCTCCTTGTCAATGTTAAACTACAGCACACACACACACACATACACACACACATATACACACACAGGCCAGTCAACAGAGGGCAGGGGAAATAATTCTCACCTTTTACTTTCTTGGTTTTATGTACATCAATTCATAAAACATGCACCTCGCTGGAAGAGTCAGGATAGGATAGAATTAAAAATGTCAGTTCAAATATTTGTGTGTTCTTTTTGAGAGTCATCTTTGTTTTCAGTCTACTGAGGACTTATTGCCTGAAACTGCAAACTCTCGCAACAACAGTGAAATATAACAGTATTTGTAAGAGAATTGTGCAGTCAAAGTTAATTCTATTCTATTCAATTTTATTTATATAGCATCAATTCACAACAAAGTTGTCTCAAGACATTTACATATAGAGCATGTCAAGATCACACTCTATAAATACATTGATTGTTTGAATTTATAGGAACCCAACATATTGAAAGCAATGAGCATGAACATGAGCAAGCACTTGGCGACAGTGGCGAGGACAAACTTCCTTTTAACAGGCAGAAACCTCGTCACATGTAAAGACAGAGACTTGCCTTTAAATGCTATTAAATGTCTCTATATTGCAAACTAATCAATGACAAACGTAAATACAGACAGAGCAGCCAGTAAAACAGCTGTCCATGATGGACATATTGGCTCTACCGTTTTAAACAGGCATGAACCAAAGGTGATGTGTTTTAATTGTGCTAATTGATACAATTTGTATCTAACAACTTGTATCAATTGGTCTGCAAGCAGACAGAGAATCTTCATCCTTAAAACAAACCAACTTCATCAAAATATAAATTTTTTACAGTCAAGGTGACTTTTTTTTCTGTTAAAGCCTGACTTTATCACTGAATGTGTTTAATTTTACTGTGATTCAGGCAAACCTGGCAACCTACTGTGATCCACCAGAACGGTAGAGGCCATTGCATGATGCAGCTGTCATTTAGGGAATTTGTACAAAAATAATAACAATTAAATTCAATGATTATGTCATCAGATAATGAACAAAATTTTCTTACCATGTTAACTTGGGATTGGATTTTGACATGAGGGTTAAGGCTTACTTGTAACTTGCACACGTGTGGCTTACTTTTACCTTGCTCAAAATATTTCATTAGTATGTATTCTGGAACTGGGACACAGACATGTGCATAAAAAGAAGTCAGATGTCATGACAGGCAACAGAAAATACATCTACATGTTAAATGTTAAAAAAAATCTTAATAATAATTGATTATTTTATTCTTTATTTTAATTCCTATTGATTATTTCTAATATTGAATACAGGTCTTTGTTGTTTGTCCTTGCTCCATGGTGTGTCACACTCAAAATTGAAAATACATATTGATATGATTCCATTGATAGAACAGAGGAAGTTCCTCTGGCCTCGCTGATGGTTACAAACACCTTGTCTGTCAATGGTTCAGTCAGCCAGTCAGTGGTCTTTAGCTCCGCGCTGACCTTTAGTGTGAGCAGCAAAGAGCCAATTACAAACATCACACTGACCCCTCCACACACAACTCAACATCACTAATGATGCTCTAAGTGGCTGTAAAAGGCTGCGATTTTTCACCTGAACCTTTGAATGCATGAATGAATCAGATTCATTAGGAACGGGTGTGTGTGCGTGTTTGTTTGCGTGTGTGTGTACTGGTACGGTTGTGTGGTGTGTGCGTGAATGTGCATGTATGTGTGTGTGTGCATGCACACGTCTGCTTGCGTGTGTGTGTAGGGGAGTACATGGGGGTGTGGGGGTGCATTGTTTGCATTGCATTGTTTGGAGATAAAAGGGATAGTTGACTAGTTCACTACTAAACCACTTCTTCGGTGACTTTTTTATGTGAAGAAGACACTCACAGACACAAGGGATACAATTCTGACCTTTAAGATTCATTGAAAGCAGCGGTTTCTTAAAACTCCTCCAATGCAAATGCATATCAGACTGGCCGGAGCTAACAGAGACAGCTTTTGTTGCAACAAAGCAAGCAACTCAGGTAAATATCAAAACAAAAGTTAAACACACTACTATCTACTACTACTGTCATCACTGCTCTGCTGGTCCATCTGTCTGATGTATTAATTGTGTCAGTGTCCAGCAAAGAAAGTTAAGAAAGTTATGTGACAGCCTTCATCATATTTCCTTAGAAACCCAGTATTTAGCCATTAAACATGTTCTAGAAGTGTTGTTTTCATTCAATGTTAGTCAGTTTGTTAATTGTAATCAATGCACCATGTTTACAGTCACAATGTAAACAGAAATAATGAAGCTCTAACAAGATTTGACTTAAGGTACAAATACAAAATATTCCCCCCACATGAAAAATATCGCAAGATCTACATTGTCACCTACAATGAAGGTATGGCAATTGCCTGTGTGAGCCCATGTTTGTTACAGCATCCAGTCTTTAGCAGTATGTGTGTGTGTGTGTGTGTGTGTGTGTGTGTGTGTGTGTGTGTGTGTGTGTGTCATACATGGCCATCTCTCCTAGCCTCTCACCTTGTCCAGGTTGTTGTAAAAGTCAGCATTCCCAGCACAGAGGTATCGTCCCAGCAGGGTGGCATGTGTGGTGAAGACTGTTGCCATGGGAATCTTGCGAGAGCGGGAGAAAATAAGCCCTGGACCTGCCTGCCACTCATGGAAATGACCAATGACATTGGGCTTGTCACCCAGCTGGTCTGTTAACTGGAAAACAAAGAGTGAGCCAAAGTTGGAAGTTGCAGTGTTTACATACTGTCACTAGCTTAAAGCTGTGGGTCTCCACTGATGAACACTGCCTACACAGCTTACCTCTTTGAAGAACCAAGCAATCAGAGAGCCCAGAATGAGCGAGTCATTCGCCTCTCTGTCATGATAGGGTAGGCCAATGTTGCAGGCCTGCCACAGGTCCCCCTTCCAGCGGTCCAGGTTCCAGGCTGCAGATCCAATGTCAAACAGGATTACATAGGGGCTGCCCTCAATCAGCCAGCGACCAAAATGAACCTGTGGCATCAGCAAAGAAAGTCCACTGAGAGATGTATCTCAGAATTGAATTTTGAACACTTAAAGTTAGTGTGCCACATTGTCCTGAAAACATAATGTGGTCAGAGCTCATTGGAGTACATTTTTATTGATTGCAGCAGACCTCTTGACAAAGTGCCAACCTGCTTATCAGGAACTCATACACACACATTAACACACCAATAACACAGCAGCCAGGAGCATTTTGCGATTCAGTGTCTTGCCCTTCTGATAAAAAGAAAACCCACTCTACTTCCTGAACTTTAACCACCACTACAACATGGAAACAGTCTTTATGCAATTGTACACCAACCGAATGTGCGTCTTTAAGTCTAAGAAGCCATCATTATGGTTTCATTACAGCACATTTTCAATTTACTGATCAAAATTTGACCAGTAACAGGGCATTAAATATGTGTTACCTTTGTGAACCTTTGTGTTAGGGTCAGGCACTGTTATCTGCTTATGTCAAGAGTTCTTAGTTTGAACATGTGTCTAGTTTCCATTCCACATCCTGAACAACAAGCATCCAGTTTCCAACGCTTTGAGCACCGTGGCATGTCAATGTCCCTCTCTGCCAACGGCAGTCTCTCCAAACATCCCATAAAATCACTCTCTTCACTAGTATTCCTCTTCTCCTTGATTTGCTATTTTTCTAGCAAATTAAGGATTCTTAAATGTGGTGATTAAAAGTTGCCTAAACTAAGAATTATTCAATAAATAGCTCAAAGCTGTCTTTATGCACATCACTACAGTTAAATTCCTTGAGAGCCAGTTTTAAGACCTTACTATGACTCAAGAATGGTCTTAATTTAGGAGACCATACAGCTAATAACACATAAATATGGTCTACACTATGTTAGTTGTATGGGACCACATTGTTTAAAGAGTCTACATGCCTGGATCATTGGGGTCTCTAGGATATGACTGCCATCTAGTGGCCAGTTGTTGTTGGAAAAGGCTAGACTGTATCAATCCTCTGTTGACAGTATGTTCAACATTTGGTAAAAGATTGCACAGTAAGGTGTTCAGAATATTGTATTGCTGTTAGGAAGGCAGAAATAAAGTTGCTGGTGTGTCACTGACAACTGACCCTGACATTTTATAAATGAAAGTATAAGTAATAATGCAGCTGTAGTAGTTATAGTAGTAATGGTGGTGTAAGTTGTAGTAAACATTACAGGAGTGCAACTTGTATTGATCAGCTTGTATTATTAAATCTAGGTCAATACTCTCTACCATCTGAATTACATTACATGTGGAACTATAATATCCCCATCCCCAAAATGAACACACACTCACAAGCACACACACTCACACACTCCCTCCAACCTGGCAGCCATTATTGATGAGAGCGTCCATGGCCTTCCTGACGGCAGGGTTGGGAGGTTCGCAGCCCTCCACCTGGGTCTTAAAGTTGTGTTCGAAGTAGGGCCCCATCATGTAGAAGTTTTCACCCCATTCATCCACTGTGATCTTCGCTTTGGTCTGAATCACCGTGTAGATTCCTCCAACTGCAGGTTGACACACAGTCACAGGAGAAGTCATTTTTAAAACTTACTTTCTACATTTAAATATTGATATCATTGATAAAGAGGAGGGGCTTGCTGTTTTACATAATGGGCCCTGTCCTTCCTCAGCATAAAAACATGGTCCATAGGTTTTCCAACTGAAATTTGATTGTAAATCTGCAGTCAATCCTGATCTGAAACTAGTAAGGGACTTGATGAGATTTAATGGTGTTGGCTAAGGAATAACAGTTTATTTTCATTATTATTTTTGTTTTGGAGCTTTAAATTCGAGAAAAAGTCCAAAAGGTGAGGTACATTCAAACTGAGATGAGGCTAAAGCAGAGTCGGATTTTATTAAACCCTTCAATTCAATATCAAAATAATTTGCGATTGTGAACATCGATGCATATTTTATATAATTTACTTGGTGCCTCTCAATTTCAAATGGCACAGCTGCTCCAAACAAACTGTCAGTGTCACTATACAAACTGCTTTAGACATTTCAGATCAAGTATTCATTTACTCTAAATGTTCAAAAAGGTTGTGAGTAATCCTGAGGGTTACACTGGGAAATTTTGTGTCGTTTGTTACGCAGGCATATACAGACAACATTTTCTGTTTTGTGACAGAGCAAAGCACGTGGAGATGTTTTTGCAGGTCTCTCACTTGGCACAAAAAAGACAAATATTGATATATGTACTTCCTCACAATATGAAAGACCATCGACAATCAGTGAGCCCATAATGACGTCAAAACCGCATCAGAGAGCAGGCATTATCGCATTGACGAGGGCAGAGAAAACAGCCGAATGACTGATAACCTCTGAACAGTTTGACAACATGACTGCACACAAGCATAAAAACTTGTAAATTTAAAGTACATCCAGTGTTTCTGCAGAAATAATTGTTAACAGATATAAAAATAAATAGTGTACTGTGATATTAGTGCCAGAAACCTAACTGGTAGATCAAATATTCTGCCCAAAACTGAATGTTTTACATTGTAGTCGCACATCCACATCCTCAGATTGAGAGATTCAGTTCTCTGCATTCTCAGTAACATTGCTCTCTCTGTTTTAGCCTCTACATAACCAAGAGTCACTACTCAGGTCACATAAAGGCACGTTAAAACTACTCTCACACACACACTGTATAGAAGGTGACACAGTGACACCTCTTGCCCAAAGCTTTATTCATCCAGTTTTTACATCATAAATTGCATGTGTTATGTTTGTGCCTTTTTCATTCCATCATTTAACACATCAGGAGAATGAATAAATGAGTCAAAGGGACAGCAGTTCCATTTGCACCACTTATCTGCAGTTTAATGTTTAGCTCTTCAGACGGAGCAGGCTCTGTCTCTATGCCTGCTGGGTTTCAATATTTGCTCGTAAAGGGGGAAAGAGGCAGAGTTTTACCCACAATAAAAGAACGATTACCAAGAAGACAGGCTTTCAGGTGCTCTTTTATGACATGAGTGAACATATATTGATTAATTTCTTTAATTGAGTGCTTTGGAGTTGTTATTATGTGAAATCTTCAAGGAAAATCTGCAGAATTTCCTTTTTTCCAAGTTCAGTGTGTTCACTTCATCATGGCTGATTTTAATCCAAAACTAAGGCTGTGTTGAAATACTTGCAATTAACTGTTTTAGGTGTCTAGAAATGCAAATACACAATTTTTAATTTGCGTAATGTTGTAATCATTTGGACAGCCTCCCATAGAATAGATAAGCTCTTGCTTACTACTTAAATGTATTAGTTCAAATATAATTTTCATATGGGAATAAAAGTGGGATGACTCTTGTGTTTTTACCTTTGTTAGTGACCTCCCAGGCCACCTCAAAGAGCAGCAGGTCTTCCACAGGCAGCTGGTCCTCCTCCCAGGCTGGCAGCAGCCCACTCAGAGAGGTCATGGACAGGGAACGGGACAGCGGCATCTTAAAGTGTCTGGAGGTCCAACAAACACCGCCTGAAATCTAGAACTCTGGCGGTCTTAAGAGAGGGCCTGCGAGTGCAGGTCCTGGGCTCAGTGGAGGCAGTCCTCCAGGACCTGATAAAAGAGGGTGAGGGGGGCAAAGACCTCTAACCCCACCTACTGAGCCTGACCTCGAGTAAGCAGGAGGGAATATTTACCTTCTATAGACACACACACACACGCACACACTCAGACACGCATGCACACACACACAGCTGTCAGGGTGAAAGGTTTGGTGGACTTGTGTGATGAACGAAGGTGATTGTGAAATGTAGATAAATGAAAGCAGGTCTGCCCAATAGGACAGGGGAAAGCACTCCCAGTGCCAGACAAACTCAGTGAATACCAATATTGCAGTATCTTATTGCAATATACTGGTATGCACTTCCTGAATTTTACCATTAATATTCTTTTGGCTACTTTACTTTTATGTTTCTTTTTTTTAAAAAAAAAAATACTTTGAGTTGCTTTTTGTTCAGGTTATTTGACAGGACATGGCCCATTGATTACAAGATCAAAACTGGAAATTAGCCAGTGTGAGCCTAAAAGGTTCAATTTTGTAGGGCAAGATGATAAAACGGCAACCTAAAAATAGAATAAGTTATATAAAAAAAGTACTTTGAGTTCATCTGAGTTGCTTTTTGTTCACTTTATTTGACAAGACATTGCCCATCAATTAATAGAGAAAAGTTGGACAATGAGCAATGTGGGTTCATTTTCCCCTAGTCAGATGATAAAGAGGCAACGTAAAAATAGAGCTAATTCTAAAAAAAATCACGTACATTAAATACAATGTTAAACATTTGACACTCTACAGTGGAGAAATTATATGGAATGCATTCCTTTAAACCACCAAATCATATATCTGTGTACTTTGGTTGTTAAAATGCCCCCTTACACTCCTTCAGCCGTCATAGAGGTGAACTATAAGCAAGTTTGACTAAGTCAGGCTTATATTAGTGAACTGGCTCAACAAAACCTAAAACCACAGCAAGAGATAAAAGGCTTGCAAGGTTAAATAACTGCTTTCTCCTTAAGAGTCTGTGTGGATTCCCAAAAAAAGAGGCACATGGTGCATCATGAGACTCTCCTAAAGCACAAAATGAACCTTTCTGCCTATAAGGAGAATGTGAGCAAAATATAACAGAAAAAAAGTAAATGCTTCTATGCAAATAAGAGAGAAATACTTGGTACAAAGTACAATTTGAACAAAATCTTTCGTAATTATTTTTATTTGCACACTCCATGCCTCCAGTATATTTCTAAAGTGACAGCCTCTGACACCTTGTTGAGCTCTTAAACTTTAAACTTGATCTCAATACAGCAAATTTTTTAACTGAAGGGCTTTAGGTTCCATTCTAACCCACAATAAAGTGCACATAGAAATCACTTTAGCTTTAAAATAGTTTTCTGTATGTCATAAGTTATAATAAATCAGTAAATGTTAGTTAACTGCATCATATCAGCAGTGTAAAACAGACTTAAGCGAATCAGGACCAAGCATAACAACACAACCCAAAGTAACAACATTACGGTTGAAAGGAGTTCAAATGTAAGGGAACTTCAAAGAAGTTCCGGAACTGAAGAAGCTTCTTGGATGAGAAGTGAAACGTCTTCCCAACAAACCTAACACAGTCCAGTTGACTTG
>JAQNCA010000018.1:317103-359311 GCA_029783725.1 Acanthurus tractus
ACACAGTCCAGTTGACTTGCTTTTTTTGACTCTTCAGATAAACATGACCTGGATGAATGAGAATCTACACAGATACATTTCCTCTGCTAGTTGTGGCCATGTTCATCACTAAACTGCGCTTCCTGTCATTCTTGCTTGCTCAGCAGTTAGGCAGTTTGCATATTACCCAGCAGCCCTCTCTGCTCAGCCCTCTGGCTCTCTGCGCTGTCCTCCCTGGACCTCGCCAAGTCCTTTGGCCTGAGTATCTGCTTCCCAAACAACACTCAGTTCAGCTACAAACCTTCTTCTCCAGCAGATACCAAATTACGCGTCTGCTTGCTTTCGGTCTGTGAGTCGTTGCTTGGTTCCTGTAACGAGTAATCGTAACGTGTGTCACTTTGTTGGATCCTGTGCAGCAGGCCTGTGGAGCCCTCTGGCCTGTCAAGAGTGCGGTGCATCAGAACATGTCAGAAACCACACAGACACCAACATGTTGATTGTAGAACTCAAGAACATTAAATAAAAGTTAGAATTTACGAAAAAACAAATCAAATGCATAAAAAAAACCCAGAACAAATACCTGATGATGACGTAGGGAAGGTGAGAACAGGTTTAAACAAAGGAAACCAGGCAACCTGCACATATGCAGTACCTTACCTCACTGGTGCCAAAGAACGGACATAACACGGTTTAGTTGTTAATAAATCAATACGAACTGTGACATGCAGCAAGCCTACAACAGGATGGTCATGAAGAGTAGGGATGGTTCAAGTCATGCGTGCTGTGTCTCCTCCTTCTCCTCTTATTACCTGCATCCAGAGGAAGTCCACAATCTCTCTCTCGCTCACTTCTGAGTGAACGAATCTGTCAGATCTCACAAAACAGCCACATTTGTCTCTATGAGGTTTGCAAACACACTTTATCCAACATGCAGCAGCAGCACAGCAGCAGCTGTGTGATGCTGTGATGTTTCTTTCTGCTGTGGGCCTCCCTCCCTGTGGCACCTCAGACCTCCCTCCCTCCCTGTGGCACCTCAGACCTCCCTCCCTCCCTGTGGCAGCTCAAACACAAACACTGGCGCATTTCACTGTTTTCTTGGATCGAAAAAAAAGTGGTTTTCAATTAAAGAGTGATTTTCAGCTTCGTCCACTCTTCTGCTGCTGCTCTTTGCATCACAGGCTGGACTGAGCGATGACGCACCCGTTTTAGTCCCGTTTCCGTCATTTATGTGATTTCAACATGTTCGTCACTTCACCATTTATGGCCACGCGGTGCCATCTCACCTTGTACCTGATGATCCGAACGGCAAACCGAGCTGTCAACATTTCCCGGAAGCTAATGAATGATGCATTTCAGAACCTACAGCAGCGGACAGCTCCGCAATTTAGAGCGCGAGACGCAGGCGGCTGTGATTGGCTGTGAGCTGCAGGAGCACAAGGTCACCCGGTGGAAGTATAAAACAGGTCTGATGGAAGTGACCGCGTTAGTACCTGTTGAGAGGGTGAACATACACTTTTACATCTGCACTGTTTCACCGAGAGAGAGAGGATTCCTACCTTCTGTCCGGCCATGAGGCTCGTGGCTCTGGTTGTGGTGTGCGGACTCATTGTTGGCCATGACGGAGAGCGCGCGGGAGCAGACCTGCCAGGGTCTGACTTTGCACAGAGGGCACGCGCAACAGGTGGGCAATTTCATGAGAGGATTTAACTTAAAATAACTGACAGGACAACAGACAACTACTAGAGTAACTGCGAATGGCTAATTACTTGTACTCTCTTTATATGACAAACTATTGTTTTTTTTCTGAATGACTTGTTTACACGTTATACTTTCACTCACTTATTCTTATTTGAAAGCTCTAGTCATTATACAGATGACGATTTTACATATGATCAGGATTTTAGAAGAACCCCAGGAGTTCCTTTAACGCATTCACCTCCAAGAATTCTGACCAGACAGCAGAAGTAGTTTACAATAAACACATTTTCTTGTTTTGATGTTATTGACTACTTATTTCCAAACATGTCGTAATTTGATTTTAACGCCTTCACTGCAAAACGGTAAAACAGAAAAAATCTTTGTTTCATTTCGTGCACGAGGAGCTAACCAAATTGAACATTGGGCTTTCATTGTATTACATCATGATATTCAAATAATTACTACAACAATAAGTACCATTAATTCGTATCAGCGTTACTATTATTAACATCTTTGAAATGTCTTTCGGTAGTTTGAGTCAGATCAATGTGCTGAGTTGTAGACAGAACTCCGTTTGGATGTGACGCTGTCCCTGAAGCAGGCTGCAGATGTTCCTGTGTGTCCAGCTGTGTGATGATGTGACATGTTGGATGAAGATCATGTCCTGTGCTGTTGTTCCTCAGGGTCAGTCCTGTCTCCGCTCAGGAGGAGAAGCGTCGGTCAGATTCTCGCGGAGGACTCCAACCCGTGTTTCTCCCTGAGGGAGAACGAAGACCAGCGGCAGCTCCTGTGCAACGACCGCAGGAGCAAGTTCAACTTCAACCCGTTCGGCCTCCGCTTTGGAAAACGCTACAACGGTTACGTTTACAGAAGAGCCGTTAAAAGAGCCCGGACAAATAAGTTTTCACCTTTTTCTCTCTTCTCGCGAGAACTGGAAGTGCCTACCTGAGACAGATATGGCATCCCTTGAGGTTTTTTTTCCGTCCCGTGGGAGAGAGGTCATCATGTGACGAGTCCATGTGTTAAAATTGTAGTCTTTGAGGCTATTTCAGATAAAATGACGTTTCAGTGAATAAACTTTTGTACCAATCTGTCCTGTGAAATGGTTCTAAGATTGACAACACTAAAGACTACATTTTTACCACGTGCTCTGAGTCATCTTAATGCTAAGATGCTATATCTTACATTTTAGCTTTGATTTGTGCAATTTTGAGTCTTTTATTCAACATCAATCGTGCCATTTTCCACCTTTGTATTCTATCGCACCGCTTAGACTGGACATCAACCCTACATTCATTACTAACATGACCTCTACTTAGAAATATTGTATTGTATTTGTTGCTAAAACGTTGCATATATCACCGTTTGAACCTTTTCCGAATGAACTGAACCGAATAACTGAGAGGAAGCGTCCTATATTTCGCTAAAGAGTTCTTCGGTGGTAATTCACTTGTACTTTATGCAGCCATAAGATGGCAGTGCTGCGCCGTTTTACCTCACCACAGCCGACATGAAGAAGTGTGGTTAGGCTACAAATAACCAAACAATTCTAAAACTAAACCAATCATTAATAAAATAATATGAATTTCTATGATAATAACATAATATAAATTGCTATGTTAATAAAGAGGGATAAATAGCTTTATGTTTAGGGGGGCACACGTGTTTTTATATATGTAAGTTTTTATATATTGTTTTATCTGTTTAGGAGAGTCACTAAAAATCCCATAATACTAATTAATGCTTACTCTGAGGTTGGTTTTAGGGAATTTTTGAGTAAGTTTAATAATGTCAAAACTTTTCATTAGGAAAAGACTTAGAAAACTGCTCTTTGTAAATGTGCAATTCATCCATAAAAAATATAGACTCATTATAATAAAAGACAGAGTTAGTTTTACCTTTAATCTCAGTCAGATCATTTCATAACAGTCACAACAGAGTTCTATTAGTTGTCCTTTAAATTTTTTAAAGACGGAAGCTCTTAAACTCTGGCTCTATATCACAGAATACACTCAGTCTACTTTTGATTGATCTTGGGTGAATGGTGTTTGAAATCTTGTATGTCACAGATTTCTTTGTTATTTAAAATAAGAAATTTAGAAGGAGATAAGAAAGAATTACATCAGTTAGCTAAATTCTGGATTCCCATTTTTACGGAGGTTAAGTTCCTTAAATGTTGTTTGTACCTTGGTTCTTACAAAGGGTTCTGATAGCCTCAACATCACTTCATTATTTGTTGTATTGTTATGTGTTACAGCAATGACTTTGTTGTATTACAGGAGTAATCCTGAGGAAAATCCTAATGATTTTTTTTCTCAAACATAAATGATTCCCTTATTTATCTTTCATGCTAAGATGGTTGATAGTAAGATAACTGTTGTTTCAAACACAATTTACCAGATTCAAAGCCTACTGTCAAGGAGATACGGAACCACCTCATCTTTTAAACATATATGGTATACTTTCCAACCCCCCCCCCCATAAAAGTATGAGCATTCTCAAAGGAGCAATCAGCTTGTACTCTAAACTGAGCACTGCCTCCTAACATGGTGATGTACATTTTTCTAAGACCAAGTGAATAATACCCTCAAAGGTAGCATTGTAAACAGAAAGTGGAGCTTTGAGTAATGTTGGAAAAAAAATAAAAGATGCACATACACAAGTACCTTTCATGAGGTTCAAATTTATTGAGTTAACATGATGCTGTTTCTGACAGTTTACAACACAAGGTTTGACAGTCAACTTCTGTTTGAAAAAGTAACTCCGTCTGGACTTTCCCCTCCCACCTGCTGCTCCACCTCCTTATTGCTAACACAGAGGAAACACATGGGTAAGAAAAATCCACCCTCACAATCACAATGTCACTTTTTTTTTTGTGACCAAATTGTGCAGTCATCTTTTTGTTATAGAGAACCACTTTTACACAAAGGCAGAAGGAAAACAGTTTCCTTTGGGAATTTAAAGGTCTTTCTCTAGATACCTGTGTCTGTTTAATCTACACAGTAAGTGGTGGAGGAGGACAGTGAGTGGAGGAGGAAAACAGTGACACTTTTGGCATTTTGAGGGTTGTGTTTAATCCTGCTCCAAAACAGCTGAAACACAAGAATCCAGAAGGAGTGCAGTAACACAGCTCATCCTACACCTCTAAACACAAACACAGTAACGCAGCATTTAAGTCTACAAGCTGTTGAGGGTCAAATGTGCTTATCTCTTTAAAGGAGCATACCAGTGTTTTTGGCTTGAAGATTGCAGGTGTGACAGCTAGTAGATGGTGACATAATGCAACACTGACATGAAAACAAGTGAATCAGGTCGGATGACGTTCATAAAAAATTAGCAATCTCTTTTGAAAAACACTGGTATAGTCCTTCAAATTCTGAGCGAGACAGTCTAAGAGAAAGGGGTATTACAAAAGGAGTGTGTGCGTGTCAACAGGCCTCTCTGCATAACGGCTGGGTTTTATTGTGTGGGAGAGCTTAGATGTCCTTAAGGTCCTTCTGGATGCCCCACAGGGTATCAGCACTCTTCCTCAGCTGTGCCACCTCGGAATCCGTAAGGGTCATGTTGACCACGCTGCTCACCCCAGAGCTGTTCAGCACGCAGGGCAGAGACAAGAAGACCTCCTCACCGATACCATACATGTCCTGTGGAAAAACACATTGAAGTGTTGGATGAGGAAGCACTAAAAATGCATGAACTTTGACAACAAAACCATTTAGAGCCATTTAAAGACTCTTACTGGTGATGTAAAGTGCCAGAATCTATGAACAATACACAGGTTAAAGCTGCCCCAGACATGTATTAAAATACCCTTTTTCCTGTGTAAAAAGCAAAAATTAAAAAGAGAAAACTCTGAAAAGGAGCTACTTTTTACCTCCAATACTGAGAAATTCTGGATCTGGTCAAGGTGAGATATCACAGGGGACATAAAGACATTTTTAAGTGGAGGGGATCTTTAATGCTCGAGAAACATTTAAAAAGATACTAAATACTAACATTAAGTTTTTTTAAAATTTATTTTAGAGTAAAAGTTGAGAGAGTGATTATCTGTCTCAGATATTTGAGTCGAGCTGTGGTTAGGCTGTAGCTTAGCAGAAAAAACATCAGCAGGACAAACAGCAGGAGGAAGCAGCTCGTCTCTCCTCAACAACACAAAATGGGTACTTAGTATTTCATGTCTCAATTATCAAGACATTTCATTTATATGAATTTGTGATTTCTTTAAAAATAAATCTTTATCCACCAATGTTGTGCAGGGCACTGTGCTATAATGCAGGCTGCCAGACCCTGTCTATGAGTGGAACAGGTCTCTGTACTGGCTGCACCAAACCCTGCAGCCTCACTGTGACTGAATAAAGCTCAGTGCCCAGCGCACAGATATGACATTGATATCCCTCCGAACAACAAGCAAGGAACTAAATACACGCATGTTTCACAAAATACTGAACTATTCCCTTTAACAAATACAACATTTAAGATATGTAGATTATCGAGCTCAAGCACACCCACATGTAGAGTATGAGGGCTGAATCATACCAGAGTCAGTACAAAAGCAGCCATCATCCTGCCATCATCAATGTGCTACTCAGGTCTAATCATACAAGTAGAAGCACCTGGGAAAGTTAAGGATGGTCTTGATTCTTTTATGATCCAAAGATCAAGCATTAATTATCTGATCAAGTTGTGATAAGGTTCTAAAAGCCTGTAAAGCATGATAACAGCCTATTTAGTTTGAAGTCCCAATTGGGATTATACAGCATCTTTAACTCTGATAATGATAGCTTTTGTAGTGGAAAAATGAGAAAATCCACTTGAGAATTGGTGCAGTGTCACTTTCAGACCTCCTTTCTCGATGTCTTCAGGTTACTGCTGTAATTAAACTCTGGGTTATGTACACAAGCAACCAGGCATGGCCTGTCCTCGTGCTCTGAAGGCCCAATATTTGTTGTCTGCCGGTTGGTTTGGTTTAATTAAGATTACTGCACAGTTGTTTGAGAATAAGCACCACTTAAGCACAGTATCAGCTGAAATTATTAGGATATTGAGGCATTATTGCTGGTCTTTTAACAGGGGACTATGTCAGCTGTTTACACTGTGGGTAATAAATATCAAATAAACTTTATTACAGACTGTTAAGCTGTTAAACCAAATTACTATAAATGATTGTGACTCATGGTACCTTTGTGGCCTGGGTCACAGCTGAGACAGATTAAACTGGTCAAGATTGTGTTCATGCGTCCTCGTGCATGTGTTTATTTATTAGCATATCTTTTCTGTGTGTGTATTTGTGTGTGTGTCAGACCTTAACCATGGTGGAGACTGGATGCACACGGCTCATGTTCTTGACAATGCTCTCAGTCAGGTCTGCCACGCTCAGACCGATGGCCCAGTTGGTGTAGCCCTTCAGCTTGATCACCTCGTAGGCACTGAAACACAGCGGTACTCTGTTAGCAGCTATGAATTGAGTGTGTGTGTATGTGACATATTCTTCTACAAGGCTGAAAGTGCAAGACAATTAAATGTGTAAAAACAGCACAACTTATTACTTACATTATAACTAACATTATACTTCTTAACATAGAAGTTTACTTTAATATTATAACCTCAGAAAAATCAGAAGACAAATGAATCAATACTGATTTCACAAAAATAAGATAATTTTCTACTTTTATAGATACAATATAACCTATGGTACATGTGACAGTCACAGAAATGGCATTAATTATATCTTTCTACAGTCCAAGAAATTACAGCTTAAGCAATAACTACTCCAGTGTGCTGTTAGTGTTGATGTCATAAGACTAAGAAAAGAAAATGATATCTAATAAAAATAAATAATAGATTAGTCAATAGATTATGCCTGAGCCATTTAAACTGACACTGAATGCTGATTGGTTTTTAATCTACAATAAATTCCCTATCTTTGATGCGTATCCCTAGTGCATATTAGCCCGAGCTTTGACTGGCAGTTATGGAATGAAGCTTCCATTAACGCACTGCCAGTGTTGGAGGTTACATTCCCACAGGGGCCGTTTAAACTCAAACTGTAATCACTCATGGCTCAGAAAACAGAAGCACTCACAGCGTTCACACTGACCACGTTAAATAATGACACAGAATCAGTGCTCACTTACATGATAGCAGTTATCACCCATTAGAGATATCTTTTAATTCTTATCTGTTGTTTTACTTCCATGAAACGATCATGCCAGGGCGCAGTGTGTTCACTTAGAATTAAAACTGCAGATTTAAAGACCCAAATCTCTGTCGGTGTTTCCTTTTCTAAAGCAGATTTATGTAAAGAGCAACATGATTATTTTAGATAATCACAACTAACCTACATAGAAGAGATTTGTGTGTCTGTCTGCAAGTTCTTTTACAGACAAGAAAATGGAGGCACCATGTCTCCTCTCATTGGTATGTGAGAGTAAGAGAACATATGATGGTAAGCTTAAAGTAACACTGTGTGACTTCTGTTTAGAGATAGTAAGTTGTTGAGTCCCATTACCAGATTACAGACACTGAGGCTATGAAATGGTGTTGCTGACACAGCCACCAACCCTCAGTGTCTGTATTTGACCACTTTTGCATGAGATTTAATGATCAACTATCTTTTTCAGAAGGTACATAGTGTTGCTTTGACTTTCCAGTCAAAAAGACTAAATCCCTAATGTGAGGGTGTTGGCTAACATTATTTGGCAGGAGAGCAGCTGCAAGGAGGAAGAATTCAGCTGTGGGGAGGCTTCATAAACAGTGACAAAACCCGCAGTGTTTCTTCCAGGCATTCAAATTTTCAGTCCAGAAGAAGCCTTAAAAGTAGCAGGGAAACTGACAGCTCAATGCCAACAGAGTTGAGAAGCTGATCACTGTTTTATAAAAAAAGGCAAGGACACACACTACTGCACCACTGTCTGCATCAGGTGGCTCAAAGTAAATTTAACTTATAAATAAGAAATCTGACCTTTGTAAACATTTTAGCAACCAATAAACCACCCATTATTTACAGACCATAACCATAAACCTCTATGTTTCTCACTGTTAGTGATCAATGACATTACATCTAGTAAAAAAAATATAAACTAGTGCAGCTTTAACTTCAGTTCAAATTCCAATATGAAGCACTGTAGTAGAGACTCATTTCTCTTGGAACATGGACAGTAAACCCAACACATTCACCTTTTTAAAAAAACCTCTGAATAAGATCGTCAGTGACAGACCGGGCTGAGTCACAGGTGATTATGGGACATGCTAAACAGGAAGTGATGTCAGATTACTGGATATTTAATTGGAACTTTAGCAGTTACTTTAAAGACATGACACCTGAATGTTCATTAATTGAGGTGGAAAAGATGTAGATTTCAAATATTAGATATCTAAATGGGACCTTTCTGAGGCTTTACTCATTTATCTTTGGATAACTCTCGCCCTCATGCCCTCACACAAACCATACCTGTCAACTACTGCCTTGTGAGTGGCCTTCCACTGTTCCTTATCAGTATCAGTGCCAATCTCTGGATTCAGCTTCTGCAGGTTGACTCCTGCCACGTTAGCACCGCTCCACACTGGCACTGAAATGAGGACACACAGGGTTAGTAAGGCATGTGTCTTTTTTGTTTTAATTTCTTATTTTTACAAAAGCCCAGCTTGGGACGGTCATTGCAAATTAGCTTCTGCTATTAACACTGTGACATGTGCTTTGGACAGCTATTCAGTTATGTATATTGTATCTGTCCCCATCAAATAAACCACAAATAACTGATGGCCTCAGCAGGGAAACATTATCCTAATGATGCCTTGCAGTCAGCATACAAGACAGATATTGGTCTGATTGTTAACTGAGTCTGATCTCTGCATGAACCCACCACTGGTGTCTCCATGCTCTCCCAGCACCCAACCGTTAAAAGAGGTGGCATGGATGCCAAGGCGCTCAGCCATCAGGTAGCGGAAGCGGGCGGAGTCCAGGTTGGTGCCACTACCAATGACGCGGTGCTTAGGCAGGCCGCTCAGTTTCCAGGTCACATAGGTCAGCACGTCCACTGTGAAGGGTGTGTTACAACCAGGGGTTATTGATAGGAACCATACACAAGCACAGACATGCAAAGAAACCCGAAGAGGATCAAGTGTGTATTAGAGTATTCACCAGGGTTGGAGACCACAATGAGTGTGCAGTTAGGGCTGTGCTTGATGATCTGCGGAATGATGGACTTGAAGACGTTGACGTTCCTTTGCACCAGGTTGAGACGGCTCTCTCCCTCCTGCTGGCGAACACCGGCCGTCACCACAACCAGGCGGGAGTTGGCTGTCACTGCATAGTCTGCAGGAGGAAAGGTAAGTAAAACAAGATCAGTAATGTCTGGAGATTATTTTCTTATTCATGTCTGCATTGCAGCAGCATGTGAGTAAAAGGTCCTGACCTTTGTCGGCAACAATCTTGGAGGTCTTAAGGAAAAGACTACCATGCTGCAGGTCCATCATCTCTCCCTTGAGACGATCCTCCATCACATCTACAAGAGCAAGCTCATCACACAGGTCCTATCCAGAGAGGAAGGAGGAGGATGAAGAGAAGAAGTGCAGGTTTTTTTTGTTTTTTTTTAAGGAGATGAGAGACCCTTTCTATTTGTCTTTAGAGTTTTCAGAATCCTAATTTTGATGCTATTTAAAACACTTTTTTCTCCAAATTTGATCATTATCATATATCATGCAAACCGATAGCATATACATGCAAACTGAATTTCAATCTGGCTGAATGATTTCCATTTTGAACAGTCATTCTTGAACTGCTACGGTTTGTGACTCATATCTAAAAAATGGACAAATATGCTGCTATGTATCATAACCATATCTTCAGAAAATATATCAATTGAGGACAAGAAATCCCCTTAAACCTTGTAAAAACTACCACCGATCATTTTTTACTTAAAAAAAAGATCTCCTTGTGCTTCTTGCCTTGTATAAGCATTACATGTATGTCTATTAAATAATGAACTCTAATGTAAATGTGTTAAACATATATTGCTATGATTTAAAGAATGTAGATATGCATAACTGTGAACATGTGCAATAGGATTCACAACACAGAACACAATGTTCTTGAATGTGAAATATTCTGCTAATGTAAAATGAAACAAATACATCATTAGGGAAAATTTGTTTCTTGGTTTTTTTTAGTGACATCAACCTTATTTTAGCATAGATTAAAGCTCTAATTAGTGTAAGGAACCATTTATCACAAGTATCGTACATTAAAATTGTCTTTTTGGTTGGAAATATATGGTAAATATGTCAGTATCATACATATATGACCATTGAATGCTGGTTAAAGACATACATTCGGTGATTTACATCCTACTTACATACATATTTCTACCGTGACAGGGTAATGTATTAGATTTCGGAATGTTTTTTTTTTCTTCTCTCTCTTGTAAAAAATCTAATGCTGAACACGCTGTTGTGTCTTACCCGCAGCAGGATGCTGACGGCACAGGCCATGCCCACCTGGCCCACCCCAACCACCGTCACCTTGTTCCTGGGAGGCTCAGCAGGGCTGCTGGCCAGAGGGCTGATCAGCTTCTGCAGCACTGAGGACATGATCACAGCTGCAGGGACACACAGAGGACATGTGAGTGGGTCACACAGCAGCTCAGACACCAGAATGACACCTCAGCTTTTGTCTGTCCAAAACAGTCATTCAGTACATTTACAAATCCATTTTGTCACTTAATGTCACAATTTCTTATCAATACTTGACTAAAAACTAATAAACTAAGCCAGATTACTGTGCAGTCACTGCAATAATCAATTTTATTAACAATGAATCTTGGCTAAAGTATTTGATTTACAACATGTAAAATGTAGTAATGCAAGCAAATGCTTAGATTTAAGACTATGCAAAAACTGTTTACTTTTATTAATTTCTTGTCAGTCAGTTTACTGATTGATTGACTGAAACATATGAACACTAGGGGCGCTATCGTACACTTTGCACCGTGCGCCAGTGGCGCATTTGGAGGGGAAAGAAAAAAAATAATTCAGGGGAGTTTCCAGGTCAACCTTTGCCACCTTGTTCCAGGAGCAGCAGAGGAATCCTGCTCCGCCCAATGTGCCACTGGCACACAGCCAGTAGTCCAATCAACTTTGCAGAATCATCTCATCAATTCATAGGTGTTTCATGGGTGTCTCTCTGGCCAAAAATGCATGAATGAAAATAATCTTAAAAAATAGATTTTTGCAAATATATACTAACTTCACTAAATATGTCCAAAGCACACTTAAATATTTTACACTGCTGAGGGGTAAAAACAGAAAAGAAAGGTGTGTTTGATTGTAGAGATGTGTGTGAGCACGTTGCCCAACTGCGCCCTATCTTACCCTCCAGGTTCTTTTACATTTGCGCCTCAGTTTAGACCAGGTGACCAGCAGGTGTACGATAGGAAACGCACCAGGACGCGCCTCCATTCTCAGACCTCCGCCCCATGGGCGCACAGACCAAGTGAATTTGCTATCTTACACTTGTGGCAAAAGTGACGTTTGTGTCAGGTGCAAGATAGCAATGACACCTGCGCCCCTGGCGCACCGTGTTTGCGCCAGTTGTACAATAGGGCCCTTGCACTTCTTAAAAATAAGGCAACCCTAACCCCAACCTTAACCCCTAACAGCTCTGCATGACGCACATAATCCTTGTATTTCAGACAAAAGTCCATGTGTGAATAGTGACAAAATAAAGTCCACAAGCAATAACATAACACAACCAATCCTGATGAAAACAAAAGTACAAGTAGGCACAGTTAAACCCAGTATGAAGGGTGGGACCATGTCACAAACACTCACAGGAGGACGAGCGGATGGGCATCAAGAAGCGAGACATCATGACAGCGTCCAAGTGCAGGAACCAAACCCAAAAAACAACTGACTACTGACTAAAACAAGTTTCCAGTTTAAATACTAATGTCTTATCATGTAGGTTATCATGGCCATTATCATGTCCGTCCCTGCAGCAGAGTCTGTGCTGTATGTGTGACGTCTAGAGTAGTTATCATTTCTAATGCTGTCGTACTCTGACAGAGGTTGGGTGATTTGAACCAAATCACAGGAATGTATTGTTCTTATGATGCTGCAGGAGGCCCAATGAAGGAAAAAGTAGCACAACTGGTAATAAAAATGTACATGATTTCTACTTTTGATCGTTTTGAACTGACGATAACTTGCACTAAGGGTTTATGTTTTCTTCTTGTTACTGGAAATTTTTTTTTTTTTTTTTTTTTTTTTTACTGGAAATTCCAACTTCCCAGTCTCAACTCAGGCCACATCCAAAATGTATCAGCACAGGTCCCAGTTCAGTGAATTTTAGTAGGCTCTCTGGCAACTCATGATGCATTTAAATCATCACAGGAGGAAAATTTTGGCACAAGGCAAGTGTGAACTGTGAAGGCGGAAAGAACAAATTGAGTTGAAAGAAATTAATCATTTGCACTGACAAAGCTTGTGTACTTAGGATTCCAAAAGAAATGGTTATGAGGACCTAGGGTTTTTGTGAAATAGTCACAGGGAACTAAGGTACAAAGCTTTAGGTATCAAATCAACATTTGAGACTTCATAAGACTGTAAAGTTTAGTGCAGCTTTATCCCCTGCCTTACCTTTGAAACACAGCGCCGCTGGCTCAGCACAGCAGCTCCGGTCTGGTGGAGCAGTCTGCTGGCACAGCAGGCTTTAGTGTGCAGGTTATGACACATGGCATATAACCAATAACATGGCACTTAGAGAAAGACTTTGATCAAGGCTTCATGGTTGTGGCTAGGATATTTAGATGCATTTAAGCTTAATTATGTAAACATGACCAACAAATTAAATTCTAGGGAGAAAATTGCTGAATTAATGAATGAATGAATTATGACATAAAGTAAGATGACAGACCGTCCAAACTTGATTAAAAAGCCTCGACAGAAGCATTAAATGTTAAATGTAACAGGTGACATACAGCCCTAAGGCTTTGGCTACATGGAACACGTTCTCAGGCAGCTGCAATAACACCACACTTTTATTGTAAGCAATAAAAATGGCATTACAGCTGCACACATTAGGTGCTTTTGCACCATGGTGATCCACTCTTCAATTATTTGTTTTTTAACATTGTGTGTGTTGCCTTATTACACAGAAATGGGTCATGAAGTTTATATATTTACTTTAATTAACTTACAATACTAAGAAGATGATTCCAGCTAATTGGCTGTTTGGTTTTGAGATTTTCTTTTAGTACTGTCATAATATATGTTGACTTACAGCACATATATGCAGGTACTGCAGGTAAGACCAGTATAAAAGATACTTTCAATACAACAGTTTCTCTCTGAGCCATTCACACGTGTTTAATGCAGCCAAAACATAAGAGGAACATTCAAAAATTGATCCCTAAACAGTCCGAACAGTCAGAAAGTCATGTAAAGATCTTATTGATTGTGCCATTCACATGTTTGGGAAGCTGCTCACTCCTTGACTGAGTAGACACTGATTCCCACTGATCGTGGATAGAATTGTCACAAATATAAATCTAATTTGATAAATAAACAAGTAATCACATTTAACAATTGCATGATCCTTTTGTGTTAATATATGACACTGTTAGAATATAAGCTTTCGTGTTTTTTTTTGTTGTTGTTGTTTTTACAAATCGAAGCTTGTGGTCAAATAAAAACACACAATCAGGGGATCATGTAATAATAGTTATGGATATACACAGACAGAGCTGGACACAGAAGTGAAAGAACCTTATTATGTCCATGTGCTGGGTGAGCAGCTATCTATGGACTGAATGCAACATCTGGGTTTATTATCAACTGTTAAATACATCCATGATGATAAAACTCTCCAGTAGCTGAGTCCAGCATGTCCCTGGAGGTTCTATCAATACAATGATGATTGACCAAAGACTGTATGTACAGACACAGAACATCTTGTCCCATGTCTTCTCAGGCAGCAGTTGCATTTTAGCTCTACTTCACTCCAATTAAACTCCATCATAGACCCTTTACAAAGTCACCATTAGCATTCCTAATGTAAAACCCCAAATTTACAATATATGGTTAAAAATATTGGCACTTGGCACTCCTACAAGGCATTATAGATTCTTTTAAGTTGCATGTTTAAAAAACAATAAAGTTACACTGAAGCAGTAGTTCTCAACCTTGTTAACACCCTCCAGTCTTTTATCCAGGTCTCTTATTATCTCTCTTATTTGCATTTTTGTATGCTAACCGCATTGCTAGGCTCATATTGTAGAATTATCTCATTTACTATCATTAATGGCCAAGGAAGCAAAAAAGTCACATGAACATCGCTTTTTAATTTTTTTATAATTATTTTATTTGCTACTTCTGAAATCTTTTTTGAAGGTTGTAGTATTGTTAACACTGAGTAATTGCTACCTGGTCTGTAGAAATATGAAATTTATCAGATAATCTTATGATCTTTTCTTTAAGATAAAGGTTTTCCCCAAATGTTTAGAATTGTTTACTAAAAAATTGTTTATTTATAGAAATGAAATAAAGGCTACTACTTATATAATCATAGCAGGGTTAGGGTTAATAATACCAGGCCCATTATGTCTGTTTAGCATTGCCTCCTGACCGTGCTCTGCCTGTACATGTTCAGCTTTGATATGACATTAAAAGCATAACCTCGTTCATCAGTTTTGCTAAACAAATGTTGATATGATGAATTTATAGACCTGTGTTGCTTGTGCTGTTCCATTGTACCCAAAGCAGAGTAAAGGCCAGTTTGAACCAAGATTTGGACTGACTGGTTGCATTGCTGTGACTCAGCTTGTAAGGGGAGCTGTCTGATTAAAGACGTGTCACAGTGTGTGACTTGATGCCAGACGCCAAGGTACTTCACACACTTTCTCTATTTGATGACTTTTTTCTCTCTCCTTTTCTCTTTTATTGTCCTTACTTACTTTGTTTGTGCCCATAAGACTATCATTCACTGCTAATAGTCATGTATTGTATTTTACACTTGGCCATAAATTGAATCTAAATGGGGAGAGAAAATCAATAAATGTATAGCAAATTGTATTGTGTTTGTGTTTTGGTTACTGTATAATTA
Source organism: Acanthurus tractus (assembly GCA_029783725.1). Classification (NCBI taxonomy): domain Eukaryota; kingdom Metazoa; phylum Chordata; class Actinopteri; order Acanthuriformes; family Acanthuridae; genus Acanthurus; species Acanthurus tractus. The sequence goes on from JAQNCA010000018.1 coordinate 332,879, forward strand.
ATAACACCAAACAGGTTTTTCCAGTGTATTCAGACTTGACGATAAAAAAAATGTTTTCTGCATGCATGTTGCTGCAAACAAAAATTTCAGCTTGTTCAAGTTCTCACAAGCTAATTTTGTCCTTGTGGTCAAACGTCTAAACCTCTCGCACTGATCATGTGGTTTTCTACCATCAACTTTTCATATCATCAGGAAGTTACCTTCTATAAAAAAGGTCCAACAGACCTACAGTTACTCAAGCTCAGAGACAATAAAACTATTCAAGCAAAAAACAAAAATAAGAGAATTGCATGCATTGAATTGATCATCCTGTTCAGAACTGAAGCACTTTCAGACAGACAGATTCATACCATACTGAGATCAAATTCAACTTAAAAATGGTGGGACAAAATGAGAAAATGGGAGGCTCCTCGTAAAAAGGGGCAAAAAGGGAAACTGATGAAACAGATTTTCCTTTTTTTAAATATATACACTGTAAAAGTATAGATTGTGAAGTCTTATTTGTTACATCTAGGATGAGAGGAAAGACATAGTAGCTGTTATATATAATACATTTGACTGTAGAGGGAAAACTGTAGCCTTGGAGAGATGGATACACTATAGGTCTATGTTATACAAAAAATATATTGAACCACTTCTGGAAGACACTCAGACATCCCCAAAGGTGGCAGGGTCTCTGTTGGGAATCACAAACCTTAGCTTTCAATGTGCAGGAACAATACAGTCCTGTGAGCTTTTATTGTTCAGTCTGCTGGCACAAGCTGCCAGCTAGTTAAGATATCATATCAAGGTCGAATGCCACTGGAAATAGGCAGGCAAGGGGACACACCTCGTCCATAAAGTGATACACCTCCTGGCTGTAGAAAGCGGACTGTGCTGTGGTATCTGGCACTGCTTCTGGAGACAGCGGGCCTGCCGACCGACACAGAGCCGCATTATAGCCTCCTGAAACCAGCTCAGAATCACTGGGCTCACCGGCTTTGCCCCCACTGGACTGCGCTCCTGTGTCCTACCAACACTCCATCCAAACACATCTAACACCGTTCACTTGGTATTTATGTCCCTTTCTTTCACGGCTATTTCAGTAGAATTAAGGTTATGTAACAGCGCGGCCTGAACCCTACCGGCGCCCTTCAATCCGGTGATGCTGACAGACAAGCTGAGATCTTCCCTTTTACGGACATTAAATGCTGCAATATTTAAGCAAATATGAATTTAGAGATTCTAGTCACAACAGGATATGAACTCTGAGAGGAAGAGTGCAAGTTCACTGCGAGTTCAGGAAGGTGTTTCCTGTCTGTGCGACACTACTCGTTTTTCTCAGCTCGAAACTACAAAGCGACCTCACAGTCAAGTGCGAGTATAATTTTAATATAAACTGCAGTTCAGGAGGCGGGATGTGAAATATTAACCCGACAATTCTTTTATTACATGACAGATCCAGCTTCATGAGCTACGTTTGGCTGCACTTTACCAAGTTGGTGCAGACTGTAAGAGGCTGAATTAATCAGAATTTCGCATGTAATAAAATAATCCTGTTTATCACATCGGATACATTTTTAAACTAATTCGACATAAACATGAGTGAAACCGACCTTTCGTTGCATGTAGCTTTTCAATATTGAAATTGCACTTAGTTTAAGTTCGTATAAGTGAAAATGGTTTCCTGCAGCGAGCGGTTCCACTCTGAGCATCCATTGCGGCTGACGCGCTCCGCACGCAGCTCCGTGCGGCGGCTCCGAGCCTCGCGGCGGCACAACCAGGAGAAGACGCAGAACACTTACATGGTGCAGATGCGTCTGAAGGCTGATGTTCGTTTATCGGGTCCGGCGGAGAAGACGGAGCGAGGTCCAGCTGATGGAGAGAAGGCTGGTGTGGAGCTAAACGAGCTGCAGCGAGGGAGAGTGGGGGGAGGAGGTGGAGGAGGAGGAGGAGGAGGGTGGATGGGTTAGCAATGTGACCAGGCTGGGTACACAGATGAGGAGGGGCGCAGAGCACGATGCCAAGCCGGCTGTGTGGTGTTCACAGTCTACCTGTCTGCCAGGAAAATATGGGCAGCTTCACTTTTCCTCCCCGAGACTCGGTTGTTTTGTCGGCGTAGGTTTTATTTTTGTTTTTAGATTCTTTTTAATTTTTAATTTTAGTTGCCGCTCCTAAGTCAGCCATATGCTTGAATACCAGCCATAAGCGATCTAGGTTATAATGATGGTAGAATGTCGCATCCTGAGCAGTCAGGCTCTTCCTGCCATTTGTAGGTGACAGGTTGCATTTCATCCAAACGCAGAAGAGATATGTGAGTCTAAATGAACTGTCTTATGAAACAATTTGAAACAAAGCACCCAAAGCATCTCTTCATAAATGTGGTGGAAGTCATTGCCAAAGTGTAATTAAAGGTGCTCCCGTGATAACTGCTGGGTGAGAGGGAAGGATGGGGAAGATCTTCCTAAAAATAATGAGACCTGTTGACTTCTACAAAAATAATCCCTCTCAATCACTGATGACCCATTTGCCTGGATGTGTGTGTGTGTGTGTGTGTGTGTGTGTGCATCTGCAGAGCTCCTGCAGTCTGCTGTAGTTGTGTTTGCTGTGGTCGAGCCGTTTCCTGGCTGATCCCCTGAATAACGGGTGCTGCGTGGGAGCGCACGGCAGTCTGAACTCCAAGCGAACCGCTGCCGGATCCACGTGGAGTTTTCTTCACCAAACTCACATGTTTAAGTCATATTTAGGCTTAAATTTATGCATAATTAGCTGTGGCTGGAGTCACTGTGCTTGGCCTGATCTGACTTGTTACTGGTGTTTATATATGTTTTTAGAGAATTCTTTGTGCGAACACTGGACAAATAACTACAGCTTGCCATGGAGTTAATTGTACTGCATACCAGATTCAAGAAGTCCGTGCTCCACCTGAGGTCCACCTCGATGCGCGCTTTTGGATAAATGTAGGAGTTTGGCAAATTAAGGCTCTGCAAGGTCAAGGCCAGAGCCGTCAGCAGAGCCGTCAGCAGAGCCGTCAGCAGAACACCTGAACATCTCAATGAGTCTTCAAACTCTGCGCCTGAACTCACAGAGTCTACATCTACTTTCATCCAGTCTGTGGCGAGATTGTTAGCAGCAAGATGAGAAAGACTACAACAAAAGAAAGGACAGATACGTAAATAAATTATAACTATCCTTTCACATGTTATCTGTGTCTATCACCGTGCCCTTCACTTCATTAGCATACCACTGTTAAATAGCACTTCAATAATATAATCCTCTTTTTCCACTACTTGTATATTTTGTTCATTACTAAATACAATCACTATCACTCAGTTTTGTGTCACAGTTTTGCTTGAGTATTTACATTTTTGCATTTCTTTTAAGCCCAGTTCAGTTCATTTTATAAATGTATTTTATATATATATATTAGTCATTCAGCTTACCACTTTAATGTTTGTCTACTAAATGGTTTGGATTTTGACATTACTACTTTTGATCCAGCTTCTAATTGTAACTTTCAGAAAAGCTTTTGTCAGGAGCAACAGTGGCCACAGTGAACAGCAGTCATTCATAAGCTAATGTTAGCTAGTGGTGCACAATGCTAATGCAGTGTGAGATGGGAGAGGGAGCATGGCACTCAGGAGTGCACATAAACAACAAGTTTTTAGTCCTTTATATGGAAACTAGGTCACAGGCTGTAATAGGCAACCGAGAAAATGGGGGGAGGTCTAATATTTCAAAGTTAAATTACAATCTGTATTCACACTTTGTGGGGAAATAGGGGGTTAATACATGTAAACTGCTAACAGTCTCACATATTGCATTTAGGGAAAGGATCTGAATACTTCCTCTACTACTGATGAACAGACAAGACCTTGTTAATTTAAATACACAATCTCTATTGTCTCAAACTGTTTAGAAGTTCTTTGGACGAAGAAAGTGCAGTGGCAGTTTTCCTCATAATTGACTTGACAGGTCTGTTTGCATCTTATCTGCATGGACCCGGATACGGATGGACTTTCACCTGTGAATTAACCATTCATAAGGCTTAAAAGAGAGTGTTATTATAGTGTATCAAATATTTGTCTCAGGTCAGTGGCTCAGTTTATTTAGTCTGCAGAAACATGTGGTTAACACTCTTAATATAATGTGATCTACGTTTGATAAGATCAGGATTCTTTTGATGCTTTAGATTTTCAGGCTGATAAAACCTCCTTGCATTGACTGAAACACTGTCAGAAACACTGTGGATGTATGTTAGGTCCTTATATATGCATATTCACTTTCAATGCTTATTTTTTTGGTAAAAACAGAAAAATAATTCCCAACGCCTGGGACTATACATGTTATTGCAAAAAAAACATGCATCAGACACCTTTGAGCTTTGTGGCTGTTATCAAAATTTGTCTCAAGTGATTTATGGGTTCAACAGTCTGGGTCACAGAGAAAAAGAGGAAGTCTGTAAACAGAGAACTAGTCCCTGCCTCACACCAGCTCTGGTCGATTTCTTTTAATCATTTTCTACATTTACATTTATTCATTAAGATTCTCTTATACAAACTCTTGTGATTATGTGTCCTGAAAAAAAGGATGGAAAAGAATGTTTGGCATTCACACATTAATAGTAAATTATTGAACACTTATTCCATTTTGCAGTGTGGATGCTTTGTTCGTTTAGAGGCAATGGTGGCCAGTGCATGTGAACATATTGTTCTCTGCATTCTCCCGCTGATTCTGCATGTGTGACACATGATGATGATGGTGATGATGATGAAGATGATGATGATAGCGGTGGCGATACATGCCGCTACCCAATAGGGAGCTGCGGTCGTGCGTTTCTTTTCATCCAATGGGATGCTGATCCCTTTAAGGTGCCCACTGAGCTGTGTCGAAGGCCTTTGTGTGTGTTTATGTGTGAGGGCTGGAGAGGCCGTTGCGCGTGAAGAGTGAGGAGAGTGATGGAGGGATTAGATTGGCCAGTGGAAAAAGGCGGAGCTAACAGAATGTTACATAACACAAAGCCTCCCTGTGAGGCAGCCTCACTCTCTCTTTCTTTATCTGTCTGCCTCACTCTGTCTCTTTATCTCTGACATGCAAACATTCTTAACGGTGTCACATACTTCTCATAATAATCTCTAAGGTTTTCACGGTTGCCTCAGTGGAAAGAAAACAAACTGCTTTATCCTTGATGCTGCTGGGTTGGAGTTCAGATAAAACAAGGCTTCTGGGGAAAAAAAAAGATCAAGACAAGTTAGGTTTGGCTGCAACAAACGGTTGGTCAATGGATTGCATTGATGTCACACTTTTTAGTCCTTCAGATACCCAGAGCGCCTTATGACACGTCAGTGTTCACCTATTAACATACTAGTATCAGGGACCCTCACTACATGTGCCTCAGGAACTCACACACACACATTCACACACTGGTGGAACAGCCATTGGGAGCATTTTGGGGTTCAGTATCATGCCCATGGACACTGTGACAGACTGCAGAAAAAGGGGATTGACATGTCGACCTGAGCTACAAAGCATCAGTTATTTCAGGCCATTTATTATATTTAATATGGGTCTAACAGACCCAACTATTCCCCAGGAATCAAGCACTGGCAACAATGGCAAGTGTATAATAGTGTATTCAAAAGTCACTCATAGTTGACCTACTTACTGTTAAAATGCTTAATTAATGAGTCAAATATGAGTAACTTTTCTAAAATTCTGTTTATATATATTATATAATATTAATGTTTATATATTAACGTAAATTAAATTTCATGCCCAAGTGAAGTTACTGCTGAGTAATGAATTGTGAAGATGTAATGCTGTTTTAGATCTGACCCACTTCAGGGTCAGAGGACACCTGAATGGATACAAGACTCCCAGCAATCAGACAAAATACTGAGACTGTTTGATTAAATGTATGCATGTGTGTGAGTGTGTGTGGTGATGACCATGTTAATGGTCAGTATAACATTTAGAATGTTCTGCTGTGCTAAAAATGTTGAATTAATGATTCAAAGACAACTGAAAATCCAATCAAAGTGTAGGCAGTAATACCCAAAAAGTGAAATAAAATTTGATTAAAACTACAGAAAAAGTTGGACTTAAAGCTTAATAAAATAAAATACATTCACAAATAAAATTTGACAAAAATAAAACAAATAAAACTGATTAAAGGTATTAAAAAGATGTAGTGTTAAGTATTACTTTAATTTTATTAATAACACAAAATGAGTACAGCAGTACTGACAAAGTAAATTACAGGATTTATAATAACCCCTCATAAATGTAAAGCAAAGCTGAAGCGGTTTGTTTTCATTTCAGATCTTCAGACAGAGGGTTCCAGCGACTCAGAGCATACAGCGAATATCTGTCTCACTGATGGTTTCAGTCCTGCTCTTTGCAACAGCTAACAGAGAAGTACCAGAGGAACTGAGGGGAGCACTGGTACATAAACTGCAGGCATGAGAGACGTACAAAGGGTCACATAATGTTAGTAGATTGGTGAGATGTTCAGGCTGTTGTCAAGATCATGTGTGTGTCAAGTACGGAGCTCAAATCATGCTGTGGAAACAGCTGGCCTGGCTGTCCAAAGTTTAAAAAACAAATCAGCACCTGTTAGCTTCTGATTCCAGCTCTTTACTTCACTCACAGGCATGCTAATATCTGATATTTGTCTTCTCCTCTCACTGCAAAAAATGGGGGGAAGCAAATATGCATATTTCCCAAAACATTTAACAATTCTAAGCAACTATTAAAGCAATTAGACATTGTGTTGTTATGTATTATTCAGTTTGCAGAATTCAGGATACATTACAGATCCGGCATTATGTAAAATAATTAACCAAAAAAGCTGAAGGGATCTTTAAAGCTCACAGCTTTTTCTCTCTCTTATTAACTTTGTTAATTAATAAGCTATATTTACAACATACTTGTTGGATTTTTTATCTGCTGACCCTGTGCTGCCTTTTGTTTTTGTGTCTTTGTTTCTCTCGTTCCAACAGCGAGGTTAGCATTGTAACCACTTCCTGTGACCTCTGTGCACTTTATCAGCAAGGTCACCAGCAGAGCGAATGTGCACAGCGTGACTGCTTGATATAACAAAACCAAATCACACACAGGTCGAGGTTACATAATAAGAGGTCAGCTGCTGCCGTTCAGTTGCTGAGTTGTTGAGCACAACAAGCTGCATCAGTGCAGTTGTTACTGTAAATATGGAGGTGAAATGGACTGTGTGTGCCAATGTTTACATTTTACTCACACTTTCACTACCACAAGGTCAAACTGACCTGGGGAGATGAGACGTTAAAGCTTCTGCCTTATCGGTGCACATGCAGTTTCCAGGCAGCAGCAACCACCAATCATCAAGCAGCTTGTGGACAAAAGCACCAATTGTGTTTTTGTCAGTCAGGGATAAAGTTTGGCAGGCTGAGGGGCCAACTAGGTCAGATAGAACAGATCCGTTGCAAAATAACCAGAGTGACCTTACACAACCAGAGCTTAGTATGTAAAGTTAGACCATGTCAGTGACGATGGGGGGTCACTTCAGTGGAGTGCAAAATGTCAGTTATTACTCCACAGGCCAAAAAGAATCTGGTAAGAGCATGTACATCCCACCTCTTGATTTGTTTCTTCTGGTTCCCACCACAAGGTTAGCCTTGAAAGAAGGAAAGAAAACCTGGTCGTACCAAAAGTCACATCAGCCAAACATTTCTGCAGACACATTCATTTTGAAACCGAGGTCAGTTGCTTATCTGCAGAAAAGAAGATGGAGTAAGAGTTGTAGCTTCCAGCTGCAATAGCTGCTTCTTTTGAAGTTTATGCAACTAACTTTAGGAATGTTATAGATGGTATAATCACATCAGCTCTGTATTACTACTCAGTGACTGCTGTTGTTTTTATTAATACATTTACCCAGAACTACCTGGAAAGCAGTATTAGGACTAAGTTGGTTATATTGGTCGAATTAAAAGACAAAGCTTGTGATTTTGACTCTGCAGCCCAACAACGATGAGGAAAATGAGGGATTTGTATCTTAAAAAAGCAAATACCCATCATCACTATCTACCGTATGTGTGTTGTTACCTCTACTTTTGATAGCTTTTGCAATTGTACAGTTGAACAGGTTTACTACAATGTCAGAAAATAAACTTAATTAAAAGTTTTCCTATATTTCCCCTTTTTTCCTTTTTGTTCAAGTATTTTTAAGCTTATAGTGCAGATCAAAGATCAGTTCAGGGTGTGTCAGCGGTTGTTTGCTTCATAATAAGGCCACTTTAAAACCCTGACACTGTAACTGACTGATTCATAAACCTCACCTTCCTCTTAACACGTTCCGCTGCTGCTCTGTAATCTCCTGAAACCTTGCTGTCCTATTCAAGGAAAATAAGAAAGCACTAGTTGCAGAAGCTTCTCAGAGACTTCACTGAGAAGCCCAGCTGTGTGTAGTGACAGATGTAGTACAAGCTTGTACTTCTGGTGACTCTTCGGCCTGTAGTCCAGCTCACTGCACCCGCCCCCTCCCTGCTACTTCCCAGGCCTGCTGTAGAGTGAATTCCTCCTACTGCAAATTCCTTGCAGTGTGCCAAGCCAGGCCCCCTCCTTCATGTGACCAGGAACACTGGCTGCTATTTCAGACTGACCTCCAAAACTCAGCACAGGGCTGGAAGGACAATGATGCATGAATGCACGTATGAATAGGTTTGCACGTGCACCAGTGCTGTCTGTCCTGGCCCTGCTGCTTTTTCTCAGTGGAGTAGTGGTGTTGGTGATGACTCTTTTTCTCATCACTCATGAACATGTCAAGTAAAGATCAAAATGTAAGCTCCTTTGTCCGTCTGACAAAGCTGGGTTACCAGCTGGGCAGGGACAGTAGAGTCTCAGGGGTCCTCTACGACCCTCGTTCACAGCGTAGGAGTTTGATTAGGCCCTTTGATAAAATACTTTAGAAATGTGTAACACTCAAATCAGACCTGCAAACTCAAGTGAGATGGAAAGTGAACAAGTTTAGCCAACCAAGTCCTTTCAGTGACACTTAGGGGCACTCCCCTCTTTGCTATCAGACATTTTACATCCTTTTCATTTCTGATGCAACATGCAGGGAGGGGCGCCACGTTAAAGGCTTGCTAGCTTAGCTTGCATAGCTTAAGTTAGGATTTTTACAAACCTAGTTTAGCAGAGCAACAAAACAATTATCAACACCTGTAACACACGTAAAATACTCAGGTTAACACACAGATATTTTTTCCCTTTGTTCCTGCCCAAACTCAGTTTTAGGTTATGGCTTGGGTTAGATGGATGGATCCTTTGGAAAGCTCTAGCCAGAGTGAATATATTCAGAGACTCTGCTGTTGATGTGTGACATGAAACAGAGTCTTTCAGTCTGTGATGGCAGTAGTACAAGTGTTGGAGTGGGTTATCTACTTATTTAAAGGTCGGTTTTATCCTTGACTGCTATAGTCTGCATGTCAAAGTGTCCGTGGATCAAATACTGAACCCCAAACTAGCCTGGGGATAAGTGTGAATGCTGTGTGGATGACATTTTGTGAAGTGCTTTGATAGTGAAAAGATTAAAAAAAAATAGGGAGAATGAATTTAGCATGAGCTTATATGGTTGTCACCAGAGTGTGCACTGACAAGCTGCATGTTAGTGAGCAGCATTATGTTAGTGCACCACAGAAAGAGTCTGTGAAGCTTTTCACCTCTGACATGTACAGTCACTCGTTTACTTCACGGAGGAACAAAGGTGTCAGGATGTGCTGTGTGGGTCTCTACACACACAGCACTTCCACAACACAGTCCCTGCTGCTTTTGCTGCACGAAACGACAAGAATTAGGCAAAGCTACAGTTATAACTTAAATCATGCTTTTATTTGTTTGTTTGTTTGTTCCAGCCTTTTGATTGGCCAATATGGCTACAAGGTTAACCTGAGTTTGATTTTTTTTATTACTATTATAAACTGTTTTTTTTTTTTTCAACCCTGTTACATGTGTATATATGCAAAACTATGGTATCTGGAGTAAATGTGTGGAGGAAACATTCCAATATGACTCATTTTGCAAGCTATCTACAACGGCAAACATGTCATACTTACCAGGCTACAAAACATCATATGGAGTTCATCTTTATTTTTAATCCAGTCGTGGCATAAAGACATCATGATACAAGAAGTTTTCTAGTGACTGCTCAGGAAGTACAGCAAGTTATCTACTTATCATAAGATGAGTGTTTGATAACCGACTCCTCCAGGTGGTTCTGGGCAAGATACCAAATCCTAAATTGCTCGACGCCAACGCCTGTTCTGTCGGTGTGTGAATGTGTGTGCGTGAGCTCCCGATCAGCAACACTGCACCTTGAAGTGGGCTGTTTGTTGTAGTGTGTGAATGTGTGTGAAGATGACTTGTGTTGTGAAGGGCTTTGAGTGGTTGAAAGACCGGAAAAGTGCTGTGTAAATGCAGTCCATTTACCATTTACGTCATGCGCCACAGTGCTGTGTCCAGTTTGAAATGTCTGTCTCTGTAGCAGCTCTTTGTTCAACACCAGGTAGTGGCCATATTCTAAAACTTTTTTATGTTTGACATGAATTTACTTGGCAGATTCATGGACATGGCAGGTTCTAAGTCAAGGGGAGTGTGCATAAACTACATCAGTAACATCAGGGAGCATTTCCCTTTTAAAGAAAGTAGAAGGTAAGATTAAGATCCTTCCTCTGCACCCATAGTTTTTGTACAGTCTCTCAGCAGAGCAGGTAGCAACATGTGATGCTGAGCTTAGACTGTATGATCACTTTTTAGAAAACACTTCATGTTAAACTAGTTGTGCTTCCCAACATGAGACAGACATGAAGGTCAGAGCTGCTGCAGGCCGTTGAATAACAGAGATTACATTCAATAAACAACAAAAGCAAAAAAAAATATGATTCACGGCTGTTTTGTTTCTCTAAACTAACATAGTGGTCTAACATACCAGCTGTGTTACCGCAGGAATGTCGTGGAAAATAATTACTGAACAGCCATAATGCAGAGACAGGACCGGTGTGCTCTGCATATTTTCAGTGTAACTGTTTGATCTCTGATTTTTATTATCAATATTACTGTCGGTCAGATATAATTCATAATGATAGAATTAAATGAAAATATACATCTAGTGAAGAAGTGGCTGAAGACCCTCCCCGGCTCTGTCCTGAAAAGCATTAAAGCTGGAGGTTCATGGGGGTTGTTGGTGTGTCATATCTCCCTGTGTGTCTGGATTTGGCAAAGTGGGATGGAAACATAGTTTGTATTGGAGCTGATTATGAAGGCTGAAGCCTAACAACCCCTGACGGAGCCCACAGCTGTTTCCATCCGCAGTCATATGGGCTGGAGATGAAGCCTGAAAATAGACCTGCTGTTCAGGCTTTGTGGAAGTCAGCAGCAAGAACGAAACGGAGAGAACAGACAGGTTATCAGGCTCGCAGATTACAACTATGGAACCCATTTACAGATTACATGTGGAAATTACTTGGCTGACGATACCCAATAAAAGGAAATGTGCAAATCACAGCTCTGTGAAACGTTTTTATCTTTCATAGTGTTGATGTTTTATTCAGTGAGACAGCCATGACATTACAATCTCACAAACAGAGAGCACATAAATGGAATCCATTTCTGATGACCCCTGACACCCTACTCTGTCAGCAAGCCCTGTTAGGTGTTGGCAGTGTATAAACTGCCTATTTTATGAGCAAACAAATGGATTCTAATGACAGTAGCACTGCATCTGCGGTCTGTGTGTGTGTGTGTGTGTGTGTGTGTGTGTGTTATTGCCATGACCCTGGGCCAGGTAAATTTGCTCATTGTTCTCTTTCCACGTGACACATTACAGTCAGGGTTACAATTATACACACACTCACACACAGACTGGAGCTGCTCCTCATCCAGTTTGAAACGTAGTGAGTGACTTCCCTGATTCTGACCTCCAGCTCTGTTCCTACCAACCTCATGAAGACGTGGTGGTTTAACACAACCTTAACTTGCAGGTACAGTGGATGCATGCAAATCAAAAACACAGAATGGAAGCTGGCCAAAGCTACAGAAACCTGAGATGGACTAGGTCACCTTAAATATGAATTTTGTTCAGTTTGGTTTCGTTTGGCTGTGACTCAGGAGGTACAGCTGGTCATCCATTTGTCCGGTTGGTGGGTCAAGTCTGCATGTTGGGGTTTCCTCAAACAAGATATCAGAACACCAAATCACTCCTGAAGGCTTTTCCATTGTTGTGTGTGTGTAAGTTTCTTATGAGCAGGTTTGTACTTTGCAGAGAAGCAGCCTGCCATGAGTGTGAGTATGGGATGGTGAATGGGTAAATGGTAAAAGCAAAAACCCTAGAAAATGCAGCCCAGTTACTATTTACTATGTTCTTAACTCTGCTATTTACCTCTTTTGCCTAATTACGGACACTCATTTCTAGAAAACCCTCTGACAAATTAAATACATTCTGAAATATTTGTAACATACTCACAGAAAATGAGTTTTTAGTATCTGTAACAATACTACATTATCATTTTTTTTACAAAAAGACAAGATCTAAATAGCCACCACAGTCAGCTCAATTTAAGAATAAAGTTAAGCACCAAAGATAAACAGTTAGGTAAGCACACCCTCTAGTGGTAAATACAAGAACAACCTGTAAAGACAGAGGCCACTTACAGGTGCTGGTCATATAATTAGAAGATCATAAAAAAAAGTTGATTTATTTCTGTAATTCCATTCAAAAAGTGAAACTTGTATATTATATTCATTCATTACACACAGACTGCTTTATTTCAAGTTTTTATTTCTTTTAATTTTGATGATTATAACTGACAACCAATGAAAACCCCAAATTCAGTATCTCAGATTAGAATATTGTGAAAAGGTTCAATATTGAAGACACCTGGTGCCACACACTAATCAGCTAATTAACTCAAAACCCCTGCAAAAGCCTTTAAATGGTCTCTCAGTCTAGTTCTGTCGGCTACACAATCATGGGGGAGACTGCTGACTTGACAGTTGTCCAAAAGACAAGCATTGACACCTTGCACAAGGAGGGCGAGACACAAAAGGTCATTGCCAAAGAGGCTGGCTGTTCACAGAGCTCTGTGTCCAGGTACATTAATAGAGGCAAAGGGAAGGAAGAGATGTGGTTGAAAAGAGTGTACAGGCAACAGGGATAACCGCACCCTGGAGAGGATTGTGAAACCAAAATCATTCAAAAATGTGGGGGAGATTCACAAAGAGTGGACTGCAGAGTCAGAGCTTCAAGAACCACCATGCACAGACGTGTGCAAGACATGGGTTTCAGCTGTCGCATTCCTTGTGTCAAGCCACTGTTGAACAAGAGACAGCGTCAGAAGCGTCTCGCCTGGGCTCAAGACAAAAAGGACTGGACTGCTGCTGACTGGTCCAAAGTTATGTTCTCTGATGAAAGTACATTTTGCATTTCCTTCGGAAATCAAGGTCCCAGAGTCCGGAGGAAGAGGAGAGGCACAGAATCCACGTTGCTTCAGGTCCAGTGTGAAGTTTCCACAGTCAGTGATGGTTGGGGGTGCCATGTTATCTGCTGGTGTTGGTCCACTGTGTTTTCTGAGGTCCGAGGTCAACGCAGCTGTCTACCAGGAAGTTTCAGAGCACTTCATGCTTCCTGCTGCTGACCAACTTAATGGAGATGCAGATTTCATTTTCCAACAGGAATTGGCAGCTGCACACAGTGCCAAAGCTACAAGTACCTGGTTTAAGGACCATGGTGTCCCTGTTCTTAATTGGCCAGCAAACTCACCTGACCTTAACCCCATAGAAAATCTATGAGGCATTGTGAAGAGGAAGATGTGATACGCCAGACCTGACAACACAGAAGAGCTGAAGGCTATTATCAGAGCAACCTGGGCTCTCATAGCACCTGCGCAGTGCCACAGTCTGATCGACTCCATCTAAGTATTGAGTGCTGTACATGCTCATACTTTTCAAGTTCACACTGTTCAGTTTTTGTATTGGTCTTAATATTCAAATTTTCTGAGATACTGAATTTGGGGTTTTCATTAGTTGTCAGTTATAATCATCAAAATTAAAAGAAATAAAAACTTGAAATATATCAGTCTGTGTGTAATGAATGAATATAATATACAAGCTTCACTTTTTGAATGGAATTACTGAAATAAATCAAAAAGATATTTTAATTATATGACCAGCACAAGTAGAAAGTGGAAAACTAATTTTGCCCAGAAATGTGAAATCTTTATGGTGACAAAAATTTCAATTTAAAACAAAATCTAAATAAAGAGGGGAATAAATACATTAGCACTAGTCTATTCTACTAACTTATCAATACATGGTAAAGTTACTGCGATAGCCCGAAGGTGGTTTTATGGTAAAGATGCTTACATATGAAATTTGACTTAGTCTTCAGTGTTGCATCTTGGTAAAATGACTGTGAATCAAACATGGACGCATTACCTGTGTAACTCATACAGGATGTGTTGACTACTGAACTGATAAATGGAAATGAATGTAAAAACCACACAGGTAAAAAAGACAAGAAACTGACAGCCAATGTTTTCCATGGAATTTAATTCTTTTATTAGAATTAATTTTCTAATGATGGGAATTGATAAAACCAGACATGTGTTTCTACTGAAGAATAATCTCCATCTAAATCTTTGCAAGCCAAGAGTGACAGTTCCATCTTCTCTCCTTGCTTGTTTTTTCCTGTATTTTTAAATACACATGAGTAGTAGCAGCAGCCCTGTGTTCAGTGCTGAACAGCAGAAGCTGAGGACATAAATATAGAAAACTGCTGTGTGCGCTGTGGAAAGTTTGGGTGGGTTCAAAGGTGTCATATGGAGACCTCGGCTCAGTAGGGATGAAGGCTGAGGAGGGGCTTTACTCTGTGAGGCCAAGCTTCTTCTTCAGGGACTCTGGCATCTCAGGGGGAGGTGGGCGTGGCAGACGGAAGTAGACCTTGACAGAGTCATAGATGAACCACTGCAGGGCGGTCAGTGTACCAATCATGATAATACGGGCAACGAGACCCTTCCAGACACCTGAATAGGATACAAACATCACATTCAGACACTTTTCATGACATCAAACACAACCCAATGAGCTTCTGGTGGACGACAGTGCTCACTTATGTTGCTGCAAAGTCAATACAATTCTTAAAAAAAGAATGCTTCTCACACATCTTTAACCTAGCAGAACAGAGGAACTTAATCACCACAGTTTCAAGGTAAGTGTCACCTGTTCAGTATCCAACGTAATGTGGAAATGACCATGTGTCTTATTTGAAACTTTGTATTCTTCATATCCGTGCAGTCCTGGTCTAAGTACAGTTGCCAAGTTGAAAAGGCTGCTCAGTGTTTACTAATGCTCTGATCATAAAGCATCACAGTGGAGCTGAGATATAGGATGCCGTTAGTTTCTTTTATCCTATTAGCCCATTTTATCCTACTAACCCAAATCCTTTATCAGGCAAAATCTGGCAATATTAGCATATGAATTTTGAGTTAAGACCAAAATCATGAGTTTTTAGCTCCAAACGACCCTAATCACCAAATTCAAATTTGTTAATCCTTAAGTCAAAGCCCATATTTTAAAGCCGTCTCAGTTTTTTGTGCAGCTCACACAGCGTGGGATTTTCTTCAGTATAAATGTACAGAATATTCAGTCATATCAGCAGCATGTCTGTTCCTCAGGCTTGCAGCACTGGGATCTCCCTGTCTGTAGATGACAAGGCTGCCAGTGTTACAGGTGGGCTGAGAAACAGGTAGACTGTTGTCACACGCCAATGACTCAAGCACCTCCAACTGTACAGCCAGAAAGCTGCTGAGGAGCTCTGCTCAGAGCACAGCACCCTCCAGAGGTGGATCTAAGGAGCGTGTTGATCAAAGTTTCATAGTACACTATGCTACTGTTGACTGCTGTTCCTACAAACCTTTGGGACCCAGTTTCTTGAGGACTTGAGCAGCAGTGCTGCCCTTCTCCTTGTTCAGCACAGACACCACAGAGTCAGCAGGGTGGGACACGATGGCGCAGAACACACCAGCTGCACGAAGAGAGCAAACAAAACATGTCAGAGAATGGAACTTTACACTGATGGAATAATGTCACTGTAAACACAAGCACCAATTTATACCAAGAAATACCACATAGGTTATTACCAGCATCTGCTACATGCAGATTACTGAGGAGTCCCACGTGTACAACAGGACGTTACTGATTGCACCTTGCATGATCAATTCAAATGTCTGTCACTATATTTTTTCAATCAATCAGGTATCAAAAATCAATTATGTCCTTTTCACCACAAGTTTCTATTAAAATGCTACCAAAATAAGCAAAGAAATTCTTTGGAAACTTCATATTTTAAATTTCAAAACTAAATTCATGTATGTCAAATGACTAATCTGTGCTTTGTGCAAATCCAAGTTCATTAAACACTTAACATTTCACTTGAAAAAGAGGGTTTTTTTAGTTTTTGTTTTATTTGTATTAAAGTTTGTAGCAGTAATTTTGAACTTTTTCCTACATTCTACATTCATTTTTTGGTATATTACAAATCGGTGTTTGCATTACAGAAAAGAATTCCAAGAAAAAAGGTGGATACCATTTTCAACCACCAGTATTACCTAATGTACCATGATGTTCTGTCACTTACCAATGTAACCAGCAACAAAGGTGACCACCAGCTGCTCAGGTTTGCTGCACTCACTCCGGGGCTTGGGAACAACATACTTGTAGAGCAGCTCCACAGTTCGCTCGAAGCAGGCAAACTTCATCATGGTGTAGGGGATCTGCCTCATCCACAGGGGCACTACACCCTTATAGAAACTAGAGTAGAGGATCAAAAGAGGGAAGATATTAACTCACAAAACAATAACTTCAACAACATCCTTTAACATGTCAGAACTACATCAAACAATTTCACTGGGGGTCCACCAGGAGGCTCTGTAGAGCTGGGAAAAATGTTAATATTAAAGTAAATATAATGATATGTGACTATATATCATCTTAACTTTTGGACATTGAAAAAGGACATTAAGTGATGTCTTGTGGTTCTTCAAAGCTGCATCACATAGGTGTTTAAGTGGTTTAATTTTCTGAAATTAACAGATTGTTCCAGTGGTTGTTTTTTAGTATTTTTTGCTTTTTCCTCATTTAGTCATCAATACATACTACCGGTTAAAAATCTATACTTATATAAAAAAAATGTCATGTTGATATTTTGATTTAAAAAAAAAAACAACAGTCATCTCTGCAATATGATCGCAGTATTGACAGTCTGTCAAAAATAGTGATTTTTTTATGTTACACAGCAGTACTTAAACCACTTGTAAAAATTGCAGATACATTTTGTGTATCACCACTAAAAAACAAAACGAAACACATCTTCACTGTCCATCCTTCTCAGTCCTGAATTTCAGGAAATTTCTTCTCTTACAGTTTGTGAACCAGTTTCTCCTTTTTTATAACTTTTGCCATTTTATAGGACGTATGTTTTCTTTTGTTTTTGTCTTTTGTTGCTTCCCTCTTTTCGGGGAATTGCAACAGTGAATCAATGCTAACAATGCTAACTGGCAGACCATGTCCCACCAGACACGGTACTGAGATGCGCACATATAGTCGGGTTCACAGAACAATGTTTCAGTGGTATAACAAGACAACTACAGAGGAACCACAATTAAAACAGTTTTTACTGTATTTAATTATTTTTAAAAAATCAAGAATGAAAATAGTAAGATGTAGTAAAATAAAATGTAGGTACACTATCTTAGTTAACCCTTTATTTAACATCCAAAACAAATATAACTTGAATAAACTGAAAAATTACGACAAGTTGTTCACAATTGGTGCAGTAACTGCAGTACACTTTGGTGTGTCTGTTCCTCAGGCTTGCAGCACTGGGATCTCCCTGTCTGTAGATGACAAGGCTGCCAGTGTTACAGGTGGGCTGAGAAACAGGTAGACTGTTGTCACACGCCAATGACTCAAGCACCTCCAACTGTACAGCCAGAAAGCTGCTGAGGAGCTCTGCTCAGAGCACAGCACCCTCCAGAGGTGGATCTAAGGAGCGTGTTGGCTACACAAAATATTTTTAGTTCAGTTACTACAGCAACTATTCCTATATCTGAACAGCTAGTTAGTCATGTAACCTAATGAAAGTGACATAATAATAACGAAAGCTGAGAAAATGCAAAAAGGTAGCACACTTACGCCCAGATCCCTTCCTCTGCGAACATCTTGGGCACACACTGCCTGAGGGTGTTGGCGTAGCCTGGCTGGGTTTGGATACGAACCTTGACAGCCTCCATGGGAGCCAGAGCAATGTCAGCAAAGAACTCTGCGCTAGCTGAGGCAGCCAGGTACAACGATGTCCTCCAGAGGTAGGTATTCTCCTGATGGGGGACAACCATAGCAGGATTAATAAACTGATGCACACAACAAAAGAAACATTTTTTGTAAAATATGCTTTTCAGATAATGTTATGACAACAACCTGCATCAGTCAGGGCTTCTCCAAGTGATACAACAGCTAACAGTCTAGATTTACCAAGATAACTTGTACCTGGCAACACATCACCAGAATAATGTGACATGGTAAATTTCTCTAGATTCAGTAACTCCTGTTCCAAGTTGGAGAGCATCCATCGACCTGAGCAGCTAGATGTGGAGACCTGGTTTCTCTCTTGCAGAGAAAATGAAGCTTTCTTCTACAAGTTTGTCTTTTTCTGTACTAGCATGTTAAGAATGTGTAAACTTTAAAGCCAATCCGAGCAAACATTTATACCTCCACAGACAAAAAAAGACCTGTTAGCAGAAAGCAACTAGTTGTACATTGTACATGACTCTAGGAAATGGTTTGCTTGAGTAAGTAACCCCTTAATTCTTTTTGTTGTCAAAAGTAATCCTTTATTTCATTTTATTGAAGTAAAGCAGGGATGGAGGAAGGAATTAAGAATGCTAGTTTTAACCAACACAGGACAATCGTGAAAAAAAAATTATTGCTTTGAAAACATATGAACAGATTGATAAAGATTTCATACCAAATTAAAAAACAACACTAGTGCTTATCATTCATTGACTCAAAACTTCTCATCACGAAAGAATCTAATACTTTATCTAGCAGAGGACTTGTATTCCTTTTTTTGTCCGTGCTGAGCTCTGTGTATAGTTTTGCCAGGCTCACCTCTCCCAGCAGATCACTGTACAAGATCTTGAACACTTCGTAGAAGCCAAACTTGCAAAGCCCCTGCATGGAGTAGCCAATAAAGGTAGGAGCCCAGCCCTTTGCCAAGCCTCTGACACCATCTTCCCTCACTGTCACTGAAAAGCCATTACCGATGCTCTTGTATTTGTCTGGGTTCACCTGGGGATGTGAAAAACAACAGTGTGAGGAAGTGTCAACAAAATTATCTTCAAACTCTTGAACTGGTGTTGTAAGCAAAAAATTAAAGTTTAAATGCATGACTAGTCATTGGTAAGACCAGCACAAGACTTGTTAATCTCGATTTCTTACACAATTGTTTTTTTTTGTTGGGGGGGTGTAAACTGAAATTTAGATGAATAAAGCTGATACACTTTCTACTGGCCCATCTCAGCATATTCTGTGCACAATTCTATATGGCATTTAGCACCAGTGCACAAGATTCAGCATTCTCTTAAATTTTCCATTTTCACAAAAATGCATTCTGTTAAGGGCTAAAGGAACACTTAATAAATGGAGTTAAATTAGCATACAATGAGCAACAACAAAACATTGCATAGTGATTCTCCTGAAGCACTTTCAAAGTTACCTTTTAATCAGGAGTCATTTTAATTTCTGTGCATGAGTTATGGTAAAGATCTTTTTTAGCAGTGGGGCCGAGAGGTTGGAGAAGCTGCTGGCTACTCATTGCTACTGCAAGGTTCAGCTTCCATACAAACCTGCAGACGGCACTTGACAAGGTCGAGTGGCACCACTGCTGTGTGTGTGATGCCGCAGCTCAGGATACCACCAAAGCCACACAGGGCATAGTATTTTGAGGAGCCAAACTCGCAGCTGACATCCTCTGTTGTAAAAGGGAGGGGACACAACATGCAACATGCACGGTCACATGCAACACAGGACAAAAATCAACAGCAAAACCACAGTCACATAATGGAAGAGACAAAGCTTAAGGAGGAACTATATCAAATCTTTTTTTGAGGAAATTTTCCCCATGTCCCATTTCTGGACAGGTATAATTTAATGCGAGGACTCTTCCATTATAGGTAGTTTTGTAACTAACATGCCACCATTTATTAGGATGACACACCAGAAATTGATATTAATCATTGTAATTGTGATTTCATTATGAACCTTCAAGAACCACAGTGTTGCTTTGTACGTTAGGCCAGTCATTGCAAGACAACAACTGATTTTGAACTGAAAAGTAAACATCTAAAAATTATTGTTTAAAAAACATTTCCTGGCAGTCTTGTTAAAGTGATAAACTGGCTTGGGAAAAACGGCAAAACATCACTGTGGTCCTAAAAAGTAATGCATAAAGTCATTTAGTGAGGGAATACTTAAGGTTGCTCACATTACTAGTAACAAAAGCAGTGTCTTGCTTTGAAATACATAATGTATCTTTATTATCATCATAATGCCTGTGCCTTATCAAAGAAACTTTTGGCTTTTTAAAAGACATTCTTACCTGGCAGTACAAGGTCATTTAGTTTGTTAATGAACAGTCAATGTCAGATAATGTCAGCCTTAACGTGGTGCATATCTCATGTCTCAGCTGAACAGTCCTGCCAGAAAAATGCCTTATTGTGTAAAATAAAGTCAACATTTAGGACGTATGTTTTCAGGTCCGGTTCTCCTGAGCTCGACCTACACAAGTCTCCGTAAGTGTGGACTGGGTCTGGGCTGAAGGCGGTGGGGCGGGTAGAAATCATTTTACACACTGGTGCAGAAACATGCAGCCATGTTATGATCACTCCAACACATAAGAATCATGAGAATCAATACACAATGAAAAGACAACTTCACAACCGGGTCAACCCTATTTTCCCATGCATATCGGTGCATTCTTAGAAAGGAAAACACATTTATGGGTGGATAAGACATAACGTCTTTTTAAAAAAAAAACAAAAACAAGGCACCGGGCTACAGAGACAGACCTGCATTCTGCATTTGACCAGATCAAGTGGAACGACTGCTGTGTGTGTGGTGCCACAGCTCAGAATCCCACCAAAGCCACACAGGACGAAATACTTCTGAGAGCCGAACTCACAACTGTCTCCCTCTGAAGAAACACAGGTAAGACTTTAAGATCAGAGCATATCCTAGCTTAGACAGGATAGATGTTTAACTGCCTGAGAGTCTTAACAATTTGAGTGGACACAGACACACAGTCTGTGCTCCAAGTTACCTTAGCTAGATGTGTTATCTTAGCTAGAAGTTAGAATAAGCCGAAAAGTTGTACTATGGAGTCAAACTTTCTAGGAGAAAAGTCATTTAACCAGTATTGACCTTGTGCAACAGTCAGTGGTTTCAGTTGCCAATTAGTTGCGGGTTAAGTAAGAAGGTCAAAGCTATCTGCAAGCCATATCAAATCCTGGTATTTTCTTTAAATTTGACCCACTCCAGCTACAAAGACAACTGAAATATGTATCTGTTGTCATTAGCTAGCTGCGCTAATCACACAGAGCCAAACTTACAAATGCAAGGGGCAAGTACTGAGGCAAAATTTCATTACTAAGCGGGTACATGGACTTCATTTCACAAGCTTGTAACTTGGTATAATAACTGCTTTGCTGAAGCACTTAAAAAGTTATTCACTGCATTCTAAGGCACCCCAAGATATGTCCATTCCTCAAAAACAAATGGTTAGTAATAAACTGCCTTGATAAATAAACGGAGGCAAAGAAATTCAAAAACTGAATCTGAAACCTGCCGACCACTTAAGATATTAACAGAAAAGTTACGTTATAGCGGAAATTGACACCAGTCTGTTGGCAGAATTACTGATTAATGTAAAGGTGATTACGGAATCTCTAACTACCCGTCCCCTTCTCTCGGGTCAGGACAAACTGTTCTTGATGACCCCTATGAAGCCCTCAATAATGAGACCATATACATTTCTAGATTTGTTTGTCCTTATGTAACATGAATACAGATCATTAACAAAAACAAAGACACTGCCCTTAATCACTTGCCTCAAATCTTACGTCCAAACTGCACTAAACTGCGACACGTCAAATGCAGCTTGCTGCAACTCAAAAGCAAGATACCGCTTTGCCCTTCCGTGTCCTCCACAGGCAGCTCATGTGTAGCAGAGGCCTAGCAGCTACCTACCATGACAATCTCATCCCTTATCATCCTTTGTGATAACAAGCGTTTGATGATGACACACAGCGTGCATCTTGACTTGACACAAATGTATCTATTCTGAATTACGCAATAAATTTGGCACCAGCTACAGGTATACGGTCGGCTAAGTTAATGCAGCTATCGCTAGCTCCTAAGCTAGCCTGCAGACTCCGCGTCGGGGTTACCGTCTGCGGTGGCGGCCGCAGCCAGTCTGCGGGTCCTCTGTCCACGAAGGCTCTGCTGGGGTTCTTCCACTTTCTGGAGGGTGAACAAGGGAGCGCTGAACGGGTTAGCCCGGGCCAGCTGCGTCAAAGCCGTCGGGTACATGGTGGTGTCCTGCCTGTTGGCGGAGATGCGCTGCAATGAGCAACAAGTTAGCTTAGTGTTAGCCCGATCTTACTGGTGACCGGTAACGCAATCCACCTCTGTCGAATCTCACACTCTCTCTCTCTCTCTCTCTCTCTCTCTCTCACACACACAAACACGCACACATACATAGATAGATATAGTCATTTGAAACGAGGGGTGCCTTGTCACGTGCTGACTAGCTTACACTGACGTCTGAATGACCGTGAACAGGAAATGCTTATCTTCCTAAATGAATCCATAGCTAATATTAGGCTGGCTAGAAGAATAATCGTGCAACGTTTACGTCCATGCAAGTTGCTGGAGACGGCCACTCGTAAACCCCAAATCGAAAGCCGTCTACACATTCATGTGGCACTTCAAATGTTCTTTTCTTCTAGCTAATGCTAAAATGCTATGCTACATTATTGCTAGGCTAACTTGACCGCTCCAAGGTGGAATGTCTTCTATCAAAAGAAGAGGTTTAAGTCAAGTTAACAAAAAACTTAAACAAATTCACAGGTAGGTAAAAATGCGCATATGACAGAAGAGTGGCGATGTAATATGTTATACAGATAATTTTTTCTAAATACCAACGCTTACACTTTCGTTGTCTTAAGATGGCGCCTCCACTTGCCTGTAACCGGCTGCTCGGAGAGGCCGAATGACCTCGCGGTAAATCAATTTGTCCTTTCGTGACGTCAACGAGAAGCCTGGGCGGATCAGCCCGCCTCCTTTTCGCTCCGAAGCTGCCAATCAAAACCTCTGATCCAATCATAAAATAGATATATGCCCTAATTAAGGCGGTGCTTGCAAGAGATCTTCCAATAACAATAAGTGTTTACGCTATCATTTAAATAAAAAGCTAAATTTTTGGCATTCTCAAGAACAGAGAAGTTGTGAAGAAACAATTCCCAAAGACAAACTGAAAGAAACACTAAGTGGATTATCTGTTGACCTCTGTTTCTATTTTTGTCCATAGTAATAAGGTTGAGAGTAAAACCCCCTTCTGAAGTTGGTAATAACACATTACCTACACCAGTAACCACCTAGCTTCTACCTGGAATTGCCTGAGGGTTAGGTGCAGTCATTTTACATAAGGGATGGGTGGAGGGCGGTCCATGACTTCTCAATCAGAGGTGCCGAATGCTGATGTTATCTGGAAAATGAACTTTCAGAGTCTTAGTTCTCCTTTCATTTGATTGTTAAACTGACAGTCTGCAATTCAGTTGTGGCTGTGTGTGAATAGCGCACCTTAAAAAATTAACATTTTTCTTCATGATGACACACTTAAAACTAGTTTGAATCATTTTCATGAGCAAACTACTGTACATCTGAAGTCCAGAAAAAATATTCCAACTAATCTCAATTTTTTTTCTACTAGAAAAAGTATGTAGTCTCTGTAGGGATTCTGGGGGAAAGATAAGCTAATTATCCCTTACTTACACCACACTCCTTTCCCCACAGGTGCATTATGTACTATATTCTTAGGCTGGAAAGCATGAAATATAAACCAACAGCCCCTTTTTATAGCAGACATTTGCCATAAAAAAGACAGGGTTACAGGGTCCTGACATTACGCGCACTGCCTTATCAGGCCACTGAATGGAACTGAGCCATTGTTAAGCAAATCTGTTTCCACTGTGGTTTTACTGCTATGATGCATCAAAATGTGTGCCTTTGGTCACATGGGGATCTGAGGGTCTGGGGCTGTTGCAAACCTCACCTGCCTTAAGCCTAAACCACACAATCTCAAATAACAAACCCTGTTGCTTTTAAACACAAACAGAATACCAAGTCCTCAGCTGTTAAAGGGCATTACCTTCCAAACAACAATTGGATGCCAGTCATTTTAGTACAATTAAAAAAACACCTTCAGACACATGCTTCACTTAGGAAAGTTACCATGCTGCTGAGCTACCCTTTCTTTTGGAAACATTATTGAAATGTGGTAATGCCAGGTTTGTCAGCTCCCCTACGATCTATTGCCCTGTTATTACTTACAACAGACATGTTTGGTTTAACAGCTGGTTGTTTGGGCAGTTGGTAAATCCACAGACCAGAGGCACATGTACATTTTCCTGACTTTACAGCAGTTATAATGCAACAAATATTTGTTGAATTTGAGAAATATACAGCTTTTATTGCTATGATTTGTTAATATATTGAATGCCTTACATTTTTTAACTGATGCTAAAAAGTGTAAACCAACTAAAATTTTGAGCCCTGTGGACTTGAGAGGAACATTTGTCATGCTTTTATAATATTTTAATGATTAATAGTCAAATCATATATCATTAATTGATGAGGGAAAAAAGCAAAACAAAACAAAGGTTTTAAATACTGACAAAAATACTCATACAGGCACAGTTACAACATAATAGTTTATTGAGTTGATAATCAATATTTGTAACAGTGAATACATAATTAAGAAGAATACACTGGGACATTTTTTATTAGAAGAGTATATTAAGAAAATATTGTTGTGGGGTTCTAAGAAGATTTTGAAGCATTTGAAACATAGCAAGCCTCCCTGTCTCATCAACAAAGATGGTCAAGTAAAGTAAAAAACAAAATTACAGATTCAAAATTATCTTCAAGGCTGTTAATTACTAACAGAGAATGACACTAAGGCAAAGTGGCAACACACATTCAGTTCAATCATACAAACATACACACCATGCAGGACTGACATAATATCATAAGGAGGTAATAAAACGAAAATGAGACCACAAAATTTCTAAGCAAGCTATTGTGTTTTTGTTTCTGAAAGCTAATTAATGGCTGGCTTTGTTGTAACTTCACAGTTGAAGATCAAGAGTGGACCAGGATAACAATAGCAGAGGAGGTACTGTCCTTTCACAACATGTCATTGAGATTCTTGAAGAGTCACTGAAGAAAGCCACTTCATTTCTCTCAAAGGTGTCAATGAAAACTTATTTAGACATGAAAGAAAAAAATATACATAAAGCTTATATTGATAAAATAAAGACAACAGAATAATTTCACAGCACCCATGAACAAAATGGCTACAATGAAGTTTCACACCTACAAAAAAAAGAACAAAAAAAAAAGAAAAAATATATAAATGCAGACAGGCCTCTTTTCATCCTAGAGAGGCTTTGTGCACCTTCTATGCTGTGCTCTCACTGGCCACATCTGTTTCTGGGGAACCAAAAGGACCGATGGTGTTGGTCTCCATAGCTTGGTAAACCAAGAACAGGAAAGCAGCCACAATGGCCAGTAGGAACAGCTTTATCCACAGAGACATACTGCGGGTTGCTGCTTTGGTCTGACCATCAGAGAGAGACGTAGACAGAGGCCTGGAGGATGAGGTGGTTAAAGAGGAGGTGAAGGCAGAGGAGCTAGATGAGGTGGAGGGAGGCAAGCTGGCTACTTTGTTGACCATGCGTTTTGCTGTGTAGGATGAGGATGAGCTCGTAGTCTTGGTGGTTTTTGGGGAGAACAGAGAGTTTTCATCATTCCACAGATCACTGGACATTACAGGGCGTTCAGCAGCTCCTTTAATGGGTCGCCGACAGGTGGCGCTGTAAAATAAATGGATTTCACAGTCAATGTTTTCTACATACATGCAAATCAGTCGCTTTTCGGCGAAATTCGCCGTTTTGAACCCAAAATATGCCATTTACGTGAATCGTATAGATTCGATGAGTTTTTCCCGGTGGTGGTTTGGGGGGGGGTGGGGGGGGGGGGGGGGGTTCCCCGCGGGAAGCAAGATTAAACCCAAAAATAACCACCCACCCC
>JAQNCA010000018.1:362939-393701 GCA_029783725.1 Acanthurus tractus
CACACACCCACACACACACCCACACCCACACACCCACACACACACACCCACACACCCCCCCACACACACACACGTACACACACGTACACCCCAGTTTCCTGATACCTCAGCTCAACAGGTGCACAGTTTTACAGTCTGAACAGCAGGGGGAGCTGCTGGCTAGCAACCTTATTCTGGATTACACCCGTTACATGAGGGAGATATCTCCTTGTTATTTCCAAAAAGAGCCTACTTTTTGGAAACACAGAATCTGATTATACCTGGGTCTTTTCTGAATATCTAATGCAAGAATCTGAATAGAGAGTTTTGAGGGTATTAGTATTCCCCCTGTAGGGAAAGTTTGTCACCAAATATCAGGAGAAAATTTGAGTGAACAGATGGAGGTAAGGAACAGACATCCAGACTGAGGCACTGAGCGAAGTCAGGCATCAAGCATGTGCGTGGCAGCAGCTAATCCACATCATGTGCTTAATGTCTGACATGCAGAGAGCAGCAAATACACTGAACCTACAGGCTCTCACTAAGCTGGGTGTGACTGCTCTCTAATAAAATAAAAACACTTCCTCTGCCAGTGTCAGAGGAAACTATATAATCAGTCACAGCTGCTGGATGTCACTTCCTACCTGTTTAAATACACACTGCAAACTAACTTCTTAAGTGCAGCTCAGCCTTGTGAAATTGAAAAAAATGCCAGATGCCAACATAAATTCACCTTCTTCTGGTTAAGTTCTTGAATAAGTTATATAATGTCACCTGCAGCTGGTAGTGTTTAACAAGATTTCTTCTAGGTCTTAATGTAATAACATTAAGTGCTGTGTGTGCTGTTAAAATTGTCTTCCGTCCTTTCACATGTCTTCAGAAAGAAAACTATATCATATATCTATATGGTTGGTTTTCTCTATTCAAAAATATAAAAAAAGGGAAAGAACTGTTCTTAGGACGAACGGCTACTGCAGCAACTCCATTATTTTGCTGTTAAACTGTCTGTCATTGAGAATTTACTGCCTTTTGTAGATTGACATACGCTGCCTGACAGGTGTTACAAAATGTGCTTGAGGGACCGAGGAGGAATGGAAGAAGTGGTTGAAATAACATTTTTTGAAAAGCAGTATGACAAACAAACATAGTAAGGCCAATTAGAACAGTTCTCCTGCACAACTCTTTGGTCAGCTGGTCATGTTATTGTTATAACGTACATGTTGAATGATCTGAATGCAGTGTTATTTTGGATTTTTGGTATGATATAATGGAGGCTGTCTGATTATCTGTCAAGATCTTTGTTGATATAGTACTTTTTTATTCAAAAAACAAAATCACAGTGAGGATGTGAATAGACAGTTGAACTTTTACATGCAATCTTTAATATCACCTTGTGGGGCAGCTAGATTTACCGGATCATGAGATCACACAAGCTTAAAATCCTTCTTGTCAGGCCTTGAGTTAAGCCCTTGTGGCCAACCACAGTGTCTTGTCAGTGTCCTGAGGAACTATTGAAAGCTACACGTGCGGTTTCTATGTGAGGAGAGCAAGAGGAGCAACCTATTCTTACAAAAAACACGCAATTTGGGTTCCTAAAAAATGTATCATAGAAGCTGGTATAGCATCAATTATATCAGAAATTAAGAGTATTTCTTCACTAATAAAAGAGCACAGAAAAGCACCACAGGCTTCTCCAGTTGTGGAAGTTTTTCCTGGTTCTTTTCCTTACTGACTTCCTAAAGAGTGGTTTATTGGTTGAATCTGATTTGTTGACATTAGCCTGTGATAGACAGTAATAGACAGACTGTTAATCCAAGCACATGCCAAGGTTTTTTCTTTAAGTGCTTTCTCTTCTCCAAACAGTTTTTGTTCACAACCTTCCAGATGGTTCTGTCTACCAAACCACTTGGTTACTTTTTATACAAAATGGCCTTATTGTTCAGTGATATAATATAATATTCGAAATTATATTTTTCATAAAATAAATGTCATGTGTTACACATTTAGAGAAAAAGATTTGTTTGAGTTTTATTTTGTGTTAACAAATTTGCACCCAGACTCTGAAAACAAAAAATGTAAGGTAAACCTCTGTGAAGTATGCTAACAATTTTAAGTTAATAACCTGCATAACTTGCAAGTTAAACATGCTGCTGCAGCACACCATATGCTAGCTGAGCTAGCTGTGAGCTAGTTAATGCCAAACATAACTCTGTTCCAAGACTGGAATTTTAGCTGTCGGTACTTGCAAATGACAATGTGATTTTGAATTACTATTTTTTACTTCTGGAACAGAATCTGGATATTCAGGTTTCACTTTAGCTTTCAATTACAGACAGTCCAAGAGCAATAAACAAGAATTCATCGACTGACATTCATTTAGACTGACATGTAGCTCAATTACTGGACAGAGGTGATGACAGACACACAGCATTATTCGTGCTTCATTGACTCGAACAGAAAGATAACATTCTAGTGATTTCACCAGGTAGTACAGCACTTTGACAAAGCTAGACAAATAGTGTGCAGCTTTGGCAAAGTGCTGGTCACAAAGCTACGTCACTTTGTTATAATGGAATAGCTTTCATTCAGATTTTAGTGAGAAACTCTCAAATTCAAAAAGCAGAACACACACTCAACTCAACACAACCCAAACACAACCTAAACTGACCAAACAGAAAAAGAAAACAGCTCAGAGCCCATTAAAGGTACAATACTGTTCATGGAGCGTTTCCTTGTGAGAAAACTCACTGAAGAATAGGGAATACATAGTGTGTGCTATCAGATATCTTCTAATGACACTGACCCTTCACGAATATTAGCACATGCAATACAGCGGATCTCATCACAGATAACTGCAATACAGAGAACTGTCCAGGATGACAAATTGCAGGTGGCTTAGAATGAAAACATTACAATTTGCATCACTGACTTTTCCAGCCCTTAATTTCACCAGGAAATATACAGATCCTCAATCATTCAGGTTTATAGCTAACCAAGCAATAAAGTCACCAACTGTCAACATCCAAACTACTGCTATTATAGATGTCGTCGAAATTGATTTTTTTGATTACACAGGCAGATTTGGATCAAAAAATTTCAGCAGCTCACCAACTACAACAGCAACATAATAGTTGTATAGTGGACTGTTGATGAAAAGGAGTATGTGCTGACTTTTTAAATTACAGTGGCCAAATTAAGTTAAAAAAGACAGAAGCTAGCTTGTTGAAAAGCTGTTTCTAGCTTGTTGAAAAGCTGTTTCTTACCGTGTGGTGCTGGCTACTGCGGCTGCGGGTGGTGATGGGTGTCTTCCCTCGGCTTCTCAGTGGTCTCTCCACCTCTGGAGCTGGTTCAGGATCTGCCACAGGCTCTGGTTCTGGTGCCTCTGTCACTTCTGACAAGACAAAATATAGCCTGTGATTTGTTTTTGTTGTGTTGTTTTTGCCTCATGCAAGAACAGTAAAGGGCAAGTGACTGAATATCAGAAATCATCTTTTACATTGAAACAAGTTACCGAAAAAAGTTTCATTAACAGGAAAGTAAATGCATATTTTACATATTATTAAAACCATAACCTTTACAAATAATACAATCCTTACCCTCCTCCTTGTCACTGTATAAGTCTGATTCAGAGTTGCCATTATGGTTGACTTGTATCTCTGTAATAACCAGCTGTGGCTGCGGGGGCTGTGCAGGGCCATCATCCAGCAGCTTCTGCAGTTTTTTCTCATACAGTTTACGGGTAGATGCTGAGAAGATGAGCAGAGAGGACAAACTTAAATAAAGAATGCATGGGAAAATTTGACAAGTCAGTGTCTAACTGAAGACACTGGGCTTATCGTTTTGTTTTTGAGTAACTTCATAACATTTCCATTTTTCATTTTGGAGACATCATATAATAACAACAACAACAACACAACTAAAACTTTTAACATTTACTTATTTTCCATCTTTAGAGCAATATTTTACTATCATTTATGCTTTTGTAATAGTATCTTAGTCTCACATTTGAACATACTACACTTCACCTTCACCTGGTGACACAAGCAAGACAATACACCAGCTGCATGCAGTTCTGTGCAGTCATTGTTTACATTGCATCTGCAAACAAACTGTTTCACACCTGATAAATACAGCTGCTTTATTTAACTGTGATGTTTTTGTATTTTGTTAATTAAACGGTGCTGAAACTCTTCAGGCTTTGGCACGCTGTTCAGAGAAGCTGTAAACTGTATATTTCTAAACTATACACAAACTTAAAAGAAGCAAATAAGAATGAGGAATATTAGATAGCACCAGAAATGATCACTTAACAGCATTAACAATCTAAAGAATATAAGTAAAACAGCCAGTATGAACCATTGGACAATTCTAGTTGCCTTGTGTCATGTTTGCTAAACAGAATCCAAAATACAGTCAGTTCAATTACTGTTTAGACAGTGTTATGATATTTAGAATCTTGCCCTTACAATTACGATGGATATGATATAAAGCATTAAAGACGTGGTTATTGGCTAAAATGTACTGAATTTAACAAAATTAACATATAAATAATGATAATTTTAAAGCAATATCCAATAAGTTTTGCAGCATTTAACTGAATCTGAAAGTATAGCTCTATAGCAGGGGTGCTCAATACGTTGATCATGATCTACCGGTTGATCGCTAAGGCAATGTGGGTAGATCGCATGGCATCAAGAAAAAAATCTAATCCAATCTAATCCATGTAGACCGGACGCTGCGCATGCTATTTCAGAGCAATTCGCGGGTCTTTCCGCGATTACCATGGAAACAGACAACAAGAAGCGGAGTGACACACGCACAAGTTGTACAGTTTATTTCACTAAACTTCAGAGAGGGTATAAAAATGAGTGAGGGAGCTGCAGTGCAGATCATCAGAGTAAGGTAATGACAACAAATGTACACAGTTGTACTGTGCAATATGGGTTCATGCAGCTATGCAAGGCATTTTTATAGTAAGTAGATCATTTTGACTTGTTCATTTTATAAGTAGCTCGCAATCTGAAAGTGTGAGCACCCCTGCTCTATAGACATCAGAATTTGTCCTACTATTTCAATAGGCATTAAAATCATAAATAAACAAAAGTGACCTAGTTGCCATTACAAAGCCTCCACCGTGTTTAATAAACATTTGGGGGTGCTCTGGATCTTGCTCCAGAATTGCACAGGCTTTTCAGACATTTACCAGCATAACCTAATCTGGTCGTCTTGTTCTCTGTAACCAGTTGCTTCCACCTAGTCAAGAAAAAAGTCTATTTATTGAGATTCATGAGGACGATTGTAGACTGACATATAACATTTCTGCAATGTTAACCTCTACAGTACACTCCTGTAACTTTACTTAAATTGAAAAAAAGGAGAGGAAGTGTAGAAGCATTGTGAATTAGTAAAAAGGTCAGTGCTTGTTCAAATCACGCTTGTTCTGAAAGGGCCAACTGCTACTTGTAGCTTTAATAATATTAGCAACCTAAGAAATTCAAGAGCCCCCACAGTTCTTAACATACAGGTTTAGATGCAATTATGCAGCATATTTTTTTTTTAACTTTAAAAACAACACAATCAATATTACAACACTCCTGCAGTTTTAGATAGCTTAAGATGTTCCTTAAAAATGTACACCTGTATAAATATATGATCCATCTACATGGTTCTGGCTTTGTTTTTACTGTCTTTGTCTTTTCAAACAATTCAAACAATCAATGTATTTATAGAGTGTGATCTTGACATACTCTACATGTAAAGTGTCTTGAGACAACCTTGTTGTGAATTGACGCTATATAAATAAAATTGAATTGAAATGAATTTTCTTTATATCTTTTTAAGTTTTAGAGCAGACCATTCCAAATCACTTTTCTCTAAATCACTTATTTATTTTATATTTTGCTTCTTTATTCAAAATTATCGTTACTGAATGCCTAAGGGTCTTGACACAGGGCTTTGCTCTAGTCAACCCTTACCAAAATTGATTCTGAGAGACACACGTAAGTGAGTCTGAATACATTTTTTTTTTTTAATTGAATAAAAAATAGATTTTTTACATGACAATAACTTAGTGTCGATGGAACAAAAAAGCCAGAACTTGGAAGGGTAAAAGTACAGCGCCTGACCTACAGTCTAGGGGAATCACATAAAAGAAACAGCCTGTGTTAATGAAATAGGATCCAGACAAGAGTCACACTGTCTTTAAGTTTTGTCAAATAAAACTTAATATCTTGAAATACACAAACATGAAAAACCACATTACACATTTCCATGCAAGTTATAACAAGGCTTTCACACAGTTTAGAAAGGCAAACTGAATCAATAACTCCACTGCAACTTTTAAAGCTCAAGATTTGTGTCTCAAGTCATTGCTGAAATCCAGGGCTTTTGTGCTATGTTGGGCACTCTGGAGCTGAGACACAACATATTTTTCCCACAGTATTAATCTGACACAGCGATTCCCACACTCCATAATGAGACTGAAACCGATGTCACAGACCCACTGAAGAGAGCAGATACGGAAGCTGTGACATGTGATTCATGGACATCGATTGCCGCAGATTCTCACATCAATGTAACGGCACTTTATCACAAATGAGTGGCAGCTAGCATACCCTGTTCTCCAAAAAAGAACAATGACTAATGACTAACAATGACCATGAAGATGCCTGTTTGGCTGATTTACTAAATAATGTGACAGACAAATAACAGATTACTTAAAAAGATTTAGTTTTAGTCACTTACAACACCTCCAACATGGTCCTTGTGGCTGAAGTGGGGTAAATTACTTTATTTAAATTACTATGCCAATGTGCTAAATGTGGCCTTTAATCACGCATTCAAGTTGTCCATTGAATCAAGGCTGCAGGGGAGGCACAGAGGTATTACTACATTTTTGACATTTACATCACTGCCAAACAACAGCTTGAATAGAAACAGAAGCTAGCTATTCTATGGAATAACAAAGTGCCCAGAGATTCCCACCCTGATAGGAAACCATCTAATTAGTGGGCAAGAGTGATGTGAATGCAGGCAAATGCTTCTTTATCAAAATAATGGTTTGTATATGTGCATTCCTGGCCATTCGCTTTCTTTTTTACTAAGATATGCAGACTACCTCCACTGGTCCAGAAATTTATCTCCTTAGCAGGTGCAGAAGGTACATGATTTTTGACCACTGACTGCAGTCTTTGTGGTGAGTTCAAGTGCAGCACTTTGGCTGAAACACTGGCATGATGCAACTCGGTACTTGGCTTTTTGTTGCTGCTAGTTCTTTGATTTTATTTTAATACATTAGAGAGTCTTAATGTGTCCACATTGTACCAACTCAATGCCGCACATCCTTACATCCTCAGAAATACAATTGCCAGTTGTGAAGTAGACTGGATGAAGGGCATGATAAATGCAAAGTATGAGTTTAAGTGAGCAGAGTGGTATGATAAGTGGTTTCCGGATGGAACTGGTGCTGTGCTAAATTTATCAGGAAGAGGCCTTTTATTTGTTACTTGAAACTTGGATGGTGCTAGCTTTTCATGTTAATGTATCTATGTATGCATGTATGCATATTTGCATGCAAACAAAAGAATGGTCAAATGTGACATGCTATGAGGTAACAAGTCAAATCTACTCTTGGATCCTTCAACTGTGTGCTGAGTGTAGCACTAACACACCACATTCTTGTGTATGAAGGGCAGTCATATGATTGTTTGATGAGGGTAGATGTCACCTTATTCATGAAACTCAAATTGACCCCGTTGCTGTTTCCAACAATGTGAACACTCACCTACAATCGGCCCCGAGTCAACTCCATGTTTTAGCAGCTCGTCTTTCAAGTCCTGGTCAGTCAGCACGGTCACATCCAGCTCGTCTGGCTGAACCTTGTCAGTTTTCCTGGTAGCTTTCTGTGGGAGAAGGACAGAGCAAACACGATTGGTTGATGTTATGATCCTCTTAAAACTCTTCAGAATCAGGTCATATCATGTCATATCATGAATTTATTTTTGTCCCAAGGGAACTACTGAGCCAGTATTGACATCAGACAGGTTTATTCCCTGTGCTTAAACCATGGAGTTTCACATGTAAACGCTGTATTTTCTTAGCAGGGAGTACATAAAGCCTACAATCACTCTTGTTTGCTAAAAAAAGGTGCAGAGGAAAATTTGCAGAAGTTTGAATATAGAAGACTTTACTTTTTTCTACATGATGTTGGGATAATGGGATGATGCATGCTGTTTACAAGCATTGTGAGGTAAAAGTCAGTAGTCATTGGCTGCTCAGTTTACACTCCAAAGCTCAAGCAGACAGACACTTTCCAAATCAGCCTTTGTGCTCACCTCACCTTCACCTTCAAACACCCTCTTGTGAACTACTGCTTTTATCTGGCTTAGTTCATTCTTTCTCAGAGCAGAGCTGAGTTTGTTGAGCTTTCACTTCCAGAAACCCGCTTACCTGGTTGCTAGTTACACACAACATTGCTTTCAACAGAGTTGACGGCTCTCCTTACAAAAATGTAGGTAAAATATGTCAATGAATTAAATTTTCAAGGAAAGTTCCATCATCCACTTCATCTTTAATCAGATATTTAGAAGCATACATAAAATTCATGCACACAACCACCCAAAACATAGGCTTTAACTTGAGATTCTTCAAACTTCCTGATGAAGTATAGCCAGAGAAAAAAGGCATTTTCTGGGCTGATGCTGCAGGCGTTTCTTGATAGTAAACAACATGCTGGGAGGAACCTGCCCCTCACACACAAGCCCACAGGAAATTACTCCGTGTTTGAAGCCAGCTGCCTGTGAAATGAAGCCCTGTCTCCCCTCCTTGGCTTGTAGCCAAAGGAAGCTCTGCCTTTGAGTAAATCAAGTATGCATGCATAAAACATTTTTGGTCAACACATTGTCAGCATACCAATTACACATGTTGCTTATATTCTGAACTTCCATATTTTTGCTGCAGAGAGTTTAATAAAAATCTAACTGGTAAGTGAGCGATGCCACCGGTCACTTCCATGACTGTCCAAGCCAAACTGCTGAGCTCGACACCTCCTGTTGCTGCTTTACAGTGAAAGTTGTAATCTAGTCACTTTGCCACAAGGCTTTTACTAGGACCAGTAGAATCCGTGTTTATTTTACAGAGAGCGCTACAGGATTTTCCCTCTAATTTAAGATGGCAGGATTTCTAAGCCAGTATGGTTTTCCTCATTGTAGGTCTACATAAGAGTGTGATGCTTTACCTTCCTTTTCTTTACAATGTGATCTCATATTGACATTTTCCCTTTCCATGTCTATATGGACACTACATTACATCTAGCACTGTACTATCTGTGTTATTGCTGATTGCAGCAGGCGTACCTTGATTACAAAATAGTTTCTTAACCACAACAGCACACAGACAACATCATTTGTTCCACACAAATGATTTTTGGCTGCTGATGAAAGCCTCACTGCATCTATGTTTCTAAAATAACAGTCAGAAAAGAATGTTAAATGTTTCCGGGATTATCAATCAAACTGGCCATAGATTAAGGGGACAAAATTAAAACAACAAATAAATGATTGATGATATCTACAGTAAAGCATCAATGATTTATGGAGTGACTTCAAATGTACATCCTTTTTATAGCACACACTAAGATGGAGATAACTTTACTGTTTTCTGACTGAGTGTGGTAGTGTCACCATTTAAGTAATTTTTTTACTAGATCTAAGAACCTTTAACTCCTCTATAGAGGTTTTTGTTATTTTACAAACACACAATAACAAGTCAAATGATTGTAGTCACTCTGTGCAACTCATTTAGGTGGTAATGTTAACAAAAAAATGCTTGGAATGCAAAGATGATGTGTTCAACTTCAGTGGGGAGGCACTACTACGGTTCATAGACCGTAATAAATGTGAGAGACAGAGAGAGGTTGTTTCAGTCTGTGTCAACCTCACAGTGGGCCCTCGCCAGGGTTCGGTCTGGATCCAGGCCAGGCTGTTTCATAATAACAGCAGCGCAGCTGGGGAAAGGAGGGAGGAAGGGGTCTGTGATCCAGCCTCTGCAGGCCACACCCTGGCCTTTAAAGGCATAACTAAACCCTCAGCTCACAGCTCAGCTTGGCCTGAGTACTATGAAGTAAACTTACTACAAATGCTGTCAGACTTTCCTTTACAGCTCCAAGACAAGCTAAGACCTGTGGCTGCATGATGTAACTGGCTCCTTGGCTGAGTAACAATGGAGTGTGTGTGATTATCCATAATCTAATTCTGCTAACATTAATAGCAATTGTTTGTTCTAATAGTAATGCACATTCTTCATGCTTCACAGCTACTTCTTTACACAACACCTTACAACACTGAAGAAGATGAAACTTAAAGCATGAGAAACACAAAGTACAAATGAGTCTTAAAGGTTCCCCTTGAAAAGCCTCTCTGACTTCTGAAACCATTTCAAATATGAAAGGAATGAGCAACAAGCTGTCCTCCACCTACAGCCAATAATCGCTCAGACATGTGAGCATCAGGTTTCACAAGAGAAACAAACTCAGCACTATAGTACAGTAATTACTCAAAAAAGAGGACGAACAAATTACACACTTGTTGTGTCTTTACACAGACCTCAACTTTTTACTGCACAGACACACACATGCATAGTCGGTTTGAACAAAAAATTACTCCATCTAAGAAGAATTTCCTCAATGACGGCAAAACCCACTAAGGCAACAGCATCCAATGGTCGGAAACTTATCCCTGCACTAACATTCCAATCTTAAAGCTGCACTGGTTAGATTTTTACAAAAAACATTTCTCCAGACATGTAAATCATGAGCCTTGAATTGATACTGATAAGACTCTCATTACCTTAAATTTGGACACAATTAATTAAACCAAATTTATTTCAACAAGGTCTCTGGCAGAAAGGCACATGTATGATATCACATTATCACATGTATTATCATATATTATCACTTATCACAACAACAGCAACCAGTATTTTGGTTTAAAATCCCTCATTTAAACAGTGATGTCAGTTAGACTTTGGAGATCCCTTCTCAACCTCAAGAGCATAAAACTACATATTACAATTAAATTTCCTTTGAAAGTACGAAAATGCAAATTTATTAGAAGATCTTCTTGGTATTGGTACCGGTAAGATCATTTATACCTTTGGTATATTTACTAGTGATTATCTGTTATCAGTATCGGCTGGAAAAATAATTAAATGGAAAAAAAAAATCTTTAAAAAAATAACCCAAGAGCATCTCATTTAAAGATGGAGATTCTCTTGACTGGCTTACTGTAATTCTACTTTCTAATCACTGATCAATGCTTTACTTATGACTTTTGTATCTATTACATTTACTTAGGTTACATTTTGACTTTTTTAGCACCTGGCTTTTACAAGAAATTAAACACAGAACTTAACAACTAAGGTGAGTTAAGGGAAGAAAAGACATGCATGTTAACCTTAAAAATGTAGGAAATATTAAGTGTAACCACTGTTTGTCCATTTTACAGTCAGAAGTAAAAGAATAAGACCAACAAGCACCAACACCTCACACACACCGACATGCCATTTTTTGGTCACCCCCTATGTTTTGCTACCACCCCTCTTCAGTCACCCTGTACAAACTGCCCATAACACATCCAGACAAAACACTTGGTGGCGCACACCTGTTTGATAACAAATCCAAACTGATAGTGTTTCTCCCCACATAACAGGTAATATATGTTACATTAATCACCATATTGAAATGCCACAGCATATTCAGCTTCTGTCATTAAACAATTCACAAAACTCTGCAATTTCAAGATTATGTATAGGATATTTAATGCATAAATAAATGATGCATTAATTAAATAAAGTTTTATATAGGCTTGGGTATTGCTTCCAATGATGGTTTTAACACCAATACCAAATCATTTACTGTATTGAACAACAGAGCTAAAGCCCAAGCTCAACATGTATTTATACTTTAATTCTGATTCCCAAAAAAAACAGTGCTATGTAAAGTTTAAACAAATAGAATGCAATCATTTGCAAACAACTGCTGTTTACAAAATGTTCCTGATACAATTACGAGTTTCATTAAGCGGTAAACCTCACCCCATTCTTGCTGGTGACAGACTAAGCCTCTTTCATACCTAGTTGTGATGCTATCACCTGTTACCAATAGACCTGTGGAATGTTCCAAACAGGTGTTCCATGAGCATTCCACAACTTCTCTGGTTTTTGTTGTTCCTGTGCCAACTTGTTTGAAACATGATGCTTGATTTACATTCAGAATAAGCATGTATTCACAAAAACCTATAAAGAAAATACACTGTCTTTCTACTATTTTTAATTCAATATGTCAAAAAATACAGGGTTTTAATTGTGTCTTAATTATGTTATATGTCAACATTCCAACTTTTGAGGAACTTGGGATGTATTTATAGCCAACTTCTCTGGGAACTTAAAAAAGTCAGCAGGCTTCAGAAATTCTGTTTGAGAGGAAAATCTTTGGCCTGCTCTTTTTTACAGTCTGGTACGCAGTCAGCTGGAGGGGGATTACAATTATTTAAACACAGGAGGAATTCTAAGAAACTGTGACCTTACATCCAACACAAAACTTGATGTTGAGAGCAAAAAAATGTCAACACTCTTTTTCAACAGAAACTTCATTCATTCAAACACCTATCAGCCTTTTGTGTGTGCATTAACAGTCTCTGTAAGCGGGTGTGATTCCAGTCATGTAAGAACAGGTATATGGGTGACGCTATTCATCCAATCAATATGTGCTCAAAACACACGCTGATTTAATTATCATGTCAAAGAGCAAGTGATTTACTGGCCCCACTTGGTCTGCAATTCAGATACAACAACTGATAAGAACCAGTTCTATCAGTCGAGAGATCTATGGTTGTTGTAGTTTTGTTCTAACTAACAACAGAGAAGAAACTCCATCATGCTAGAGCTAAAGTAAAGTGTGAGTGTTCTGGAGGGAAATGAAAGCTGGAAGGTGTGAATGTGGTTTGTTGGCTTGAGGTGATCGAGGTTTAGCCACAGGTTCATTCATAAGGCAAAAAGTTGAAGTAATGACTTTCAAGAGTCCATTAGAGGGTCTTAAGGGTCACCCAATAAAAAGATTGACTGTCCAATTCAAAGAAAAGTAATTTAGGCAAATAAAAGGTAAATATTTATGTAGTCTTGGACAGTTATAGGCCCTTTCGTAAAATCATCTTGTCGAAAAAGGAAGCCTGTGGTAAAAACAAATGCAAATTCATTACTGAAAAAAAAATAATTCATTGACTAGTTACAGCTGTACGTCACCGGTTGTTGGTCAAAGTTTTTGAGTAAATTAGTTAAATGAATCCGCTAACTTCTGATGTCACATCTGTAGCCACTTCAAAGACGAGTAACGTCATGCTGTAGATGAGCGTTAAGTTGCCGCTGTAACGAGTGTGCTCATTTATTTTGCTAACCACTAAATTTGAAATCAGTACAACGTTGCCCATCTCAACACTACAGTAACGTTACTCTACATAAAGCAATTGGACTACTTTGAGTAAAGTTAACGCAACTTGTCCCATCTCGCTTCCGAGTACAGTGTACCGTTGTGCTTCTGCAATAATAGAATGGGATAATAATGGGAAAAGCGTGTAATTTGAAAAGATTATCCGAACTCACTCTGCCAGAGGAGCGACTTCTGCTGGAGACCACGGGCGGCGGCAGTTCCTCGTCGCTCGAAAAGGCGTCCAGAGTCGTGGCCGTGACATGTTTGTTGTTCTGAGCGGTCAGGTTCTTCAGATAAAGCTGCACATACACGTCTTTGGTCGGGTTGCCGCTCGGAAGCTCAACATTGTTGGCGATGAGTTCGTTCTTCAGCTTGTCCTTGGTGAGCACAGACGGGTCGTCCAGATACTCCGGCATGTCGGCGCGCGGATGGAGAGACGGTTACTGTCGCCTGGGTGAAGTTAGCAAGCTAACTCTGAGGGAAAATGGGATAGATGAGGAGGATGTTTGGTCCGAGCGGAACAGCTAACCAGCGCCTCTTACTGGATTTTATTCGCGAAACAAAGAATAGCGTTAGCTGAAGAGGACAGAAACTCTGTGCAAAGGGAAAAAAAGGAATCACAAAAAGAAATGAGTTTGACTCGCCTTCGTTGCTTTCGCTTCCTCTTCCACGAGGAATGGAGAAATGAAATTGTTCCTTTGTGTGCTTTGGGTAAAATCTACATCAGGCAGCTGTTACTCGTGGGGATGACCCGGGCCGGAAGTGACTCTCGGTCGGGACCGGCTCCTATTGGTCAGATGCGGTCAGAGCGAGCTTTCTGATTGGTGAAATAAACACGCTGGTATTGAAAAACCAGCGCCGTGTTGAAAACGAACTCACGTCATGAGTTTGTGGCTTGATCAATCACCCACATGAATTGGAATAAAAATGAAGCCCATAGACAATTGGTAGTGAAAGTCTTTAGGTGTGTGATAGCATTATCATAACATTTTGTGTCCTTGCCACACTTATTAATAGTTATGCTTAACATGAAAGCGAAACTAATGCTTGTACTGAAGTGAGGTGAGGGAAGAAAAGAGAGAGTAAACCCAGTTTGCTCTTAGTGCATTACTTACGAGAGCAGTAATGCGTTTGTTTATTTCATCACCGGACAAATGCAGACAAAAACGAAAATGAAAAAAGACATTTCCTTACTTTCCATTTTGCCACAAAACAATATTTTCTTTTATTTGGGCGCTGAACTTTACATACTTAACCAGTTCAACAGCAGCAGATGCTTAAAGCAATTTTTTAAAGAAATAAAAGCAACTTAACTTTAGCACAAACTGTGCAACAATCTAATAATCTTGTAACTATAAACTGAAAGTAAAGGCCTTGGTCCAGCTCATTAAATTTTTTTATTGTTGAAGCCATAACCAATCTGAACTTTCTGTGGTTTGGCAGGGTTTAAGGTTCAAGGCTTTAGAGAATTTAAAATAAGTTTAAGCAGAAAGA
The DNA here is from genome assembly GCA_029783725.1 of Acanthurus tractus. Taxonomy (NCBI): domain Eukaryota; kingdom Metazoa; phylum Chordata; class Actinopteri; order Acanthuriformes; family Acanthuridae; genus Acanthurus; species Acanthurus tractus. Next base: position 377,893 of record JAQNCA010000018.1, read on the forward strand.
CAGAATTGGACTGATCAGAGAGAAAGCAGGCAGCAATGAGACAACACTCACAGCTCTACTGCTTCACTCTGCAGACCATAGTGTCTGTATGACTGCATAAAATCAGTGTGTGAACATATGTTTGTGGATGTAAGTGAGTCACTGGTTGGGCTACGACAAACAGGGCAATCATAACAGCCACATCTATTCCTGATGGATGGAGATGCTCAGGACTCTGCTCCTTGCTGGGGCACGATAGAACACTGGAATGCCCCTCTGCTCGTCTCCTTTACTTCTTCATTTTCTCTCCTCACTCTGCTTTCAAACAGCACTGCTATCTTCTCAAGCTTTGATCTCAGGGGCTGAGGTGTACAGCTGCTCAGAGTTCTCTGTCCCGAGGTCCTCTGAGGGTAGAACAAAAGAAACAAATCGAGACTTAGAAAAATCATTTTCAAAATTATACATACATACCTACATACATACATTCATATTTGAATATGTATACATATATACATATACAAATATTTATATTTATATACATACATATATATACATATTACGTTGTTACTGTTACACAAGGTTGTGACTATTTATGGTTCTTTCAATAATTATTGATCTAAATTGCTCATTTATCACATGAACCTTTAAACCATCATTATGGTTATATATTTCTCATCATTATTAAACTTTAGAGGGAAACAAATTTGCATTTGCTTTATCTACATTAAACTTCAATAAGTGACTGATATAGCTTATAATAGAAAAGACATGATCAAATGACATCATCACTCACAGGAAAATGATGGCACAAATGAAAATAAAAACAACTATATTCATTGCTCATAAATAATAAGTTAAGATTAAGTTAATGAATGTGCCTTTGAGAAACATTTTACATTTTACAGAACTTTCACTGCAAATTGCAAAATGCTTAAATGAACAGCATTTACACAGTGCTTTTCTCGTCTCACCATGCAGCACAAGTCAACATTTACCCCAGTTCACACACACATTCATACACTAACTGCAAGAACTTATATTGGGCTAGACACCAACCTGGGACACACACACACACATTCATCCAGCAATGTAAGGGCCATCAGGAGCAATATGAGGTTCAGTATCTTGCCCAAAATAATAACACAATCAATGACATTGGTGAACAGCCCGAACCATCAATATTTTACTCTAAGGTTCTCACCTTATTTTTCATGCCCCACCTGTAATTACACGTATAGCTATCTCTGAAAACAGCCTGAAGTCCGCATGACGAGCGCACATTCTTTTATCAATATCACTTTATTTATGGGAGAGGGACATCATTTAAACATCTGGCCTCTGGACATTTTCTTCATAGTTTCACATTTTTTTGCTCAAACACGTGCAAATAAAATGCAATAACCTGAATAATTTGAACTTGTTTCTATGTGTCGAGTCAGCACTTTAAGAAGCATGTGGTCATTGTTATCAAGAAAAGCCAGCACACTGACAGGAGATAATGACAAAATGTACATTATGTGGACTCTTATGGTCACAAAGAAAGTAAACCAGCAATGTCCAAACAAATGAATGGCGTTACCAGGAAGGACACATTTCCACAGCCCATAGGTTTTCCCGACAGCTGTCTGCCACAGTCGGAGCGTGCCGTCCTCAGAGCCGCTGGCATACAGTTCACCATCCGGACTGAAGCGAACACAGTGCACTGGACCAAAGTGACCTTTATAGGACTCTGCAGACAGCAGTGACAGCAACAGCATTTAAAAAGAGTTACTTTCATTTAGTTTCATTTATTTTATGTGTGATGTTGGGAATTTGGCTTTTTTGCATTGTGCATTAAACAAGTTTGTTTTTATTAAAAAAGGACAACAAACAACCCTTTACCATACATACTAAAGCAGGTCAATCTCTACCTTAAACTGATATTATTACTTTAAAAGATTCTATTCTAAAAGGAGTAAAAGTGCTCTCAAACTATCTTGGGTCTTGAGAAGAAGCTTCTCTCTGCTCCTTACCCAGCTCTTCCTTGGTGCTGTAGTCAAATTTGTAGAGCTTGAAGTCCTCTCCACCAGCGACAAAAAAGTCCTTCTCTGGGTGGAGTGAGGCTGAGTTGATGGGAGCGGGGGCCTCCACTGTCTTGATCAAGTCCAGGCTGGAAAGTTAACAGAATAATTTAAATTCATAACCATGTTTTTGTAGAGACAATGAAGATCTACAGCATCTTTATCTTTGGCAGCCAAGTCTTCAGAACAATATTGCACAATTATTAAGGCCATGGATATTTAACTACATGTACACTTAAAGACACAAATATCTCAATTCTTCCCTTCAGGCTCTTTACAACCATTTCAATAATCAAGTTTTAATAAAAGCTGTTCTGAGAGGATCAATAAAAAAAAGCCCCAATTTAATGTTTTGATGCATATGAATAAAAGAGCTTTGCTGACTGATTTTTTCACAAAAACAACCTTTGCTGTATGCTTCCTTGTAAATTAAGTGTAAGATGTAGACGAAACTGCATTGTATTCTTTCAGCCCCACCAGCTGTGGCCCACAGCTATGTATGTGCATGTGAGTGAGACAGTGCATGTGTGAAGTGAAGTGTGTATGCTTTTTTATGAGTAGCACAATTAGCTGCTGTTTATTTTATGGAATTGTTCATTTATATGTGTTGCAGCTGTACATTTTCAGACATGAAAAGAGATCTTGTCTTGGCCTTTCATTTTGATATATTTCTGAACATGTAGCCTACTTCACAGAAAATACCAAGATATATATATTATGTATCATCAATCATTCTACAAATACATTCATAAAATGTTTGGCCCATATTACTTAGACTCGTTGCCAACTAAAACAAATAAAGGATGAGCAGTTTAGCTGTTTTGATATGGACACTTACAGTCTGAGAAAATTCATATCAGTATGGACATGTTAGCTTCCAGGATGTATATAGCGGGTGAGCAGTGTACCTTAGTGCGTTGTAAAAAGCAATGGTCTTTCCATAGGTGATCACAAGAATCTCTCCATCAGACATGTACTCCATGCTGCTCACAGACACATCAAATGTCAGCGTCTTCACCTCCTCCATGGAGCTTCTGTCCCAAAGCCTAGACACAAACATGCACACACAGACAGGCTTTTACTTCTGATAGATCTGTTGTGTTTGCTATCAGGGAAAAATTGTCTGTAGGCGGACAGTCTCTGTGACAGTAAGGAGTTAAAGTCCCTTTTTTTTTCTAGGAACAGAAAAAGAAAAGCATCAGAAACCAAAGACAGACAACCCACTGACCTTATGGTTTTATCCTCTGCAGCAGAGAGGATCTGCTTGTCGTCGTTACACCACAGGGCTTTTTTAATGGCTGAGGTGTGGCCTGCAATCTCCTGAGGTGCTTCAACACAAAAACGTGTAACAGTTAATTCCATGGGAGGACAAAAAAGGCACAACAGTCAGGATATGAGAGGGTTTACTTATGCCTCTCTTTTTATAAATCACAGAGTTTCACACGGTCCAATTTTAAGTTAGATCTGTCAGCAGCAGGGGGCAGTGGTGTGTTGACCAGAGCAGGATTTACAGAAAGTGATTAGGAAACTCCAAAGGTTTCCATTGTAAAGCTCAACACAGAAACAAAAATCTATCCTTTCTCACATTGATCTTTAAATGGGCAAGTTCCCTCTCTGACACATTCACTTACCTGCTTCAGGATTGCTGAGATCATAGATACGCAGCAGCTTGTCGTTTCCCCCCGTGAGCAAACAGTTGCTGTCCTGAGAGGATGCAGAGATAAGTTAAGAAGCGTGAGCAGTTAAAGAAAAATTATGACATATAAACAAAGAAATGCTCGTATTCACAAGTTTGTTATTTCATAACACTTCAGACACGGCACTGACCTGAGTAAAGCTGACAGTTTTGACGATGTGTTTGTGTGCCAGTGTCAGGACCTCATCTCCACTCACTGCATCCCACACCTTTCTGAAAAGCACAGAGGTCATCTTCAGTACACAGCTTTTGTAGCTGCAAAAGGGCTGATAATGGATAAAAAGTCAGCTATTGAGGTATAATCTTCTCCTCAGTTCAACCCTTTAATGCATTTGTCAGTTTTATAGCAGTGGAATTCTCTCGCTGAGAGGCTCGGTTGTTTGTAACCATTTGTATGTTTATATGACAAGTTCGTTGTTAGGGTTGGCCTCTTTAAAGGAGCAGCTGTTAAATATAGTATAACACCATCAGGTGGTGCACCAAGATGAATGCACTGCTCTGCTCCTGATTGCATACAGAGGTTGTCTGGTTCAGCAGTTCTAGCTTACTGAAAGTCTGATACATTCCCAGTTGCATCTCTACCCTAATATTTATTGTCCATTCTTTTTGTTTACCTGAATGAGCTTTTTGCTCTTATGATTTATTCTATCCAGAGGAGGGCAGCTGTGTGCAAAGCCATTTTACACAGAAGTTAGCACACAACTCTCTCTCACTTTCACATGGCAAGTTGTGCAATCAGATCTTTTGCTCAAATCACTTAATCAACCGGAGCAGCGTGATTTTAAGTTTACATCCCACTTAAAGATAAATATGCCTAAACTGCATTTTTACAGAACTTCTTCTAGCCCACATCACAGCAGCCTGATCAAACTGCCTAAGTTAAAAAGAATGGCAGAAGTTTTGTTTTTCATTACAACACCTGAATGTGGTGGTTTGAATGAAGTCTAATGGCAGGGTCTTTCATATTTACACTTAATGCTAATGTTATTAAAGTTACATTTCTTCCCAAAGTTAGGTTAAATATACTTTGCACTAATTTACTACAACTTTGTACATCCACCCAGTCTTCATCCACCCCCTGTTTACCTTTGTAAACAAAGTTGGCCTCGCCTGAGAAATCAGCCACAAAAAGGAAGAGGGTGAACAAGAGGGATAACAGCAGGACAACTAACTTTACAACTATGCCAATCATGGTCATTTTGGATTAAGTGAAAGTAGGGCAACTAATCTGGCTTCATGATCGGTAGAACTCTTCTTTTTTTGCTTATTGCTGTAAGACTTAAATACTGCATGTGCACAACTGAACTGAAAGGCGTTGACATTTTTCTACATTGTTCAGAGAGATAAATAGTATTAGCTTACTTCCACATTTCAGTGTGTACAGGTTGGCAGGTCTGATAACTCGGTTGATGAGGCTTAAATTAAGGGTGCTTTCCCCCTGTGCATCAGATTTTATTTCTCCAACAGTAGTTCTGTAACTCTGTAGTTGACAAACGAGATTAACTCTGCATTCATAAAATTCTGCTGGTTGCTGCATTACTGGCTAGACTCTATGTTTTATTGATAGGAATTTAAATTTAAATGTGCACACAACTCAAGCCTCAGGTAACCGGACAAGGTTGCGAAGAGTGCGCAACGTTAACAAATAAACAAACAAAAACACCTCTAACTATGATTACCATGAGCATCTTCCACTATAGTTCACTTAAGAAGTACATGGTTGTGCTTGTTGGTGAGATTAAAAAACAATAAAAGAAATCATTCATAGATTGCCATTTGTCTGGTAAACTGTACTGCCTCTGTGTGTTGGAAGTCCTGTTTGGACTCTGTTGAGCTCATGTCTGTAAGAATAATTAGCTCATTTTTTACAGGAAGTTGGTGAGTAACTAAGTTTTCATATTTGCAGCAAAGGTTACTTGTGATTTACCTCAGATAAAAGGGAGCTTTGCTTAAACATCTTATTTTTGATAATGAATGGAGTGAGCTTACTATCACATCATGTGTAGATTGGTGTACTGGGGTAACTCAAGCAAGACCAAGTGAATGCAACTCTCAACTCTTCACCTGTTAGCTTACAACAATCTTAATGTAGACACAGTCTAAAAGAGGGCAGTATTCTACATGACAAGATGACTTGGTTTCAAGAAACAAGCCTGTTAGGCCCACATAGGTGTGGACTCTCCACTCACGCTGTGAAGTCAGCTGCAGCAGTGGCTGCCTTGGTGGCGTCCATGTTCAGAGTGGCTCCCCAGACAGCACCTTTGTGACCCAGAAACGTTCCTATCCAGTCCCCTGTGTCTCCCTGGCGCAACATGGGCTTGCCATCTAACAAAAGGAAAAGCAGGGAGGTTACAAAGGTGAAATCAGAGCAGTGTATCAGCAGATGACAGCTGTGACAAAACCTGTGGATACTGCAGACAACAGGTGTCGAACAATATGCCCCACTTGATTACAGATTATAATTTTAAAAGACTCTCAAAGAACCAAAATATTCTGAGAGTACATTTTCATTCAAAGTAAAGAACACAAGTGTGATTACCTCTACCAGTACTCAAAAAATGTAGCTTAATTAGCTATATGTTAACGTAGACTTTGAGAAACTAATCCGTGTTTCACAAAGCAGATGGGATGCTGAGCGGCGTACAGTTTTCAGTATGAATCCACTCCCTAAAGTCTTTGCTATGTAACGTTTAAATAAAACGTTAAGGCCCTCTTCGACTTTCAGTAACGCTTATGTGCCTCACAGACTGTCACAGTCCAACCATCTCACCCTTGCAGGCGCTGATGAGAAAGTATCCATAGGGAGTGATTCCACTGAAGGCCAGGTCCACCACGGGCCGGGTGTGACCGGAGCAGGTGAGCGGAGTCTGTCTCATCGCCATGGTACTCCAACCGGGCAGGGGACGGTTAGCACGTAGGGAGGAGACAGTGGAACGACAGTTGCTAGCTCGCTGGCTAGACCGGCTAGCGGGCTAAAAGAAACCCAAGACAGCAAGGTAGCTAGTATTTTGATTAACAACTTCACTTGCCAGAAGTTGGATTCTGATTTGACTGTAGCTACGATGAGTGAGAATTATCCACGTAGGTTAGTCAAACTGAACAGTGGGTCTCCCCCCCAGCGAAGGAATGGCTATCGTGCTAATAGCTACAACATTGCAACTAACTAGCAACGTGCAACGCGGCGCAACTGCCGCAAAGATGATATAGCCCAGTGTTCCGCTGTTCACAACAGAGACAATACTTCCGCTGAGATATTTTTCACAACAAATGTGTAATCTCTTCAAATGACCACTGACCGACTGTGGTGTGATTAAGTGCTTAACTTAAAGTAAATTAATACGTGTAACAAAAATAAACATATTTTAGATGCATGGCTGTACTGTGAAATACGATCCACTATAAATCAGATAAAAATTATATTAAAGTTCATTGCTTTTACTCTGAAGGCTGGACAACGACTTCTTCATGTACTTTATAGGAGGATAAACAAATCGTTATTACTTTGCTGCCACCTGCGGGAAACTGATACCACTCTTTACACACGCAGTGGACATCAACACGACAACATTCGTCCTCAGCTGTCTCGTTTCTTGAGTATTTTAGTTAAATAACCTACTTGGTAATGTGCATTGACCTCATTATTTCATTTCTGATATAGTCTAGCCAAATTTTCTCACGAAATATTGTGCTAATAATTTTTATTGTCAGTGCAGGATCACTGGGTACACAAATATTGTTTTGAAGGATTGTTGGAGTATGCACATTTCACAACGATTGCATATCACTGTAAGAATTAAAGATTAGAATATTATAAGTTGTGGTGGCATTTTAGTGTTTATAAAGAGGTTACAATAAATTGGCTAAATGAGTGCATTAATGCAATAGGCCCCATGTCTTAGACTAATATATACAATTTATAGTTCATGAGTAAACATTTTTGCTCCTTTGCAACACTTACAATTCTGAAGTGATAAAAGACACCAGATATATGTCTTTGTGTCCTTTTGTTTGTTTGTTTGTTTGTGCTAACAATTTGTCTATTAACATCATACCTTACCTATTTGGGCATATCCTGATAGTGAAAAGAAACAATATGTAAGCCAAAAAAAGTTATAAAATGTATATCAATCTAAAATACAGTTTTGTGGAATTTACTACCCCCTCCCTGCACAGAACTGAACATCGTTTAATGCACATTTCACCTTAGAAATAGAAATCTATGTTTGTAGTCTAATAAGCTTTAAACATGAAAAAATGAAAACCTCGACATGTTTTACTGCAAAATAAAGAAAAATTCTCTGTAGCCCACAGATCACTCTGATCTGCAGAGGGCGCATACAGCTCTCAATATGTAATGTGTCATTATGCAAGGCTGAGCTGTATTCCTCGCACTGTGGATCCAAACCTGAGAGTATGCAGCAGGATGCCAGAGAGCGGGGAGCGTGCCTTGCTTCACGGCTACAGGCAGAGATGGCGCCCCGATGCCGGTGAATAAGCAGAAAAACAGAGCAGAGGGAGGGGAAAGGGATGCAGCGAAAGATAAGAATCTGCGACACTTACAGCATCACATGGAAGAAGATGACTTTCTCTGGCGATGATGACAGAGCTTTGTGGATATTTTAGAATGGTTCATCTTCTTTTTACATGAGATTTTAAGCATCGGTCTGATTTCACAAAGGAGGGGAGGCGGTGGAGGTTTGTTGTCTACCTCAGCTGTTTCTCCCTCCGGTGGCTCTCTGCTCATCCGACGCAGGGAGGAGAGGGCAGAGGGAGGGAGAGAGGGGCGATGGCTGCCGGTGGAGCAGGATGCGGGGACACGGTGGAGCAGTGTCGGGCCGAGGTGGAGCGCCTGAGCCGGGAGCTGGCGGAGGCCAACCGAGAAAAAATCCGGGCGGCGGAGTGCGGCTTGGTGGTTCTGGAGGAGAACCAGAGCCTGAAGCAGCAGTACGCTGAGCTGGAGGCCGAGCAGGAGGCGCTGAGGCTGGAGCTGGAGCAGCTGCAGGAGGTGGGCTCAGCAGCAGGGGCAACGTTAAAAGTAAAGCATAGTTACTTACAAGAATGTCGTTACTGACGCGTTTACAGCACGTAGGCCCAGAGGAGCTGTTTTATATAGCATTTATCTAGTCTTCCGACTACCCAAGTGCCTTTCAACATAAGCCAGATTTCACCTATTCACACACCATTGTCAGGTGTCTGCTGAACGGTGACAACCTGCTCACCAGAAATTCATAGGTTGCACACAGTCACACATCTCTCCACACATGAAACAGCCGTCTGAGGCAATTTGGGGAGCCGTATCTTGCCCAAGGACGCCTAGGCAGACTGAACAAATCGGGAATGGAGCACACCACGCTCAAAAAAAAAATGTACCAAAAACGTTGACTTTAAGGATTTCAATTACATGACGTTTTTCCAACTAATTTTATTAGGCGACTTTAATGCAAGGATCCATTTACTTTACATACTGTTGAATTATTCTGATCAAATAAACATTTAGTTTTATACATTTCAGTTACAGTTGACATGATAATAATGCTTCATGTTTATTGGGGCCAGGAATCATTATGAGTGACCTTCTGATAAGTAGATGACCCGCTCTACCTGAGCCACAGCCGCTTTTGAGAATTGGTGACTAACTATAATATTCCATTACATGAAATCTGTTTCAGAACAGGAGATGTTATCATAAAAAAGTTTACTTACTTCATAATAGCATTAATGCAAAATTCTTTGGTAAATTGTTAAATATGACCTACATAAAAGTTTGTTGTAATATTCAGATGACCTTTGAACATTAATAGAGAATAAGAGACTTTGTGTGATTTGGCCCAATATATTCAAATTATACAAGTGTTAATAGTAACATGAAATGAGATAGAAATATCAATAACAACATCCTTCTTCAGGACTTTCACAGGGTGTTAACAGACCAATCTCTAAAACAGATACAACTGGTCTTTCCTCTGAAGAAGATTAGATTTTCTTCCCTAGAAGTAATGTTATCCATGACTCATTTAAATAGAGAGTCAGAGTGACTCCTTACAGTGTTAGGGGACTGAACTGTTAGCACTCTACCAATACTGTCTCAGGAGAAAGGGGTGGCCACAGCATGGCTGGTGCAGAGTTGGTGGTTTGTTGACTTTTGGTGCTGAAGTGATGAGCCTATGAAAAATTAACAAGTGAGTTGAAATAATAATAAAAAAGCTTTACAAATGTCATTTTTACAATTGTGCAGGCATATTTGTGGCCTAGGAACTATGCATTAAATCGAAAACCTTCATTATTTACATTTTATATTTTTAATTACCTTTGTCATATGCCACTAACACAACACAGCAGGCACCGGTAGTTGTATAGGTAGTCAGAGGATTAACAGGAACTAGTTATTCAGTTTTTGCCACATGGCCTTATGTCAGCTCACTATGCTGTGGTTTAAAGGAGTTGTTTTTCTTGATACTAAAAGGCTACATAACAGACTGTAAAGGTAACAGTGACATACTGTAAGCATTTGTAACAAACAACCACTGACACAAAGCAACAGCAGCCTTCATTTGGAATCACGTTTATGTCTGATGAATGTATCGTTAATGGTCACTCTCCTTTAGAGTGATCATTCACAAATATCTAGCTGCTGTATATATTTAAAAACAATGTAATATAATACAATATTTTTTCCCATATCTGATGATGTTGTAAATGTTAATGTTGTTAGTATTCTGTTTCACCTCTGGGCTCATTCAGTGATCCATCTCTGTCGAGTCTGATAGTTAATCTCATGTAATGAGCTGTGCCAGCCTCACTTGTGATCAACTCATTTTTCTGATCAATATGTGTCAGAACTGCATTTACCAGCATGTAGCTGATGTATGTGACCACTAATTCACCAGTTTTACCAGCTGTTATACAGATGAATCCGGGCTGGGCTCAATAGCTGACTGTGCACTTACATCCTGAAGGTCAGGATGTATGTGAGTGTGTGTGTGTTTGTCTGTGGTGGTTGTACATATCTATGTGTGTATGACTTTGATTGGCTTAGAGGGGAAACGAGCAACAGTGCCTTCATACATACGATGTGACAACAGTATGTGTTTTAAACTGCTATTTAAACAGTCCAGTTAACTATAACCACTTTGTTATTGACAGCAGGGGTCTGTGGGAGTAAAAAAAAGATATGAAACTTAAACAACTCATTGTAGGTTTGCCCAGTATAACCATGACTACTGTCAGCTGCAATGGAGATGTATTTATATCCACATTGTACTCAGGAAGCTAACATATGAAAGATTTGGGCATCATATCTACAAAAAGTTTGACATACAGGATCTACAGGATAAAGAAGTAAAGTTGAATTCACTTTGCACAATGTGGTTTAATTTGTCCCACTGAGCACTTGACTTGGGGCTTCAAGTAAAATTTTTGTTTTTGTTTGTTGTTATTATATTGAATCAATAATGGTTTAGCCTGTGACACGTGAAATGGCAGTTGCACTTTCCAAGAACCTGGTGTATCTCATCTGCTCTTTTTGTGGGCATAGCAGTTGAAAATTAAAAAATATTTTGTTTGCTATTGTTTAGAAAGCATTTCATACCGGAAAAGCTGGAATCATATAATGTTTGGTATATCATAATGGCACAGACATAAATAACTCCAAACAATGTTCCTGCTTGACTTTTATCGATCTACGTTACATAGATTTAGGAAACCGGTAAATACAAACCCTTGTTTGTTAAAATGATCTTGGTGTTTGTCAGGATTTCTGGGTAAACACTAAGATGGTGTCTTTTTTTGCAGACAAAAAAAATATTTTTTGTAATTTAAAGCTGAGAAAAGACTACAAAAAGTTGAGCTGTCAAACAAAAAACTAAGGAAGAAGGCAGAAGGGAAATCCATAATCTAGAAAAAAGACAAAATACTGAACTGAGTAAAACCAGGAAGACACAAGGAAGAAGGCAGGGATGCAAGTAGGACTCAAGGAGCGAACACATTGGGAGTAGGGAGCTGAGAACTGACAACTCAAAGAGAGAGAAATACAGAAATTCACTATGGAGAGAAAACCAAAAAGGAAGGAGTGAAACTAGCCATCAATAAAAAGGCAGGAGAGCAAATAAAAACAGTAGTGAATACACTAAAAACCAAACAAAGACAGTGTTTCTCAAACATGGGAGGTTTTTCATCTGAAAATAAGCTTTTGTAATAAACTAGAAATAGTCTTGTTCATTTACACTCACCAAGTTGTTATAATCAATTGATTATTTTAATCAAGTGGGCAACAACATGTAGTTCTCATGACAGCTATCATTAAGACATTACTGTGTTAATGATAAATGATATATTCTTTAGTATTACATATTTTAAAGCCGCACACTAACATCATGTCTTATGACAAAGATCACCTTGATTTAACGCAAAGAGCAATTATGAGGGTAACAGCAAAAAAATTAGTTTTTGGAAGAGGCTCTCTGTCCTTGACCATTTTTACTCTTTACTCTCTCCAATGGGCTGCATCCATCAGCACCAATAGTCATTGTGTCTCCTCTGGAACTCTGCTACTCAATACCTTTCATTTCATCTTTTGCCAGTCCATTTAAGCTCATTTGACTGCTTTTGGTCCTCTCTGTCACAAGGCTTCCTGCCTGAAAAATGTTCACACCAATGTGAGAGAGATAATACCTTGTTTATTGTTACTTGTTTAAAAATTTGTCTTCGTTAATTGACAATGAAAGATTTATGGAAACTTGTCCCCACCACAAAATCCTGGAGTAATGTGTTGCGCTTGATGGGTGGACTGTGTTCTAAGCCAACAGAGAGTAGAATTTTGGCAGCAGGAGAGAAGGCTGACTCTGTTTTTAACATGGCTGATGCTTGGTGCTTAAATGTAGCTAAAGTTGATGAACAGTGTTTCCCAGATATACTCTCAATATGAAAATATCAACCATATTATCATCACTGTCTTGTTCCTGCTGTTCACAGTACCCCAGACAACATTTAAAATATACCCTTATTTACCAGGTGTGTATGTATATATGTAAATATAAATAAATATTTTCTATTATAAATGTAATTATCTGGGTAGGCTTGTATGTCATACCTGTGTATTATGAAGTACTAAAACTTTGATTATTTTGTGCAACCCTGTCTTGACGCATAAATCCCCTTGATGCCATGATAACAACATCTTCAAAATTGAAATTCAAGCACTGATTAAAATCAAGCACTTGTTTCTCCACTTAAGATTTGTATTTGATGTAAAAATAAGAACCCAGAAATAATTTTCTTACTCAAAGGGTGAGCTCTTCACAAATAGTGCAAACAGAGCAGATACCTCAGTTTCCTCTGTCTGAGCTTGACTTATGAGCAGGGCTGAATGTAAGGCCATGGAGTGCAAATCTGAGGTTATATAACTAGTTTCTTCAATAAATGATTTAACACTGAGGTGCTTGCTCCAAAGATATTCACATGCAAGAAACTCAAGCACCATTCACACTAAAATGTACTGTTTTTGAATCTTTTCTGTAAGGTAAGCTAGTCTCAACAAGTGAAGTTAAACAGGCAAGGGTGTCTAATTCCAAGAGTAAGGATGTGAGGTCTGCTATAAAATACTATATAAAGTTATAGTATTATCAGCATTTTGTTACTATCATAGTGTAACACTTTTCGTTGTTGGCCAAGAGATATTCACTGGAGATCAAGTGGTTGTTTTGTTTCTTTTTCTTTGCGGGCATGTGTGAGTGTATGTATCAATCTGCAGCTTATCTCACATACTCCTGGTCCCATCTGTCTGATATTTGGTGTGCACAAGTATGACTGTATGTTTGGACTTCTTGTGGTTGTGGTGACTCACAGTGTTCAGAAAACCTATTTTGTTGACCATTTGGTCTAACAGTATATCATATTTAATACTGACTCCTTACTCCGTTTAACCAGCAAGTAGCGGCCAAAAGTAACAAACAATTGCTTCCAGTTGGAATCTTATTTCTGCCAGAGATACTGGAACAAAAGGCAATTCCCCAACTGGCATGACTAAAAACAAGGACAACCTAGTCTGATGCTGGCAACATTTTGTCCTTATGTTCTGGTTAAGAAATCCATGGAAACATCCACAGTAAATTGGGTTTTTGTCGTAAACCGGAGCATCTGCAAGTCTTTTTCAATATCTAATAAGCTATGATCCACAAGCTTAATAAAATAAAAAGAATAACTAATCTTACGGATGGATGTAAACCTCAACTGAACAAGTTGGTGGAGGCATACATTTGCAAGGAAGTAATCCTGGTTTCCAAAAAAACCCTGAAATTGTCATGATCTGTCATTTGAGTGTTTTAGTTCAGCTAGTTCCTAAGTTGACTGTTAAGTTTTCTCTGTTTAGGTTTATCTATCCTTGTTTTGTTATGTTTCCTGTTTTATATTGGTGATCCTACTCCATGTCTTGTTTACCCAGGTCCTGTCAAGTTTCCATCCTTTTGTAATTACTGGTCCTGCCCTGATGTGTTTCACCTGTGTTGATTTCTCCACCTGTGTCTCATTATCCTAGAATGTATAGTCTCTAGCTGCAGTGGAATAGTCCATCTTACTTAGGAAGGCTCCTAACCGAGTAAAATGATGATCCAGAAGTAGTTCGTGATAACAGTTGTTCAAATTGTCTAAATTCTAAGGAAAGGTGGCTCAGTGCTTCTTTTCGTATCTCCTTTAGCATAGGATGTACGGGAGCATCCTTTACGAAAGGAAAGGAGATTTTTACAATTCTCTGAGGCAGCAACATTCATAAGTGGCACATTATTCAATTGCTCATGAATTTGAACAAATGGGACACAGATCATATAGCCTAAGTTACCATTGCTCATTGATCCCTTCCAAATTATACCATAACATGCTTTAACTTGCTAATATTCTGATGCCTGTGTTTTGACGTTATGTTAAGCTTATAGTCCAACCATGAGTGTCGCACTGCAGTCCATGTAAAATTATTGAGGTGAAAAACGTAGAACAATAATAATGAGTGGACAAGTGTAGTGTTTTTTTAAATATCACTTCCAACATTCGTAATGCAGTTGTATTTTTTACTGAGCTGTTCGTGTTAAAATTTTCTGCAAGGAACTAGACCGTCAGTACGCATAATCAGCACCGTTGCACCGTTTGTAGTTCTTTGTAGTCCATCTTTGGAACATTGTAGTTTCACCACAGTACATCCCCCTCATGGATTTAAGGGGTGACTGTTCGACTGCAGCCTCTGTGTTTCAACTTTGTCTTTGTTCGATCATTTGGTGTCTTTCCTGGTGCGGTTCTCTTCCCTTGGTTCCCAGATGGTAAAGAAATGGGCAGTTGTCTCACCTTCCAGCAAGATTTATCGTCATAAGATAGCTTAAAATCTTCTTCTGAAGAAGTAAAAAAAAGTCATATGTCTTTTATTCTCAGCATTCCTGTCACTTAGTTGTTGTCATGTGTGTTAGCTAATCAGGTGACAGAGTAGCTGATTTAATTTTATAATCGTGGTCTCCACAGCCTGAGGAAAGCTCCAACAGTTTTAAAGAACCAACCACAGAACCCTGGTAGCCCCGAAACAACAAGTTAAAGACCTCTGGGCACAAATTTTGGGTCCCCTGACTAACTTGGCATGACATGATGAAGACGATAATGCATCACACGTTGCTTATGCTTTTACTCACACATATTTTCTGTGTCTCTGTGTCTTGTCTGTCTTTCTGTTTGTCTTTTCCTCCTCCCCACTTAAAGTTCTGTTTCTATTCTGCAACCTTGTTCTCCAGGTGTCACTGTGTCAGGTGATCACCTCTGCTTCTCTCTCTTCACCTCTTGATAAAAATGGGTGCAAACAGCCCAGGTCACCTAAAATCTAACCCAGTCTCTGGTTTTGTGTTGAATATTTTTTTTCTTTCTTTCTTTAAAAAGACTATAAGGGAGTGTGTGTATCTCGCTTTTGGCAAAGAGGCATACACACCTTTAATTTATATGAGAGTTTCCCCCCTCATATTAACAACAAATTATTCAATTCAATTCAATTCAATTTTATTTATATAGCGTCAATTCACAACAAAGTTGTCTCAAGACACTTTACATAT
>JAQNCA010000018.1:393801-424873 GCA_029783725.1 Acanthurus tractus
GTGTGTGTGTGTGTGTGTGTGTGTGTGTGTGTGTGTGTGTGTGTGTGTGTGTGTGTGTGTGTGTGTGTGAGTATATGTGTTTAGCGCCAGTCAGCTAAGGCATTTCTATATGGATTTTTCATGTTCTTCTCATGTCTCTGTAGATTTCCACTTGGTTCTCCAGCTTTCACCAAAATCATGTATGGATAACCCTTTTCTCTCCGGTCCTGTTTCAGGCATTCGGCCAGGCCTACTCTACCCAGCGTAAAGTGGCAGAAGATGGGGAGACCAACGAGGAGACACTGTTGCAGGAGTCTGCCACCAAGGAGGCCTACTACATGGGCCGCCTCCTGGAGCTCCAGTCAGAGTTGAAGCACAGCCGGTCAGCTGCCTCCAGCGCTCAGGCTGACAATGAGCACCTAGGCGCAGTGCTTCAGGAGCTGCGGGAGGTACAGTACTTACCATGTCTCATCACATCCTACCACAACCAGCTGGGTGCCCTGTGAAAGGAGAGTACCTTGATATGCAGGATATTTTGTGAAATATAATTTTAAGACTTTTTTGTAACTTCCTGCCGCTTTCATGTTGTTTCCAGTGGTTTTCTAGCCTTATTTATGTTATAAAACACATGTAGCTGCAGCTCTGTTTCCCTGAACTGTCTCAGCAGAGTAATGAGATGTTGGAGCTGCAGCGCAGTCGTATGCGGGAAGAGATTAGGGAGTACAAGTTTCGGGAGTCACGGCTGCTTCAGGACTATACCGAGCTGGAAGAGGAGAACATCTCTTTGCAGAAACTGGTGTCAACACTCAAACAGAATCAGGTACAGATGATTCACACACATACATTCCAGTCAAGTGATTCAAAAAATCTGATTTTTGCATTGTTTGTTTTTTTGCTTTTGTCTTCTGTAATTTCAAATATATTCTATTTCACAATTCTCTTCCTCTCTCATCTACATCTGTTTAAACAACAGGGAAATCTGAGGACAGACTTAGAGCCACTATGTTTGTAGACTGTGTGTAGAACTTTAAAATTAATTGCATCTTTCTGGCAGTACCTGCTCCATGGAGCAATTAGTTTGTGAGTCTATCTGTTGCTCCACTCCTGGTTTAGGTGGAGTATGAGGGACTGAAGCATGAGATCAAGGTCCTGGAGGAGGAGACACAGCTCCTCAACAGCCAGTTACAGGACGCCCTGCGCTTGAAGGACATCTCAGACGCCCAGCTGGAGGAAGCGCTGGAGTCTCTGAAGAGCGAGCGCGAGACAAAGAACCACTTGCGCAGGGAGTTGGTCCACCACCTCAGCATGTGTGATGTTGCCTACACCGGCAGTGCCCACCTGACATTTACCTCTGCTCCACCCAGTGGCAACGCCACCCCTACAACTCTGCTGTCCCCAAACACAGAAGAGCCAACAAGGTGGATGTTGCACACATGAAACCAATGTGGAAAGAAAATGTCATGTTTACAATGGCCATGTTCTGAAAAGATTAATGGAACTGAAAAAAATCCTTCAATCTTTTTTGGCCCTTTTTCAAAAATAGCTAAAATTAATAATTTGAGATGAAACATGTATGAATGAGCTCTAACATAGTGAATGTCTAACTCACATTAAATTAGTAGCTTTTTCAGCTCATAATGAAGGAACAGCTGTGGCATCTTCCAGGATATTCCCATAACACATAAAAAACACTCTAAAGGCTTCTCTCTGTTTTCTCTCTGCAGGTTTTATTTTTACATCGTTGACTCTGTTTATTACAACATGGGTCAGACACTTTCTCTGCATTCCGATGCCTTTGTGTAGCCTGGCTCTACCAAAAATCTGGTGTCACATCCAGCATGAGCACAGATTAGCTTTAGGCAACCTAAATACATTGTTAAAGTTAGGAGAAAGTGGTGAATGAAAGAAAACATCTAATGCCTGAAAAATATTGCTCATGAGGACAGAGTGAATCTTTGGGGGGAGGAAACACCAAAAATAGCAAAAGAAGGTTTGCAGTTTAACTTGAATTAAAACTTGAGCACTTGAACGGTCGACAGAGTCAGAGCTAGTTTAAGGCTGTGCTCCTTGTTAATGGTTGAACTGTGTTTTGTATTGCTCTGCACCCTTTTACTGGTTCATTACTGCATCCACAGTGCTGGTCATCAGTGTTTCAAAACATGGCCCTGTGGAAAGCATAGGAGGTCTTGTGGATTTTAACAGTGCTCTGCTTCTCTGTCAGGTGTAATGGCCACCTCCAGGGTGGGACTGGAACGGGGACGGCAGCAGGGTCGGTTCCCAGAGCCAACGGAGAGTACAGAGGCCGGAAAGCTGATGGGACAGCAACATCTGACCTCTTCAGTGAGATGAACCTGACAGAGATCCAGAAGCTCAAACAGCAGCTGATGACAGTGAGTCTACTCTATCAATCAATGTAAACATTTATGGGAACAAGGATAAAGCGTTTAATATGCGATTGCTGGGAGAAAGTGACAAACTGATGATTTAATGTTAACCTGATTTGCTTTACCAAGAATATTAAAGAGTTTGAACTAGACATAAAGTTTCCTCAGAGGACAGGAGTGCAGAATTGGTTGCAGAATCATAGTATTCAAAATAGTTGTTTCTCGGGGAAGCAGTCTACCCAGCTAACAAAAAAGTTTTTGGTTATTGCATTGAAAAATAACCCACACAAGTCTTTTCTGATCTGGCACCTGTTAGCAGAAAATCATAGATGGTGCCATCCCAAACCACTCCCACTTTCCACCTTGTATTTGATAATTATGTTTAGTTGTGTGATCAGATCTGTGGCTGCTTATCTTGGAACTCAGGTGAAAAGAGAAGCAGAGCTCAAAGGTGGTGAGTCTAATGGGGGATCCTGGTTAAGGAGGAGCATGCCCTTTGCTAACCAAGGCTACTTTTTAATGGATATGTTTTACTCCTCTTGACTGATTCAAGCAGTCCTTTGTCCTTCTGTGCTGCCAGAGAAAAGTCCCTCTATGACAATTCACAGTTCGCAGATATTTGAAGTTTATTCTTGACCAGATCTGTGCTGCATCAGTTTCTGGAGTCTGATTGTTTAATGGTCGTCAGAGAGACATTTGAGCCTGGCGCAGTGAGGACAAATGAGACAGTCCTGAACATGTTGATCGAGTCGGCTTTCCCTGTGTTATGGAAAACTGCTGCCCTCTTCTCATTGGTGGATTTTGTGCTATTCTGTCTGGTTTTCTGTATTTGCTTTCTGCTACCACAAAACTCCTCAAAGATTTAGTGACTGACTGTACTGACTGTCTCTGTGGTTTGGAGGTCACCTGCTCTAGGTCAATGAAGGAGAGCTTCTCATGCAGCTCCTCAAGAACCCAGAACTCTGGAATACACTTCCTTTAGATTAGATTATAGAACATTTGTATTCACCTTGAAAACATTTAAAATATTTTTTTATTTAAGTATTTTTATAATGTCCCCATATATCTGTATGGAAGTGAAGCATGTATACAAACTCATGTATATATGTTTGTGTACTTGTATGTATCTTTGTGTGTGCAGATATGTTGGTGTGTGTGTATGTATCTATACTTGCTTACATGTATACAGTATACTCATCCAATTGTATTTGTTATTTTTACTTGTATAAAGTAATATTCATTTTTTTAAATGTTCAGTTTCTGACACTTTCATAATCCTGCTTCTTTTAAAGAACTCCTCTTTAAAAGAGAAGAAAACCTTTAAATAATTTACTGTAAAACCCAGCTGCCACAGAATATCCCCACTGTGTGAGGCAACCAACACCTCACTTTCTCCATTTGTCTCCGCCCCTCACTCACAGTCACACACTCAATCTTGTTCTCTTTCCCAGCAGCTTTCTCTCATATATTTAGTTCATCCAAAGCTCAGGTCACCACAAAGTGTATATTTTGTGCATACATGCATCCATGTGTCCGTGTTTGCATCTGCCTCAGTTCCTGTAGGTGTAACCTCATCCATCCCAGCTCCCTGCAGCCCCTCCAA
The DNA here is from genome assembly GCA_029783725.1 of Acanthurus tractus. NCBI lineage: Eukaryota > Metazoa > Chordata > Actinopteri > Acanthuriformes > Acanthuridae > Acanthurus > Acanthurus tractus. The sequence goes on from JAQNCA010000018.1 coordinate 397,768, forward strand.
TAGGCTGAGCTGCAGGAAGAGTTTATTTATATCTCCGCTGACATACTACACTATCGACCACTCTCCAGTAGCTAGATGGAATCACTGTTTCTGCTGCTGTCTTAGCTGCTCTTTTTACATGTTAATGAATCCACTTTTGTAGTACAGCATTGATTCTTTATACTTAGAATAACTACAAGTGTATACATTATGAAGAATAAGTACCATCACAGTAATATGGCCTACTTTAAAGAAATATTTGTGGTACAATTCAGTATAAAAGATCAGAGACGTTTTTTTTTTTCGGTTTTATCGTGTGTTTAACATTTTTTTTAAAATTCAAGTCCAGTTGTAGAAGTGCTGACTTTCTAAACATGGAAAGAGGTATTTTTTATATCTCTGACCCACCTGGTTGATTCTACCCAGTGGAGGCAGTCAAATGTATCACATTAGGCCTTACGACAATGTGTATTTTTCTAAATTTGTTTTTGACATCTTAGCCTTCATTGACATCAGTTAAGACCGATAGTGTTAGACAAAGACTTTGAGCCAGGTTCGACTCTTTTGCCAGATGAACTTGCAATGCTCTCCAGGAAATGAATGAGGAGGCTCCTTTTTTGAGATTATGCCTTTCTAAAGGTCCTGAAACAATGCACTTTCAAACACACTGCTGTCAGGTAAAAGATCTGAAAATTATAATGAGACCAGGCTCTATACATTAATAAATATTGTAAACAATTGTGAAGTTTAATACTTTACAAATTCAGTTATCATTTCCTCACCAAAACACTTTTTTGTGTTGCCTTGAGGCTTAGCAAATATGCTGTATGATGTATTATTACCATCACAGATCTTATCTTCTTGATTCTGGCACATTTGTCTCTTACTTGATAAGGCTCAGTTTGTCACTTTGCTGGTATTGTTTTATAGCATACTTGGATTCAGCAGCTCTGGTAACTTTGAGTCCAAACCGACTCTGATGTCAGTTGTATAACAAATCTGCAAGAAACATCATTTGTGTGCTGGCCAATTTATAAGTCTTCTGCTTTCATCTTCATGGTCAGTAACTGTCTGTCTGGCTGTCGTAGACTTTTGCTGTCATCATCAAAAATGTTTCAAGTGATAAAGGGCCTGATGTTTTTGTGTGTGTGTGCAGGTGAGGAGGGTTCCAATTCGTCCATGCTCACCTGAGTTATTCATTCATTAACTGTAAAAGAGGAATTGGGAACAGTCAGTTTAGAAGTTATTGGAATCTCCCTCTTATTTAAACCCTTTCTTTGGCAAAAGCAAGAATTCAGAGATTTCAAACTGCTGTAAAGTTCAATAACAAAGTCCAATACAATCATTTAAGATGAAGCTGTAGAATTTGGTTTTGACACTTAATTACAGATGGGAGATGCCAGTTTAAGACCAAGTCTAAATTTGATATAAATGTTTATGGAAAATGTGTTTAAAAACTTCTGGGATCACATTGTTGTGCTTTTCACTAATCTTGCTGCTGCCCCCTGCAGGTTGAACGTGAGAAAGTAGCGCTAATGACCAGCCTGCAGGAGTCCCAGACTCAGCTCCAACACACCCAGGGGGCTCTAACGGAGCAGCATGAGAGGGCCCTCCGCCTTAACCAGAAAGTAATTGCCCTCCGCCGCATGCATCGAAGAGCCCATCTCAGCCAACAGGGCGGCGCCAGTGCTGCCTCTCAGCTCAACCAACAGGCCCTGATGGAGCTGGACATGGATGAGGAGGAGGCTGCAGAAGAAGGAAGAACTGAGAGGGACAAGAGTGAGACACTGAACAAAAGTCAGGTGTTTTCATACCAGACACCAGGTCTGGAAATCTTGCAGTGCAAGTACCGTGTGGCTGTAACAGAGGTGGTGGAACTCAAGGCAGAGGTGAAAGCTCTTCATGACAGACTGGCTCAGTGTGTGGAGGGAGCAGTGCAGGAGAAACAAAGGCCCAACAGTCAGCTCCAAAAGCTGGAAAAGCAGGTCTCCTCATTGGAAAAGAGCTTCCGGGAGGGAAAGGAGAAGGTAAGCATGTCATACTGACTGTGTCTGTTTGAATAGAATGAGAAGTAGATACAAATATTCCTCTCCTCCCATCTTTTCTCAGATTTCAAGCCTGGAATTGGAGTTGCGGGCAGCTCAGTCAGCAGCCAGTGAAAGTCAGGGGGCGCTGAATGCAGCTCAGGATGAGTTGGTGACACTGAGTGAGGAGCTTGCCCAGCTGTACCACCACGTCTGTCTGTGCAACAATGAGACGCCCAACCGTGTCATGCTGGACTATTACAGGTCAGACTGTTTTATGAGCAGGGCATATGCAGTATCAGAAGGTAGAGAAAGACTTAGTGTTTCAGTGATGGAGGCCCGATTTGTGGTGCATGCATGAAGGGAGGGGCAGCATGAGAAAAAGTTATATTTAGGATCTCCTGGGCATTCTTCAGGAGTTATTTAAAACTTGTTTCTACCAGATAGTTAGCATTCTGCATCTGCCTCAGTGGAATTCTATTTTGCCAGCTTTCCAGAGTATTCCCAATTCACTTACTTTAACTTACTTTTTACGTTATTTTAGTCTGTCTGATCGTTTTTCCCCATCAGAGATGAAACCATCTAAATTTCAATTAGTTAAGAAAGCAGGGGTCAGCCCGACAATGCCCCTAATCCAACAACAGCTGATTCATGTATGCCTTCACTTCCCTTTACAAACTGTGACTCCAAATGGTAGCAGCCTAGTGTTGCTTCTTCAGTCATCACATCTTGCAAGTGAAGGTATCATAACAAAGAAAATAACTTTTTTTTGTTGTGCGACAATCAAAATTGTTCTTCTAGAAGATTCCAGGATGGCAACAAACAGTCTGCAGTATATATTTATATAAACTGTCATTTATATCAGACAATAAAACATGTTTGGGCTGTCAGTGGTAAGATCACACTGTCGAGCAGATCTAATTGGAAAAAATCCAAGTTAAAGCATTTCTTCAAACTTGCAACAGTGCAGTGGAATGAGCAGAAAAACTGTCTTTTTCAACAGGACTTGGTTGGCTCAAACTCCAGATTTGTGAACATATGCTGGAGAAATGAACATGCTGCAGGTTCCACTGTTGAAAAATGAATTTTGTTTTCCTTCCAGACAAGGCAGAGGGCTTAGGGGTCTCAGTGCCAGTCTTAAAGCCATGTCCTCAGACAACAGCAAAGTTCTCCTCACACCACGTCTTGCCAGGCGGCTGGCCGCTGTTTCCTCAACAACTTCAACTCCTGGGGAGTCACGGAGTCCCTCAGCGTCTCCATCGAAGGAGCCCTTATCAGGGGAGAGTAGAAGAGAGGAGAAGGAGGGGAACGGGGACAGTGAGGGCCTCCAGGTACCATCTGAGCAGAACCTGCCACCCTGCACACCTCCAACTCGCTCACCCAGCATTAGTGCCTCTTCATCATCTTCGTCATCATCATCGCCTGCCCTGGAACCAGCTGGTGAGCTGCGCAGGGAGCCCATGAACATCTACAACCTCAACGCCATCGTCAGAGACCAGGTAGAACACAGTTTGCATCAGTGGCATTCTCTTTCTCCTTTCTTCCCTCTTGTCTCTCAGAATTTTCTGCCCACTTACCCTCTTTGTTTCCTTTTCTTACCCTATAATTCCTCCTCTCCTTCCTAATGCATTCATCTTTACAACTCTTTATATTTTCTCTAAATAATGACACATTGAGGAAAGTATGGTCTGTTTTTCCTTGCTTTTCCAGCAGTGCATTGTTTTCTCTCTCCTTTCTTTCAGTTCATCTTTCCTCTATTCTGTTCCCTGCTTTTGACCTCATAATGTCTCTTTTTTCTCCACTTTTATTTCCTTTGTAATTTCATTTCTGGTCTCTTTTTCTCCTAAGCACCTTGAAAATGAAGTAAACCCCTCGCATTCTCTTATCAACTCTTGTCCTCACCTCCTATCTCCTCTGCCTCTCCTGTGTCCTCCATCAGGTGAAGCACCTTCAGTGGGCGGTGGACAGATCGCTGCAGCTGTCGAGGCAGAGAGCTGCAGCCAGGGAACTGGCCCCTCTCCTGGACAAGGACAAGGAGAGCTGCATGGAGGAGATTCTGAAGCTCAAGTCTCTACTCAGCACCAAGAGAGAGCAGATAGCAACCCTCAGACTGGTGCTCAAAGCTAACAAACAGGTGAGACCTGCAAGGTGTTCTGTTTTGTATGTGGCTGAACCACACCAACAAGCATAACCATACTTTGGACTGTGTAAGGAAAAAAATAGGAGATATTTTGGGGGGAATGATTGTTGGCCTAACATTTGAACAGAGACAAAAAATTCAAAATTGACACAAAAGAAGAAGAAAAAAACCCTCTTCACTGGGGTATAACATATGTTTTAAAAGGTGCCTCTGATTCGGAATTGAACATACATGGGCTTCACTTGCTGCCATCTTTGTCATGATGTTTTGGTCATAAGATCAAGATTCCAACCTAATCAGATTCCTGCAAATTGAATGATGAATGGCCACACCACAGCAATAAAGGGCACTGCAACATTAGCGCTGAAAGGATTTGTACAGGGATTTTGATGGGTATTGGCTCTGTTGAAGAAAAAACAAGCAAGGATATTTTATTAGAAGTTTTAAAAAACTATGACATCACATATCTATTTAGTTTATAGCATAACAAAACTCTATCCAGACTCCAGAGAAATCAACTAATATTCCAAAAACAGCAGACTGGGTTTTACTGCTGGGTTTAACAACACCTTTATAGGATGAGTTCAGCAGTTTATAGTCCAGCTGTTCATTGGCCTTTTTTTCTCTAAAACACATGAACCAATTTCACTGATTGAAGGACTTACCTCGCTCAACCGAGCCTCTTACCTTATAATATTAGTTTATATGCCTCTTTTACAGGTCTTTTTCCCTAGGAATGCATGCATTAGTGATAGAGTATAGAGACCATAGCTGACAGTATTCAGTGAGAGAATGTTTGTCCTTTTGATCAGACCGATAACTTGCTGATTTGGATTTATGCAGAGTGCAAACTGTGCTGACATTTACAAAATGACATTTAACCTGCTACAATAACTTGCACAAGTTCTGAGTCATTTCTTGTTTTGAGTGTTTAAGACTCACTTTAAGATCTGTTGTGAGCAGATGCTGAATTCTAAGCACCGTCTTTTATAGGAGGAGATTTTGCAAATTGTATGTTTTATATGGTTAAAGGTGAGACTGGAGAATAAAAACTGAGATAAGGAAAATGACCAAAAAAAAAAAAAAAAAATTAACAGGATTAATGATCTGTGCATGTGTGTGTTCATCCAGACAGCAGAGGGGGCTCTGGCCAACTTAAAGAGTAAGTATGAAGCAGAGAAGGCCATGGTGACTGACACCATGATGAAACTGAGGAACGAGCTGAAGGCCCTGAAAGAAGATGCTGCCACTTTTTCCTCTCTGCGGGCAATGTTTGCAACCAGGTCAGACATGAAACAGGAAATATTGCAGAGTCCATCACTCAATATTTCAGATGACCATTGTCAATATAAAACACATTACTTTGATTAAAACACAGAAAAGATTCTATCCCTTCTACTTTTTAGCAGTAAAATTAATTTATGCAGCTTATAAGTTGCAATAACAATGCTGCTCCACTTATATTTAGAAAAAGACAGAAAGAATAGTAGTGTTTTTCTTATCCATTCTGTCAATATATCAGTGTATATGTGTAAACTGTATTTTCCATTATTTAAAAACTGACAAACTTTAAAATCTTTAAAGAGCTGGGTTGACATTTTTGGGGAGTACGTTTTTTTGCTTGGTGATAGGTGAGAAGACCATTGTACCAGCCTTGTGTATGCATGATAGAAATAACATGGCTGCCAGCCATTGGCTAGCTTAGCTTAGCACAAAGACTGAAAGGGGGTGCTGAGTCAGTCTTAAAGTAACAATATCTGTCAAGCAATACTTTTAAAACTTAAGTATTACCATTTTATATCTTGTACAATCCAAGATATAAAATACATAAAACTTAAGTGTTAAGGCAACAGAGTTGCAAGGTGGCTTTTGTTATTATTATTAAACACGACTTACAACATGCATTTCCCACAATGTCAAACTATTAATGGTCTTTTTTTTACTTTGCTTGTCATCATTTTACATCTCCACCTTTGGAATTAATCCTTTTTATTCTGTTTCTTTTTTAAAAAACCTCGCTCTCCTCAGGTGTGACGAGTACGTGACCCAGCTGGATGAAATGCAGAGGCAGCTTGCTGCGGCCGAGGATGAGAAGAAGACTTTGAATTCCCTCTTGCGGATGGCCATCCAGCAAAAACTGGCTCTCACTCAGCGCCTGGAGGATTTAGCCTTTGATCAGGAGCAGACACACCGTACCCGCGGTAGCAGGCTGACCCGCAGGAAGACCAGCACCCCCAAAGTAAGTCCCCCAGCTTCAGCTTCAGCCTCCAACCTAACCGAAGGTTCAACTTCAGCTTTAACCACCGTCAGTGTTCCCCCTTCAGGCCTTACTAGTCCCACATCATCACTTCCCAATGATCTCACTGCGCCCCTTAGCCCATCACTGGTGAGTGCAGCTGCTGCAGCTCTGGCCTCTGCCCTCACCTCCCCAACCTCACAAATGCCCCCTCGCAGTCCGTCATCACCAGCAATAGCCTCACTGGCCGGCCCTCCGGTGCCAGAGAACCCCCCATCTCTGGAGGCCCCAACCTCTTCCTCGGTGCAGACACCTTCCTCGACCCCCCTGAGGCTGGCTCACTCCCAGTGGACCATGGGGGTACGGACTTTTGTGGTCGATTCCCACAGCTTCAGTGTTAACATCTCTCCAGCTGTATCCCGTAGCTCCGCCCTCTCTAGGCACTACACCCCAGACTCTCATACCTCTTCCCCATCCACTTCCACCACCAAGCCTACGCAGCCAGAATCTGCCCCCAACTCACCGTTTCGGTCCTCTCTCCTGGGGCTTAGGCGCTCTGCATGGAGTTCCTCGCCCCGAACTCGGCCCTTGTCCACCCTGACACGCTCTTCTGTCCTCCATTCCTCCCCCTTATCCTCACCTTACTCCTCCCCCCACTCCCTTTCTTCCTCCCAAAGTTATTCCTCTGCCTACTACAGCTCCTCTCCTGCTTTTACCCCTTCTAGCTCCTACCTCACCCCTAGCACCTCCACCTCCTACAGCCACTCCACCCACTATACGCCCCTCTACCCAAGATACTACAGTTCATACCGGCCCTAGCACTGATGCCATACTTCAAGTCCTTGTTACTGTAAACCTCTTGAAAGCTTTCCCACCAGGCTCCTTACTGACAATAAAACTGCAACTCTCATCATCCTTCTTTTTCTGTCACCTGAGAGGGTGTGGGCTCACAGAGAGGAGGACAAAGTGGTTTCCTGTTTCCCAGTTCCTGTTTTCCTGTGCCTAAGCTTTGGCCTTTGGGTTCTGAATGTTCACTGACTTTGCTCAGGGATTTGACTTAAGGAGCACAAGCAGCCTGCCTTCCTTTTATTCTGAGGCTGCTGATTGGTCCAAAGGAGGACGTTAATAGAAACTTTTTAATGAGAGTTTTTAGGATTTAGGTTCTTCAGGTTGAGAACACACCTGCATGAAGTGATCAAAACACAGAGACTTTCAGCTATTAACTGACACTTGGTGGACACTAATAGGTTTGAATGAAGGTCATGACACGTTCAGTACTGTCCTCTATATTCAATGTAATATCCACTCTGTTTTAAACAATAGTGAGTCTCATGCATATACTCTATACACAAACACTGTAAACCATGTCTTTCCTTGCAAGCATTCTCTTTCATTCTTGACGTACTTGGATGCTTAAAGGTTCAGTATGAATCAAACAAATTAGTTTATACAAAGTGTTTTATATTTCTGAGTGTTATTCTGTTTGCAATGGCCACACACAAAGAAGAACTTGTCTCATCTGTCTCTATGTGAAGAATTGAAAATAGAGGGCCTGTAATGTTTAACACCTAGGCAATCCTGGATAGTGACTGCCATGTAAAGTAGGTAAACTTGTTTGGTATTAAGTTTTGAAAAGTTACAAAAAAGTAAAAGACACACTCCCAAATTCCAATATTGAACGGATGTGAAGACAGTGTGTTTGATAGGCTGCTTAGCTTCCCCAAAACGTTTTGTTTGAAACATACTGACTCCTTTAGTGTTTCTGCTTAGAATTCACTCTGTGATCTCTTACTCACACATACTTCTATAAAGAGACAGCTGTGGGTGAGGAGTGATAATCTAGTCAGTCACACACACTGTATATTTTATGTCACTTTTCAAAAGGACTCCATTAGTGTACCTAAGTGATTATTCTTCCTTTCTTGTTCAGAGTTGTTGCCATCGTTTTTTGTCTATCTCATCTCTGGCACCACCCAGTGGTTTGTTGTTATATAGCCCTGTTCAAAGCTATGCATGTTCACATGGGGATGCTCTTATAATACAGACCTCCTTAAACTTCTGTGAAAAAAAGAGAAAAGATCTGGCAGAGGTGCAGGCTGTATGTAAGATGTAGGTAGGGAAACGCTTATGAGATTGAGAAAGTGATGTTGAGAGTACTTAAACGTGGCATCCAACCAGTGCAGGATCAGCTCAATCCCATAGCCTTGTATTGTACAAAGAAGCAATATGACCTGTGGTAAACTCTGGGATGTGCCCCAGTTGTCTGACCTTGCCTTCTCCTCATTCTTGTTTGAGGCTGCTTTAAGCATATTAATTTAGCAGTGCTGAAGTAATTTATAGTCTCCAAATAGTCTAACATGTACAATTACAAGGAACCTCTCAACATGCAACATTTCTCAAAAATGTTCTCTAAATTATATAAATAAAGTAAATATTCTCTAGAATATACTCTTTAATTACATCAGGGAGACATATTGATGATGGAGGTTATTTCCTCGCTGCACCCAGCTGAAGGCCTTTGAGTAGCTGCAAATCTCTCACAGCTACCCTAGAGGAGATATGAAATATGAACTTTTGGAACTAGGGTATTAATTTAACAGTTATTTGTAAATTGGCTATTTTGGCCCTGCACAAACCTTAAACTATTTTAATGAGGTCAAATATTCATGCATAATAAGATCTGACCCTTTTGCATATCAGTGTGCTTGTAATTTCTTTGCTAATTTACAGATAGACACTGAGGGTTTTTGATCTATTAAATCTTTTAATCATTTTATAGATTATACTGTGTTTTCTTTTCTCAAAGCAAATAATGTCTTCATCACAGCTGAATTCAGTTATACTGGTAAATTTACCATGTAGCACCCTATTGTGCCTCTTGGGCCATTTGAAGAGGTTTGCAGGTTACGCATCAGAAATGTGTTTAGTAATGTAAAAGCTTGTTCACGGCACTGCACCAAACTCAGGGAACGTGACACACCTCATTCAGCTTTGGATGAGTCGAGAACCAAACCAGAATGACTATTAACATCCTGAATATACTCTGACTGAGAGAACAGATCTCCCAAATTAGATTTGACAGTTTGAATTGAGTTCTAGTCATGTTTAAGGAATTTGGAAATTCTAAAAAATATGTTTGTTTTCAGTCTTACACAGAGTCACATGAGAAGATTTATATCAGTGTCATGTGGGTGTCCTGTACAGACATAGTTTTGTGTAGATTAAATTGGCAAATTGGGAGCAAATAAAATTAAAAACAATTCTTGGAATTCCAACAAAGGAGCACCCCAAGACTTCTAAGCTGCTTTTTCATTCAACATTTGTGGTGAAAAAAGATCTAAACAGCCCTAAACTCAATAAGATATAATATTAGATTTTATCTACCATTTTATTTTGGAACTGTCAGTGATTGTTGCAGCCATTTTGCCACAAGCATGTTGACACCTTGATTAGTTCTTTATGCCAAGTTGGATATGTAGTAGTCAAAGAACCTAATATCTCTGATTTGAACCAGAAGGTAGTTATGAATTGTTCTTCACACCTTGTTGCTGTTGTTGCAGCCTGATGATATAGAGTAGGTGTAAACTGGAAAAAATATCTTTTCGGAACTGTTTCGTTTGCCCATCATATGTGTGACTATTAAGATAGTCACCAGTACCTCTGCATCTTCGTACCCAGTTAACAAGTGATATTGATCTTCTCACCTGACCTGACGTTTGGGTATTCTTAAAATGCTGTTATTGGACTGTTAGCTAGCATTATATCTGGGATATCCTACCTGTTTAGCACACAATACTGTACTCCCTGTGTCTGTGTGCCTTTAAAGCCTGGTATAAAGTACCTACACAGTGTGGCCCATTAACAAAAAGACATGCCTCACTGGAAACAAAAACCTTTTCTCTTTAATGTGCTATTTTTTCTTTTTTTAAAGTTCCACACCTGCACCTCAAGCTAAAATGCTGGTTTTATACATATATTTTTTTTACTTGGATTTCTTTCAGTGGTGGGAAAATCATTCAATGAAAAGAGATGCCAGTAGATTTGTTTTTTTTGTTTGTTTGGGTGTCGTCCACCCACTTAACCTGGCACTCAGCAAATTCTTTCTCATGTCCCCCTCAACTTTTCTCCAAGGTCCACCGTCCTTTTTTTTCCATTTAGCATCTTTGGAACTTAAATTAACCACAATTCTTCTTCTTCTTCAAATCAATTAATTCAGACTGTCACTGTTGTCTGTTGACTTTGTCAAACACTGTAAATGACTGTAACCTCTTGACTGCAACACACAAGTTTTCTGTACGCAACATGGGGCAAAAAACATATCTGACAGTACCTTTATTTTCCAGATTTCTTACTGGCTCCTTGAAAGGTGTCTTTGCCCTGATGGGCTCTTGCCTTCTTTTCCTCTCTAAAAACTATTGGTCAGCAAAATGGCATCTAAGAAAGAGTCTTATTTATATTTTAATATATGTAAAAAAAATTTAATGATACATTGTGAAAGTTAGAAAGAACAAAAAGTACACACAAAATGTTTTAGATACACAGTGTGTGACAACTGGATGTTTATTCTCATTACATCCCTGCCTGATCTTAACTCCACCACCAGCCAGCACTACAGCTAATCAATTGCTTTCTGACCTCACTGATAAATTTGAATCAGATATTTTGCTGGAATCACTCACTTCTCTCAAAGGGACCAGTGGTCTCACCAGTGGTCATGTTTACACAATTTAGAGCAAACCACACACTTTACTACTGACCTTTTAAAAAATTAAAACTGTAAAGATTTGATTTTTTGAATGTTTTTACATTCTTTTAACTATAGAGTAGCTCCAAATTGACATGCATTCACCTAAAACTTGCTGGTACTGATCTAGAACTGTCATACTACATATACTGTAAAGAGTCTGCATCTCAGTCTCCCTGGACCAGATCATTTCATGTGAGATCTGATCACAGGAAATATTGTCAGCTGCCAAGAAGATAAACAATGTTATGAAGGTGCAAGTTACAAAAAAGTATGTGACTTACCCCTGATCAGAAAAAAGGTCCGCTCTATTAAAGTCCATATAAACCAAATAAACAAAAAGATTTTATCAGATTTATTTGCTCACCAGCTTGAGAACTGCTTAGTTTGTAAAGTTTACCTTTGCTGATACAATGAGCTGCTTAGTGACTGAAAAGATGCAAAATATCACGTCAGTGTTAAAGTTTTGCCTGTTGCTATATTGTTGTCTAATGATGCAAAGGACATCAAGCTAAATTTACAACAGTGAAAATGAAAGGCTCAAAAATGTGAGAAAACACAGCAACATTATTACATTGGTCGGCAGTAATGTTGATGAGGATAAATCAATAAATAAAGGATTTCTTTATGACCATTATCAGCCCATGTGGAGTTGGTCCTGAACCATTAATACTTCATTAAATCAAAGATCTAAAATGAATGATGTTATTTTGAAACTTTTTTTAAAATTCTGTTATAATGTTTTTGGTCCATATCTCAGTGCCTGCTGTCATTGTTTCTATTCTGCAATACTGCAAAAGTATGACTCAGACAGACCGTTTACCTTTTACTATTATTTGAGGTGATTCAAAAGTGGACATCATTACCAGGAATATAATCATTTTGTCTAAGTGTAAACAGTTTTTTAGCCAATGTAATAGAAGGAAACCAGTTTGATCTCCTCTCTGTGACACCCTTGCTTTGTCCAGACAGACATATACAACTCACACAAACCCACTGACACACGTCTCCCACCAATATACAAACTTATGCTAATTTTTGATCATGAAAAAAAATACAAGCAATGAGAGACAACATGAAGTCTGTCAAATGTTGTTTTATGCCCCATGGTACACCTAATGGAATACTAGCTGTGCAAAATGAATGTTTATGCTGTTTTAGCATCTCTGTGGGCTCTCTCTCTGACGGGAACCAAAGGAAAACATCTCATGCAACAGACACATGTTAAAGTGAATAGCTTTGCCAGCCTGGTTGCACTTTAATTAATGTTCTCGTAGCCGTTTCCGGTGTCAATAATATGCTAATACATTATCCACAGGTTAAATAAATGTAGAAACATTACAGTCTTAAAGGTATTTGTTCAGTCTGATTCTGAGGTAGGCAGCTTTCCTGAAAATATTGTATTGTTTAAAGTATTAATTTTAAAGCTTTTTACTACGACTTTCCCAAAACGTTTCATTGTTGCTTTATAACATATAGCCTGGTTTCGAGTGTAACTGAAGAGACTAACTTTACTGAGTTCTCCCACGCAGACATTTCATAAAGCAACAGACTTGGTCTGCACAGAGAATTGAATGAGTCTGACTTAAGTGGAAGCAGACCCAAAGAACAGCAATTTTTCAGAGTTAAAGCTGATGAAACTCAAAAGTGGAAGTTTAACCATAATATATGGATTATTTCTTTTCCTTAGTTTGTGACTCTGGCACTTAAATATTTTGGGAAGATCTCAGCTATTTTTTTAAGGCAGCTACACTATCTAACCAAGAAACCTCCATTAAGATTGTAGTAGTCAGACAGTAAACCAAACACCTCATGCATATGACTCCTCCTCTGGGTTGGTTTGTCAGGGGATGCAACCAAAACTGTCATTGCTCAGAAATACTATACTTCTCCAAATCTTGCAAATACAATGGACTTAAAATAAGTCCTGTTTATGACCTTTTAGGTGGCACTGGACATACGTGCTATACATTAAATTTAAAAAAGGAAAGAAGAAAAGTAGCTAAAACACCTTGCAAAAGTAGTATCACCACACTGAACAAAGCATAACTAAATGCCAATTTTGTTCTCACTGTTGGCAGTGAGTTGTTCTCTTCAGGAGGGTTGACACGGCAAGGGCACAGAATGTTAGAGTGAGAAACCAGCTCCTGTCCTGAGGAAAACCTCCGTCCAAATCACAAATTACACAAATCAGAAAAACCCTTCCCTATAACATACTGTAACCTTGTTAAAAATACAGAATGTAACATCTGGTTAAGAATTACACCTTTTCCAAGCTCAAGATTTGCAGGTAGACCTGAGGCTGGTAACATGTCTATGGCTAGTGTACATAAGGCTTTGACAATAGGAGACATTGTTTAGAGTGAAAGCTTAAATTTTTTTTAAACAAAGATGTTATAAGGGAGAGAGAGAGCCTGGGTTTATATTATAGGTAGGAGGAGAACCAACCACTGTGGTGGCATCTTGCAAAAGGCGGCCTTACAAAAATCAGTTAAACTGTGAGGTGATATCAGAACTTACGGCATTCTCTCTCTCACTCGACAGCAGTGGTGTGGAAAGTAACCGCATTGCCACTTGGTTCACGTAACACTGATATAAACCGTCTTTGAACTTTGAAATGAGTTCTCCCGTCTTGATTAGAATTGTTAAATGCATCCATGATGTCGTGGACCAAAGTTAAAGAGCCCCGCCTGCCTGAGGAAAATAAAAATAAGTTAGGTATGTCTGCAGAGCTAACATTGCATGTACTGTATTTCCTTATTTTTTGCCTTGATTCCTTCTTGTCTTTAATGTGACTGTGCTTAGCCAGAGAAAGTGGCTTTGTGACCCTCTGGATTTTAAATCAAATCATTTTTATGAAATGTCTGTCGAGTTAAAACTCTGATTTCCTCTCATGGCATCACCTTGCTCTCCTTACTTCTTGACTTTATGTAGAGTCACACTTTAGTTTTATTGTAATCAAAACTTTCTTGCTGGGAGCTCTGTCCTGGCTTACTGTATGCAGCACTTTGCGCGTGTGTCCTGCTCTGCAAGCATCCAGACTGTTAAACGTCATATCACTAAATGTGTCTGTTGCCTGTTTGCTGTCTGACCACTTTAAATGCACGTGTACATGCCAAGTATTTTAAAGCTTTAACTGTACAGTGTTATGTTACTGTAGACTGTAAATATCAATGAATTACTATATTGTCTGGCGTATTTTGTCATTGGGCAGAAGTATTCTATTTCATTTCTCTACGCTGAGAATATTTTGTTTTCATAATATCTATTTATAGTCATAAAATCAAGTTTGTACGGTACACCTAGGTCATCAACACAGCCAAACTCAAAAAGGGGAAGATTTTTCTATCAAAATGCTAAATCCAACCCAACCCTAAATTAACTGATGCACAGGTAAGTGCTGAGTCTTTGATTTTTCTTTCCAGTGGACTAGTCTTTATTATTTACCATGTTTAAATCTATAATCTCTTTATGTGAGCTGTGTGTTTATCTAACAGTGTCAGTCTTTTCCAGATCGTCAGTAGCCTTCTGCCACAGTGCCGTTCCTCGTGCCCTCCCCAAAGCTGAGGGTCTGAGCCTGCTCTGCTCCTTTAAGGGGTAAAGCAACAAGTCACACTACCAGCAGACTCTAGTGACACACTTTTACTGCCCTCAAATCTCCACCTGTACTCTGCAAGTTGTCACAGTTTTTCCCAGTTGGAAAACACGATTACCTAGATTTCAAAAAATTATTGTTTTGTGAGTGTAGAAATAAGTTGTGTTTCCTTTAAATTAAAAAAAAGTCTAAATACATATATCCTTGGAGGATGATTTCTGTAGCAATGAAAGGATGATATTGTGGTCCTGTTCCTGTCTTAAACCTTCTAAGCATTAGCATCTTAGAATTATGGCATCTTAAACCTCTGCTGTGCCTACGTACAGCCCCACAGAACTCCTAGCATGACTTTTCTCTTGGGCTTGTGTACTTGTTTTTTGGATCCACCCTTCAGCGGCATCTTCCTCAGTATCAATACTCACACTTATAGTGTGAAAGCTAGATAGATCAAAGAAGAATGAAAAATGTGTGTAATTTAAGATGCTTTGGGCAGTACATGAGATGTAACTATTTAGTTATATTGCTATTAAACTAAAGAGTTTCTGGGCCTGCAATACTATTGCTTTGATGAAAGATATTTTCCTACATAAAATAATTGTGAATATTCACAAAATTGAGAAGCGTTTGACTTCAATATTTTTAACATATTATGCATATATATCATTAAACGACTGTAGCTCAACCGTGGTGTCTATTGCTTGCCCTCTCGTTCTCAGCAGCAGTGTGTCTACCCTCTAGGATCACTCAGCAGATGCCCACCATGAGTGCCTCCTGTGTGGCTTCCTCAGTGTCCACTGGGTCCTTCATATCTGTGGAACACAACACCTGATCCCTGACGCTGTTGACCCTGAAGTCACCCAACCTTTTGTCCAAAGAGACTCATTCAACTGGAAAAACAGTCCGACAGTTCCTGTACAGGGGAGTGCCTGGCGAATACTTACATTACTTTGATAAAGCAGAAGTGCTACTGTGACATTTGCAACTGCCAACAGAGCCTAATGTCACTGTCACTGTCAGAAATGCAGTACCACTTAATCCATGGCTTCATTCAATTTATGTGTTTTGAACCTTCAAAGTCAGATGAATTCCCCATTTGTGTCACCAACAGTTATTATTGTGTGTACTCGCATAAAGACTTGGTTAAATAATCCAAAAATATGCATTTCTTATTACAACAACAGTATGGAATCATGCAAGTATGTTAATTCTTTTGTGTATTCCATTTAGCATGTTCAGCTATAAATATTCTCGCTTTAAACATTGCTGCTCTCTGTAAACCCATGTGTAAATCATTGCACTGCATTTTTCCATGTTTCTTCTTTCTCTTTCACTTATATTATCCCTGCAAGGTCTGCCTCTCCACTGAAAAATGAGGAAAATCCCTTGTAGGATAAGCACAAACTGAATCAATGCATTCCAAAAACCTGCTGTGTGTGACTGTTGGCATCATATCCAAAGCTGCAAAGAGCTGAGAGCACATCATTACTCAACATGTCCTCTCTGTGTAGTTGGCAGTGCTTGGATGTTGCTTCAGACAGAGTGATAACAGTCAGGCTCGTCCGTGCTCTTTCACTCTAAAATAGAACTTTATCAATCCTTTTTCAACTGCCAGAAGCCGAAGCCAACAGGACCTAACTGGATATGAGCTAAAGTCTGGCGGGAAAAATGTAAAAACAACCAGCGAATGCATCATCAAAAAAAGCTCGCATAAAGCTGATGAGTCCTTGTTTTTTACTTTGTTTTTTATGGACAGCTATTGATCATCGATCTCGAAAGACTTCCTGTATGAAAGACCGGATCTACTTTTGCTTAAAAATGATAATCACATAAAAAGTAAGCATGCTATCTTATTTAGCGTATAATTATCATGGTATGTTTAGTGAGTAAAATTTCAAACATCTCCTGTTCTCACAGAGACATTAAATCTAAGTGAGTCAATTGGAATATTAATTGGACACACTGATGTGAAAATATCACTAACTTAAGTCACAAGGAAATTGGATAAAGTTTTTTTTCTTTGATTTTACAAGACTGTGCTGCATTGTCAAGATGTTACTGTTTTTCACACAATGAGCATTATTAAGCAATATTTATGCTGTACGTTTCTGTCAGACATGTTCCCCCCTTTAAGCTTCCTTTCAATCCAAAATAAAACTAATGGTACTTATTTTTTACCTGTTTTGATTCTGTGGTATACACTGTAGGAAACAGATAGATCCTAGTATTATCATTTATAGAGTTTTGATAAGATATTTAAAGTTTTAGTTTTCTTGTTTTTATTTAGAAGGGAGATCATTCATTTTTGGCAAAGATGCATAAGCCTGAGTGGAGCTGAGGTGGGATGACCAGGCAGCAATCACACTGCCTGACAGCTAGATGATCCTCGAACTCATCACTAAGGGTGGGGGGTTAAGAAGGTCTCAGTTTTAGTAGCCTTGTCTAATTTTCAGTTCAGCATTTAAACCACTAGAGGCTGCAAATGCAGCAGGATCAGCGATTAAAGTTGAAGTGAGAGAACAAAGGATTTTCCTGCATTTATTGTTACTGTCTTTCAAGTTCTGCCTTTTAAAGCAGTAAACCAGCCTTACACAGATGTCTATCAATGATGACTTATTGTTGAGGAGGCTTCTTCCAGTGAGGAGCTCAAGCTAGGACAGATGAGGGGAACAGCAACATATTCAACATTAATTATAATCAATGTTTATATTTCACACTTTCTTCAGTGTCAAAGGGCAACAGTTGTTCAGGCTTTACTTAAAGAAGGTATAAAATCAGCTCACCTTCCTTGATTAGATGTATGACAGATAAACCTAAACCTTTATGGACAGGCCTGGAGCAAGGACAGCAAAGCTCTTCTTCAGTGTTGAGAGTTTGGGTGGAGGAGGTCCCACTCTACAGCTTACACTGTACCCTCAGTGTCATCTTTAAATGTTTCTTTGTTTTTTAAGCAGCAAAGGAGAAGCCTTAAAATATTATTTAGTTAAACACTCAAAGTATGTGAGCATTGCTTTATTATTGCAGTCTCAGTAACAAGAGCTATTTATTCTTGACAAGTCCGTCTGCTATTTTTTGTCTAGCTTAATAGGTTCAAGCTGTAAACGTGTGAATTTGATGCATCAACTTTGCTTCATTTAAGATCCACTTGAGGAGACTGCATTGCAGAATTTGCCCAAGGGCATTCTAGAGCATTCAACACATTACAGACAGAACACTTGACAACTGGCGACAGCAGTTGGATTTAGGAAAAGGAGTCAGGCCTACTTCTGCTTTCCTCTTCAGGTTGAGCTGGTCCACAGCACCTCGCTTTTCAGTAAAGCCTCTTTCTTACACACCCGATCAGACCACCCACCCAAATCTAACAGGATTTTAATTATGAGGTGTAAAACAGGTGTTGACATATGTGGCCATATGTGCTTCAAACTCCCATGCAAGACTTCACAGTACTCTTCCTTGGACTGATCTCCTGTTTTTGACCCAGTCTGCCTTTGACCTACCTTCTCCCGATAAATGTCTCAGCCTTTTTTCTCTGACCATGAGTTCTGCTTCAGCACTCCTGGTTTCTGTCTACTTGTCCCTGTAGCTGTTTGGATTTTACTGTAAATACACTACAATATGAGTTTTCCTGTTCTCCTACCTGTGTTTTGTAATTCTGTGTTAGAGACTCCTTCCTTTACCTGGTCGCCACATCAATCAACCTGTTTTCCAGCGAACTGTTGAGGGAAAAGAAAGAGTTCCACTGTCATACCTGTGGATTCTAGTGTCATAAAACCCTGTACAATACCTGATTACCCTGTAATGTCAACTTGCTCTCCATTGAGCTGTTGTGTGTGTGTGTGTGTGTGTGTGTGTGTGTGTGTATATGTGTGTTTATGAGCATATTCACCTTGTTCCACTCGCCTACTGGTTGGTTTGGCTTACCCAGTCCAGGTCCCAAACCCCATCCAAAGCCTGCAGAGACTTCCTACCTTTATATATATATATATATATATATATATATATATATATATATATGTGTGTGTGTGTGTGTGTGTGTGTGTTTGGAACAAGACAAAATGTTTACTCAAACAATTTGGATTTTTATCACCCAGTCAAGAATTCTCCTTCACACAGTAACAACGAACAGCAGTCTCTTGAAGCTATTCATAAAATGTCAAAGCAATTTCTGAAGTGCTGAATACAGATACAACATGTTCTGATGAAAGTCTCTTTTTTCTGTTGTGCATGGAAGTTCATCTTTTTACTTTTAACTTTCCCCTCCCCCCCTTGTGGTCCCTGTTATCACAAATCAGTGCACCAGGAGGAAATGGTGATCCTGTAGTCCCAAGAGATGTGATGTAGGGGGGTAAGTTAGGTTTTGGTAATAAACTGTGTGCATGTTGCTGCTGAGTGGGCTGTCCATGAGGAAGGGCCAGCAGAGGGTGATTGATCGCCTTAATCGATCTGCACAAGACAATCTCCATTATGGTTCTACGTGAGGAGACTACACCCAGGCCTAAGCACCCAGCCACCATCCACCTACCTTCCTCTGTCACAGCCAACAAACATTTGTCAAGTGAGAGGCATGGAGTGGAGGCAGTGGTGATGCCCACTGGTGCTGTGTGCTCGGCTTCATGCTTGTGGTGTTCTGCTGTTCATCTTTCGCTCTCCTTTACTGATTTTGTCTTGCTCCAGAGGAAATGTCCCTTCTCTTCAAACAGGGGTTATTTTCCATTTTCCTTAACTTGTTCTTTCCCCACCTTCTTTCTCCTCAAACGAATTTACATGCGATGTCCTTGCCAGACTACAAAACACACTGAAACACCAAATAAAACAAATTGGCATGTTTTCTCAGAACTATTGTTTCTGTATCTTGCCGTTGTGGCCTGGATTATCTTGTGGGATCTGTATCTCACAGTAATTATAAGGTATATCCCTATGCTCCAGAGAATGTTAGGGTTTATTTAAACTATGATTTCGACATAGTGCAAAAGTCATTCTTAACCTAAAAAAAAAAGTTTGACAAACAAGCAGGTCAACTAAGACTATTACGTTACCTCCATGACTGAGCAAACTGTAGTACAAGGAACCTTGAAATGTGGTTAAAAGTTGTGTTAGTTGTCTGTTTTGGAGTATTCACCCACTCTTGCTCAAAGTTCTTGCTGTCATTGTTATCACATGACTGAAATTCCATACTGTTGTCACATGGTGACATCTTGATCAGCTTCTGTTTATTGAGCAAGGCAGCAAATGGGGATGAAGACTCATAAAAAAAAACAACCAAATGGATCCCGCAGATTATTTACTACTGCTAGTCCTGAGATAAAAAAAAAAACAAAAAACGAAGACCTGTATTGTATAGTATTTTGTTTGTTTGAATCCATCATTTCTATCAGTAGCAATGACACTGTGCTCACCCCCGTGGTCTTTTGCCCCGGTATTATTGCCAATTTACATAACCAGTGTGTTACTGGTGAGAACAACCCTTGGTTTGGTAACTTCCATCCCCTACCACTGGGTGTCAGTATGTATATATGATTCACCATAAGACCATCACTCCGACATCTTCCAGAGAATATATATAAAGACATAAACTCTTTTGTTGGAGTATATTTAAGTCTATAGACAGTGAAGTTTACAGTGTGTTTATAGGAAACAGGAAAGCTGCCTGTCTGCTGTATCCATCCATTCTCAATCTTTCCTTTGTCTAGTTGGTTAAGATATCAAAATTTAGTGTTTCCTGAATTTAAGTAAGTGAATAAATGAATTGTGAAGATTTTTTGGCCTCCTGGGAGTGTTTGGCTGAGAAACAACCTGATGTTATTCAGCAGCTATTCCAAAGCCACAAAATCGAGGCTTTAAGGAAGCAGCTGAAAAACAGCACAAGTGTGTGTGTCAGAGTCATCCTTCAGACCACAGCTGGCCTCAGGCTGAATTGAGCTGAGCATCTGCTGAGGGCCCTGCAGACACCAGAGAGACCACCACATCAAACATGTTATGTCCCTTAGGTGTATGCGCTGTCCACATGATGTAAATATTATTACTTGATTCACATTTCTTGTAAAAAGGTCAGAATAGTCAGTTAATGTGCTCACATTGCATTCACATAATCAGTTTTGCAGATTATTATGTTGAAGTGTCTCTCCTCAGCAGTAATAACTCTCAACATGGTCCTGTACTGAGTGTTTTTATCAACTGGTGCAAATCATCTTTTCAAGCGTTAATAAACATAATGGCAGAAAGGAGAGAGATATGTGCTGATTTAAAAAAAAAAATCCACTGTCATTTCCTCTGTTGTGATGGAGGCTGCTGAACAGCAGTACAACAGTACAAATACATCTGTACTGTGATCATCAGCTAACCTTGTACCCCAGGTTGACAAGGACATCAGTGTATGCATTTCTATTGAGAAAAACTTCACAGTTTTAATGTCGACACCACTTTTTTGAAAATGTTTTACCGAATGTGTTCTTACTTCTTCTTTTCCCTGCTGTCATGGGTCACTTTCAGCTAAACCAAAAAATCAGCAGCAGGGTATTGTGAGCGTGTGCAGATCTTTCTTGGCTGATAAGAGCAATCCCTTGTGGAATGAATTTGTGTTGCTTCCATCAGGACACAGATACAATCTACCACGATGCAGAACAAACAGGTTCGAAAAGCCATTTATTCCTGCTGCTATCGCTCTTGCAAATGACACTTAGTAATTTATAGTTTGTGCTTGATGTTTGTTTTTGTACCCATTTGCTTTGTGGAATGTCTATTTATTACTGCTGGCTGTGAAACAAGTTGCCCCCGTGGGGATAATAAAGAGACCTTGAACCCTAAACCTTCTCTCACACATCTTATTTCATATTTTTCTGACTTGACTAACTAATGGTTGAACTGATTTACAGTGAAGAAAGAAAAGTAGTACACACTCCTCTGGTGCTGACCTCCTTTATAACAAATGGCACTATCTCTGCATGTGTCTCCCTCACCTGACTGGTTATTTCAGACACACAAAAATATTTTTCGCAGAGGCAGCTGGATGGATTTTGGCCTTCATTGGGTTCAGGAGTTAAATGGGACTATCTGTCAGCCGTGCCAGTGGCTCGGCTCCAGAAATGGTGATGCCAGCTGGCCACTTGGTGAGTCCACCACTGTAATCCAGACAGAAATGTCACAACAGCTATTGGATGGATTGCTCTTAAATTTGTTCAGACATAATGTACCACTCAGAATGAATTGTAATCACTTTGGAGATCCTCTGACTTTTCATCTAGCCCTTTGTTTAGATGCTAATGCTAACATTCAGAATAAAATGATAGCATAGAATTACTTCTTGAAGAACACACATATGTTCATACTTACAATCTATAACATCACCAATAGATGCTACTAAATCCTGCAAAGTGGAGCTGTAAATCTTTGAACAAATTATCTAGTCTTTTGATAGACAGACAGCTTACATTTGGTCGTCATAAAAGATTTTTTCAAGCTCCCAGCTTGTTAAAATGCATTGTCCTATTAAACAAACAGAGCTGTCGGTGCTGCCTTGAAAATCTTCCCTTATGGAATCGAAGGCCACAGTACATCACTGCGAGGCCAACCTCCTCCAGTCCTTTCGAATTTCTTATCTAGAAGTCGGCTGAAATTCATGCATTAAATTTTAAATTGAATTAATGACAGGCTATACTAAAACTTTTAATAGCCTATCCGATAAGAATGGTGTCGCGGGACCTTATTTAAAGGGAGGTTAAGGGAGAGTTCTCCTGGGGATAGTCAGACTCCAGGGAGCTGATAAACTGGGTGCTCAGCTCTCCCTGCTCTCATTCCATGTAGACTGGGGTCGGGTCAGCTTATTGTCTCTTCAGCCTCAACTATCCAAACAGCAGCACTAATAATACTGAATAAACCTGGCATCAGAGAAAATATAACATTAAATTCAAATAATCACAAAGTAATAAAAAAGGTTCATTAAGAAGGGAGTCACACATCATGCAAAGCTTCTTTCCTCATAACTGACATTGCTTTGAAACTATAATTACATCTATCTATTTGGTAGATGCTTTTTTCCAAACTAAATTACATGTAAGTCCTTATTACATATGCATTGTACTTCAGGTGTAATATTATGTGGCAGGAAATTTTAGAAGACAAGATAGTGAGAATAAGCCTCCTGGAGCTAAAGATAATTATGACAGTATTCATTAAATCTAATAATTGACTTGAACACCAACCCTTGGATTTCATTAACATCTAAAAAAGCAGACTGTATAATTATAAACAGTAATGCCAACCACCACGATGTTTCGACGATTGAACTCCGTAATTTGTTGAATTTTCTATACAACACCTGACTGTTTGCAGAAACACAAGAGTAGCAGGTTTGTTCTTTGCTTTCAAACTCTGCTCCCCAGTGTAGAAAGGATTTGTTCAGACATGTGTCATCACAGAGCCAAAACTAGATAATTACTACATCACCATGACATTATCTTGGTTTTTTACTTAGACTTGACAAAGCTTCTCCAGAGACACAGAAACATTATACAGTTTTTTTATTGGCTGATTGGTACTCTCTTTGCTGAGTTCACTTACTTTCACTCTTCTTTTCTTACAAGTTGAAATACACACAGGTCTGCTGTCTATGTGTGGGGTGAGAGTGCCTCTTTACTTTGGGTTCACAAGGCTAAACTGATATTCACGAGGACTGAAATGATGAAACAAAGTGACAGCAGTGTTTGACTCTTTGCTTTTATTCAGGTAGCAGCATCAGTCATCAGTGTCCTACTTACACACTGCAGCTCCTCCCAGCCTCGCTAAGCCACACACACGTTCAGAACAGAGTCAAACTTCACACACCCACATGCACGCTAACACACTTATGTTCATACTTCTATACTTGTGAGGACCCTCATTAAAAATACATTTCTCAGCCCCATTACCTTAACACAACTTCACAACTAAATACCTAACACGAAACCTAACCTAATAATGACCTGACCCATAAAAAAAAATGACTTAACCTTCAAACAGCCTTTAAAGGTCTGTCTGAACATGAGGGCAGACCAAATGTACTGATCCCCATAGTCTACAACTCAAATTGGTTCTCACAAAGATAGCTGTACTACCACACACACACATATCTGCATACTGAATGTACATGTACAAGCCACAGTGTACTCACACACACACCTGCATGACAGCACTGAGCCCTGTGCAGTGAGAGGCTGCTGTCACGACAGAGAGAGAGACATAGACAGAGAGAGACAGAAAAGGGGGAGGGGGCCTCTGGTTTACCACAAAGTGAACTTTTCAGATTAAGCATCAGATTGAAATCTCAGCTCTCCTAAACATCATTACAGTTCACAGCTAACTTTCCTGAGATCATCACCCTCTTTGATTGACAATTCAACTAAAAACAAATTAAGTGTTTGTTTTTTTTAATAAATAAATATTCCTGGTCATTACGTGACAGGAGAAGTGTGATTGAACTTGGCTGTAATTGTTCTATCTACTGTCAGAGGTTATTGTTAAACACTGTGGTCAGATTTTGAAAGGGTGTTAATAAATGAATTTGTTTCTTATTTGCTTCCTTCTCCCTGGTTTAACTACAATAACCACAATCTACAGAAGATGACTCTCCAGGGTCTTCACCTGGGTCAACAGCAGCTGAATCTACACCCAGCTTAACCACCTTGTAACACTGCTGACACATCCCAGAGACAGAATGAAAGCAGCCCTACAGATTTCAACACAAATGACCTTGAAGATGGAGAAATAAGCTGATCCCAGTTAACTTCAATCACTGAATGATCTATAGGGTTAAGATGGTATGAATTAGGGCAGCCAATAAAGATGATAGGTTTTTGTCAATAATGCAATTCATAAGAAACTAAGATGCAGACGTTTTTCTGATGCTCCCTCTCAGTTACCTAACAGCCTCCACCATCTGGACTGAAGCAGTGATGACCCTGATTTGCATGTAGCAGCGAAAAATCAGGATGGATTGCAAACATATCTGGATGTGTTTTTTTTAGCATTTAAAGCGCTACATAACACCTCCATGAAAACCCTGCCAGGACACACTAACTCACTTAATTTTATGTAATGCAATTTATAACAGCAAAATCATATCGAACAGGAATGCGTGATATTTCTATGTTATCTGTATTCCCTTTATGCCTTTGATGTAACTTTAGCTTAATTAATCTAATCAAACAGTAACATAGATCCTAATGTGATACTCAACAGCTAGTTTCTGATATTTTCACCACATGGAATCAGAACAATATACAACTGATAAGAGGGGGGAGGTTTGTCTGGCACATGACTCACAGCAGCTACAGCAGCAGTAACACATGAGTAGACTTCACCACTTAAGTGTTACTACAACACTGTCAAACTAGAGGCAGGGGAGAGAGAGAAAGAGGGAGGAGCAGAGAGAATGTCTATGACTCTCTCCTGACCGCAAGTGGATAATTTGCAGAGTTTGACCTCTCCTTGTTGTCCTCTTCAAACTCCTAATATCGTGAGTGGAGGAGATACCTCTGCCCCCAACTACTGGGACCGTGAAATTGTTGGAAGGAAAAGTAAACAGTCAGCTCAGTGACTGGCTCAGTGTTTTGGGGTGGCAGCTTCACGAACAAACAGGACCTCAGCAGGTGTTTGTGCAGACCGCACTGACGTCAATTTAAATTAAACAAAACAAAGCCAAACAAAAAAAAAACGAACAGAAAACAAACAAACAACAAAAATAAAAACAAAACAAAACAACAAAAACAGAAAGCACACCAGAACAGCGGCTGTCAGATTCTGCATGGTTATAATAAAACACTGGAAACTCTAGCAAAACACTCAGGCTGATGTGGAGATACCCTGAATATCAACCGCATGGACGACCTCTGGCCATGCCCTTAACTTCCCTCGTCATACAAGGAGGAGGATTTATTCTGATCTCTATCAGCTATCAAACAAATTAAGCAGCACCAGATGGTTGGCTGCCTGGCTGCTTGCCTCAATATCTGAGTGTCACTCGTCACAAAGAGATTTTCAAAATCTGTGTGGACATGTTTACTGCTTTGTCTTATCTGGCTGCCTGGTAATGATTTGCTTTTGAGTCGGGGTGTGCTGTCAGTCAAACTGCCGCTGCTCGTTGCTGGCACTTGGAAGTCGTGCAAACAGAATGTAAACCCACAATGTTTCGCATCTTCAGCTCTCCTTAAGCTCTTTGCTAAGCGCTGTCCTGAAGGAATTCATACACACCACACACACGCGCACACACGCGCTCTTAGTGCACACACGCGCACACACACAAAAACTCTCACACACATACACACACGCGCACAAACACACACAGCCCACAACTGTTACTGATCTTAAAATTATGGCAAGGCATTGAATGTCTACTTTCCTTTGCCTGCTGCCTTTCAGATTTCAGGGCCAGAACTCAGGGCCCACACAGCCTGAACCCAGGCCGAGCAGTCCCTCACGTCGTCTTTTGTAACTTTTACATCCTGGCAGAAGAGATTTCTTCCTGGATTATCTCTTCATTCCACAGCAGAGGACAAAGAATGGACACAAAGACCCTTGCAGTCCCACACTAAGGGTTTAAGGTTCAAACAAAGTCTCAGGGCACCAGTCTCATAGTTTCGCAGTGGCCTCACATGGGCCATCCTTTTCATGTGCCCCCTCCTTCCCGGCCCACAGAATGTGTCAGTAGTTCAGGGCCTGGGTTGTGAGGGTCTGCAGTGGTGGCTAGCTGTTGTTCTCAGCCGTCATGTACTTAAGGGCTGCAAAGCCGTAGCGCCGCGACATGTTCTGCTGGAACTCCTCCTTCAGGGTCTTGAGGCAGACCCGGTACTGCTTGTTGGACCGGAACTTGGTGATATCAAAGCTGGGTGCATGAGGCATGTGGATCATGTAGGCATTTGGCAGAACCACAAATTCATACTCCTGTGAAGAGAGAAAAAAAGGAACCTTTAGGTAGGCTCATGAATTTAACATTTGACAGTTCTGCATTGTAGCTAACTTGTAAGGTGCGACTAGATTTCACACATGGTGGCTGTAGGGATGGCAATGTTAAATATCTGACATATCTAAACAAATGTTGATGCCATGTCATGACTTTGTGCACAGGTGCTGCATTTGTGGTCCCCTGAAGGTGAAACCTTTGACTTTATGTCTTGTGCCACCATGTAGTTGACATTTTTGTTTTCTAACTGAAATATCTCAATGCCTTTTTGATTGATTTCCTCAAAAATACCTCACATTATACTGTATTAATGAACTCCACTGACTCTGGTAACAGATGACTAAGCGATGATATTAGATGAGCTAAACACATTTTATGCTCGCTTTGATCTCCTCAACAGAGAGTCAGCTGTAAAGTCTACTCCGCCTCCAGAGGACCGGCCACTGTCAGTATCCACAG